>OY979704.1:31392796-31894663 GCA_963855925.1 Inga laurina
AAATTTTGCCTTTTATTGTCAATTTTGAAAAACGATAAATTTGAAAAAAATATGAAAATAAATTTTATATGAATATTTGAGATTTAGTTGAATGATAAGTACATACAATTTATGTTTCTTTTTATGAAGAACAAAATATAAATAAAAAGGAAAAATTCTATTAAAAGATGGCTGAATTACCCAAATTTTAATTTGGGTTACATGACTTAACAAATTATTAATTAGGTCGCATGGAGTAAAGAAGGATTTAGAAATTGTGTCAAATTACCTCCATACCGTTTAATTATATTAAAACACAAAATTAAAGACAAAAATAATGCCACCTCCATATACACAAAACAATTTTCATAATAAATTTGGGACCTGGCTTCTCTGTTTTTCTTTTTTTGTCAAGGAAATGGAGAAAAGAAAGGGAAGAAAATATTAAATGTAGAGCATTAAATTTTGATTCAATGATTATGAAAAGGGAAAAGGACTGCAGCGGACAAGAAAAGAAAAGGAGAGTAGCCAGTTCATAAATTTGCCACTCCCCCGTTATTCTTTCACAATGTAGAAAAAATAAAAACAAGGTTGGTGCCTGAAACCGATCCGAGATCCACCAATAACATATAAAAGCATACACAGGATGAACCCCACACTTCCAAAACCTTTTGATACTCAAAAACACTGCCCAACCAGCTTAACTTATATCTGTTATTTTACTTTCACTGCTTTCTGCTGTTGGTATGTTTTGTGTGGTTTGAAGCCATAATTATCATCAATGCAAATTGTTAAATAAAGATTCTCTCTTCTTAGGGGAAGAAAATTTTAGAGTGCAGTCCTCTTTCTCCTCCTGAGGCGATAAGGCTGTAATACAATTATGGAAAAGCTAAACTTTGATTCTCTGCAAGTTGATTTGTTTCTGTCATAATGGACCTGAAACAGGGGCCATTATTTTCTTGTGGGAAAAATAATTATATAATCCTTATAATTTTACCGTACCTCAGTTCTTATAATGTTACTCCTTACCTTATACTTTCAAAGTTTGTTTAAAGCATCTGAGTCTCTCCCAACTCGTTCTATGTGGCACTGCTGAGATGTAAAATTATTTATTTGGCAGCGTTCTCAGCCCATATCAGCAAAAACGTGGCTCCCCCCACCATACCCTTCTTTCTTCCTCCTCTACCCCCTCACCTTTTCTCTTCTCACCTGAACTCTTCAATATATTAAAAAAAGTTACTCTGTTTTATTGTAACAAAAAACAAAAAAAGAACAAAAAATTGTCATGAGCACCATCTGAACCACTTAACTTTGCCAGCAAAAGAGATGGAGCCAGGGTTTATCATCTTGACGTTGTGTTTTTAGCCATGGAAAAGTGAGATCATCGATGATTTAAGTTTTGTCATCAATTGAAAGCCATGAAGCCCCATGAAAGATAAGAAAATCTGCGGTTCCTTTGTAAATACACATGCTTGATTTGCTTAACATTTTGTATATCATTTAAAAGATTGATAATTTCACCAAGTTGTGGAATCATTCTGGCCTTGGTTCCCCACTTTAATATCCGAACCAATTGTTCATGGTACAACTCCAACTTTAACTTCAATATATTAAATACATATTATTCAATAAGATATAATGTAAAATCCTTTACTCAAAACAATAATTAATTAAGAGTTTGATCAAATCATTCATCAAAATATTATCATACACACAGTTAGGTTTTAGACTTCACAAGGCCCAAAATAAACATTTACCATCAAGCCCAAACTCTTTAACTAAATAATACTTTATCATATAACAAAGTATCCAAGTCAAACCAAACTATGGATCCACAAGTTTTAAAACACAATACTAAGGCCCCTAAGCCACCCAAAATCATCAAGAGTTATCAAATAACTAAAAATCAAAAGTACATAGTTAATGCATCAAATCTTCAAAATTAATTAAAGTATGTAAGATGAGCTCGAACGTAATAATATACAATAATCCAATATATACCAAAAAGATGGAAGCACTACTATTAGCATAAGTAGCTTAAGCGTCCAGAGTCTTCCCTGATGGACCCGCACGAGAACTATCATCTGGAAAAAAGTTAAATTAACGAGGTGAGATAAAAACCTCATCAACCAACAATTCTTCTCATCGGCTATACGAGTAAGTGTTTATGAGATGTCAAGTGGGATAGTTATAAATACATAGCATATTTATCACTTTGGTGCACAAAAATCAGTACACAAGGATTTATTCTCTAATCTCTCTTATTTCCTCCTTGCCTTATTTTCTCTCACTAAACCCATGGGCTAATACTCACCCATGTGACTAGTAGTTCAACTCCACAAGCTCAACAATAAAGTGATATGGATCGGCCAAAATCTACAAAACACAAGACCAGACTATGGGTTCCCCCTCTAATACATTAGTGGGGTGTCAAGGCCCTACTAAATACAAATGGGCCAAAAGACTAGTCAATGTACACTTGAAAGCCCACCACCTTATTTCCTCTTTTTGTACAATAATTTACCCCCTTATTTACTCTATGAATAATCTCCTATCAAGTCAACTTCCACCATCCCGTCTCATATTAATACTTAAGAAATATAATTACAGTAGGTTATCACATGCCATTTTCAGTGCACAAGTTGTCCACACAATTTTTTCAATCTCATAAATCAATATCAATTCATATATATATCATGTCACTAGCCATTTCTCAATAAAAATAAGTCCTACAAGACAATTTCATTAACAACATAGTTTCATAGTCCATAACTCAAACCAGTAGCAAATTTATAGTTTTATATAGTTAAAAATCACTCACAAATATCATACAAAGTATACACAACAAGAGAAAAATGGTTACCTCTCGACAAAACGAAGTATTACCACAATGCTCCTAATACAAGAGCCCAAACAAAAGCCATAATTAATCTACGACAATCAATTTACTACATATTAATAACTTTTTCAGTTATTAGAACAATTAACTTAAATAACTTAATTCTATAAATTTAAATGTTTGAATTAATTACTCAAAAATTTCAATTTCACATTAAAATCCCAATTATTCATTTTAAAATTAATTCAAATATTATTCTTAACCCAAAAAGCTCATTTGAGACATTGATTATTATCAATCTCATTCAATTGTACAAAATTCCCAATTTACAGCTTAGGGTTTCAAGTATAAAATTGTCAAATTATAAATCTTCACTTTATTCAACATTCTAGATCGATTAAAACTTTAATAATATCTCCAATAATCTAAATAAATTATTTAATCCAAATTTAATTGGTTAAAAATATCCAATATAGAATTATTTATCGACTGGTTATATGAAATTCATTGTAAAATCTTATATCAACTAAATAACAAAGTAAACCCATTAAAATTAACTATTAATCATCCTCTATATTCCAATCACAACACTCAAAACTTGCCTAAAACCCAAGGAACAAAAAACCGGACCGGTCAATGAACCGGTCACGGAACAGGTTCAAGGGTTAATGGTTCAACCGGGGTCGAACCGGTGATCAAACCAGTAGTCGAACCGGTCATATTAAAATATTACCAATTATTAGTAACAATATATATATATATATATATATTAATATATTCTTAAAATTCTATAGATAAAATCAATTGATTATATTAGATTTGATTACTTGAATCATATAAAATTAATTGACTAAAATATTATATATTATATGTATATAATATATATTATTTTATTATTTTATTCTTTTTATTTTTTAAATTTTTGTAGCCTTAAAATTAAAATTTGTTCTTATAATTTAGTAAAATATCATAGATTGTATGTATATCGGTATAAATCTATGGTTTTCTTTCTTTTTCAGCTTTTTTTTGAACCGGATATCTCATTTTTCAAAAAAAAAAAAAGCAGCAAACCGGTTGAACCAGTGACCCACCGGTTTTGACCGGTTTTGGACCGGTTTCCACTGGTTCGAACTCCCCCTCTCTAAAACAGCAAACCGGACCGGACTGAGGACCGGTTCACCGGTTTTCTGGTTGGACCGGCCGGTCCGGTCCGGTTTTTCATTCATTGCTAAAACCCTAACACCAAAATATACTCTAAGAAAAATATTATCATAAAAAAGAGAAAACTATTTAGAATATTTTTCATGGAGGGAGTTTTGTGATTAGAAGTGATTTTATCTATCAAAATGATATGAGAAATAGCAAACCAGACTGAAGAAATTGTTTTTTTTTAATTTCATTTTTTTAAAAAGATTTACTCTCTTTCTCTTTCACCCGCTCATATCATACTTCTTTTTTTTTATACATTTGTGTTATGAAGTCAATTTTATTCTTACTTTCCTTTTATTTCATCTACTCATATAACAAAAACATATAAACACATCTCTTTTAAATTTAATAATAATAGAATAAATAAATATAATATGAAAATAAAAATGTCAAATAAAAAGTATGAGGAATTAATTAAACACGGCATCAAATGAAAGGTAATAATAAGAGTATTTGAATTTATTTTATTTAAAAAAACAAAAAAAAAAACCAAAACAATAAAAAGCGGGCCAGCGCCCGCGTGCTGGCCAGCATCAGCCCGCGGGCTAAACTGGCTGAGCCCGCATTTAAACGCGCTGCCAAAATGGCAACCCGTTTAAGGTTTTTTAGGGCAGGTTGGCGGGCCAACCCGCCAGCCCGGCCCAAATTACCGGCTCTACTTTGAAGTATCTATTTGATCCACAATTAATAAATATTAAAAAACATAAGTTAACAAAAACAACATGCAACTTTATACTTCACGGTTATTAATTCATAATCATAAAGAATTCTTATAATGTGGTTACAAATAACACCAATATACTTAACGGTTCTAACTTAACAAACGCTAATTAAAGCTTTTGAAACATTTCCTCTTCCTTGTGCTGACTCTGGGTGCCTCCTTGTTATCCAATGATTGTCAAGAAAACCGGGTAACCTTTCATTACATCACGTTCAACTGCCAACACATGCAATGATGGTTTTTTCACATTCCTTCTAGATGTCTATTTAAACTCCTATTGTCATTTGTTTTTCTTATGTTTTCTTCATCATCCTCTGTCAACAACCGTTTCCATTTTGATATGTGTAGGGCAATAATGAACAAGTTCTACGAGCAAACAAAAAAGTACAGTTATACTGATAATAAGTATTTGTTTATAGACAATCATTAACAGAGCAGAAATCGATAATAATTACAAATATGTACAAAATGTGCCAAAATTATTTCAAATACAAACTATATACAACCACTATATTCGACTTGGGAAACATGCCCGTCAGTTTCCCTTCTCGGCGTCCTTGGCTTTCGAGCCGCTGGTACCCGCTGAGACATTTGGGTTACAAATAGGGGTGAGATTCTAAGAAATTTCAGTAGAAACATACGATCAATATATAAAATGCGAAAATTAAATATGCAATACACCGTATCAAGTAAAATGAAAGTTCATATCATCCATGTGTGTACACAAAATTCAAGGCCAACTAACCCGTTGCAACCCCTACTTGTACCTTAGCCAAATCCCTGACTACAACTAGGTAAGACTAGTGTACCTTAGTCAAGTCTTAGACCACAGCCAGGTAATGTGCCTCCAGCACATGTTCAAATCACAAAATACAGTAACACGCATCATACAAATAGTCACATAGTATATGAGAGATAGTAGTCCCTACCTTAACCTCTTTCCTGTCTTAAAGGATCCGCCTCGTAAAACGTGTCGACTATAAGCTTCTAACTCAGTCCTAAAACATCAAATATACAAGAAATAGATTATAACCTATCCATGTATCATTTTAGACACTTCCATAGTGTTTAATGTGGTTATATTAGCCTATGGTGAAAATTTACCAAAATGCCCCAGGGACCCTGGCCTGGCCCCGCTGTACCCGGCCTGGCTGTATTTTTCCTGAAATTTTGACTAGTTTAATTCTAATATATTTCCGCCCAAGGAATCCATTTCTAGGTTTGAAATTACCAAATTCAATATCAAATTACAAAATTGCCCTTGGAAGCCTTACTTTAAGAGTTTTAGAGGCGTTTTCGTAATTATGTTTTTTCGGCTTTTTCCGAAAAAAGTAACCAACTGTAACCCCACCTAATTTTTGATCTTGAACTCAATGGAACCATCAAATCATTAAAAATCAAACTCTAAGGCCCTCTAACAGTCCTGACCGAAATTATGGTATCTTCCGGGAAAAATCGGGGTTTTGCGATTTCGGCTCCGTAAACTCATTCCTTTCTACTCCTAACCAGTGTATTAACCATTTGATTGAGTTATAACTACCATTTGAACTAAAATTGGGCAGCATAACACTTTTAATGTCACATTTCCAAAATTTACAAACAAAGACAATCCGGCGAAATTTCATCGATTAGATTGTCTATAGCAACCAGAATAGTCAATATACGAAGGTTTGGAAGTTACCTCTAACTCCCACTAGCTTTTCCTCAATATGGCTGAAAACCCTAAGTTCTCAACAACAAATTTTGAGCTTCCAAACCTTAAAGAACAAAGAGGAGCAGCTTAGGGTCAGAGTTATATGCGTTAGGAGCTAAATCGTCGGAGGAATTAGCTTACCTTGTGAGATTTCTTCTCCTCTCTCTCTCTAAAAATCTGAACGTCTCTCTCTACATTTCAGGTCTGTTTGGACGTCACAATGGCTGAAGGAAGAAGGAAATAATTATATTTATCATATATTAACATTATTTTATTCATTTGCTTCATTTTCCGAAAATTCCAAAAATTAACTTATGCACACAAATCCTTGTGTACATGTAACCATGCTCATTAAGCCCAACCAATATTTCCTTCTTAATGCCTCATGTAGGAGATTCCTACGGGTCTTTCCCTATGGTCTAAATTGAACAACTTGTCCAAATTACGTATATACGTAAAATCTCAAGTTTGGTCAAAATTGCACTTTTTGCTTAAATTTTTCATAAATTCATATTTAATTGACCAAAATAATTCAAAAATATTTTTCCCCTTTATTTTCATTAATTAATTAAAATTAACTTCAATTAATTAGAGAATAATTTATTTTGTGCTATTTTGGCAAAATTACGATTTTACTATTACCTTTTTATTCTAATTTCTTTGCTTATTTTTATTTGGCCAATTTTCACCTATTTTTGGACCAAATATTTTCTCCAATATTCCTCCCTTTTTGGACCTTAATATTGGGCTTTTTAAATTACCCAAATTAATTTCATAATTATTTTTTCCCAATTTCTCATGAAAATGAACATTTATAAATTCATAAATTCCAAATTCATGAATATTCACCATTTTATTGAAGTTCTCAAATATTTACAATATATTTGGTGAATATAAATTTTGGGGTGTTACATCCTCCTCTTTGATGCCATGAGTAAGAGTAATGTATCACAAAATTAATATGTTCCTTGTGTAGCTAGATGGTAGTAATTTGATTTAATTTTTCCTTACTCTGTAGTTTGAGTTCGAGTATGAAATAGAAAGGTTTTTAATGGTGTAACTTAGAGAACTCTAGGTAATGTGGTCCTATCTATCTTATTTATCGGTGCTCCTTGTAGGTTTATTCTGAAAGCTGCACAAGCCTAGGATGAGTAGAATTAGTATGAACCCTACAATTTTAAGACTAAAATCGCCTTGTCGGTCCTCTGTATGAACCTTGGAACGGATATATTGATATGTATGGTAATTAGAGATAACCATAGGCTTGTATGTGTGAACTGAAATGAATTTTGTATGGTTGCGACTCATGCCTCGCTTCAATAAACAAAACTCTCACCTAAGCAAGTTTGATGAAGGCTTGCCGAGGAGAATGGTCCTATAAGGGCGAAAAGTGATTCCCATGTTATGATGATCATGATACTACTATATGATTTATTTGTATATGTTTAATGTGTGAGCATGTGGTCTTGTGATATATTATGGAAGTGTACATGGTACATGCATCAGATGAAAATTGAGTTTATTGGATTGATTGACATGCATGAGCATAAGAACATATGGAAACCCCTTTAGAATAATTTGATATAAATGGCAAAGTTAGTTATTGGGTTTTGATTTGTTTAAACTGAATAACACGTGGCAAGCCGCTAGTTTAAATATTGTGCACAACTAGCTGAAATTTATTTTATAGAGCAGTATTCCCTGATATGACACTCCAGTGGCTTTTAGACAATATTCCCAAGGGCAATAACCCTACTAGAGGAACCCATGGTTCCTTGTGTGCTCTGTAGTATTTTGGCCTGTCTACATCAAACTTGCGAAGAGCTCGTGAAAGTAACCAGTAATATGGAATGTACTTAGCTCATGAGTTTTGTCAGAGGATATAAGGATGGTTCATGCTTAATGAAAGATAAAGATTAATCATTGCATTACGCCATTTTGTGATATAGCATGCAATGTTATGAATAAATATCCTTTGAGAAATATGAATCGATATTACTATGCTCTTGCTTATTATATTGGCTTGCCCTCTTCTTATAATATCCATGTGATATGTCTGTATATTAGTCCCACCTGGCATGCCACGAGTGATGCCAGTAGGTAAAGTGAGTAGTAATTGCGTTACTGATGCAATAATCTCATCCCGTTACTTCTTACATCTTTCAAGTGAGAGTTCGAGGGCAGGCGCTACTGGGAAGACACCAGAGACTTAAGGCTACTATAACTAGTAGTCGTGGGTTCATGTTTAATTCATTTAATTGCCACTTAGAGACAATGTTCATTATCATACTGCATTATTTTATTTTTCATGGTTTAATTATGTTTTTTAGTAAAGGCCAGGAAGTTATTTATTCTGTTGGGATTTATTTCTAGAGTACCTTTTCTATAGGTTTTGATGAGACCTTATTGCAATTTATGTTTAATATTCTATGGCCTTGAGGCTGAAGTGGAGCTCCTAGTAATTATACTTTTTTATAAGGGTGAGATTAGATTATCCAATGCATGCGCTGCAAATTCAACATAAGATGACATGATCTGATAGAAATTTTTGTAACCACATATCTAGTGAATACTTTTATCAATGTTACTTTTTAAAAAGTTTTTGAAAATCATGCCAAGATAGGGTTAATTAGAGATGGTGTTATACCACATGACTTCAAAAACATTTTTTTAAAAAACAACTATCTAAACATATCATTTTTTTTTTAATTTTTTGTTCTCAAAACTTGTTTTTATAAACAATTTTTATTTCGCTAGGCACAAATATCTTCCTATTGAAGGCAATTATGTTCAAGGTACTATTGGCACTAAATGTGGACATATCTCCCAGTGAGAATTTGAAACTTGGTTTGTCATGTTGTGAGGGACTAGCTCCTTCCGCTAGACCCAACCCACAAAACTATTTTTGAAAAAAATAGAAAAGAAAAGCAAACAAGCCTAATACTCCCTCTGATCCTTATTATAAGACACTAACTATCAATTTTCACAAACCAATAAAAATAGTTAAAAGCATTAAAGTTGTCTTAAAATTCAAGTGATTTCCAATATTACCCTTACCAACTACACTAAACTTAAATATAATATTAATTATTACTCTCTCCTACTATCCTTGTTAAATATGGGTAGACATGGAAAAACAAATTAAATACTCCTTGGAAACATGCAAGTGCTTTATAAAAAAGACTAAAAATACTTGTTAGTTTGTGTTTTATAATAAGAATAATAAAGAGTATCACCCAAAGCCAAGTTATTGAAGAGGTTGAAAGCTCAAGCGATAGATTCGTATCCAAGAGGCTATAATATGTATTGGAAGTCTAAATTCCTGCATTGGAGACATAATAACGAAACACATACTCTGGGCCATAATAATGTAAATATATTTAGGCCTAAATTGCCCTAATGTACTATGGAAATTCATGAATGTGAATGGCACTTCAAAGGTCCTAATTTGCTTATAGGAAGACTCGTTTGGGGCTACAAGAGACATTTCTTGAAAACTAATTCAATTAGAGTTTATTATTTTATTTAACTAAATTTTCTATTTAATTTTGTAATTTTCTTTTTTTAATTAGGTCATCAACTCATAGTCCATACTTATTAATAGTGTTTTAGATGTCATTTAATGATTAGTGGCATTTGTTATCCTTATATCATTAATCCTTTACCTTAAAGCTCAAGCTATTATTTAATTTTTCCAATTAAATCATAATCTTTTATGATATGATTTATACTGTTTAAATATATTTTTCCAACCATCTCAAAAATTATATCATCCAAAATAATACTCTTTTCTTAATAAAAGCCAGTCCTCTTTAAAAAATTATTATATTAATATCTTGGGAGAATTACACTATATTCACATGGAAGCTAATATACGAAGAAATGGTCCCGGAAAATTCTGAAATTACTCTCAAGTCCCATGGGACCATTTTGTAATAAATTCCAAATGAGAAATATCTGAATTACCCTTAAAAATAGGGCAAAAAGGCAGGGAGTTTGGTGCTTCTTTGCCTAATTCTATGACCTGCGATTCAGCCACTTTAGTGAAGGTACTTGTGCATTTTCGGAAGCTAGCATTTGGCCACTTGAGTGAACCCCGAAAGGCGACATCTTGGGCAAATTGAAGCTCGCATCAGCGATGGTGTTTGTGTTCTTTTGGAGCCCAGTCTACTTTGATTACCTGAGATTCGGCCAATTGACTGAACCCCAAAAGGCATCATTATCGACGACGGTGTTTGTTCGACTGTGTTTGTGCGTTTTTGAAGGCTAAATTTGACTGTTCAAGAACAAGAAACACACCACAAAGGGAAAGCCAGAGGTGAGAGGAGCCAAGAGAGCTTGCGAAAAATGCCACTAGCCATTTGGTCGGTTAAGTTCCATTTCGTAGCTTCGCCTCTTGTTTCTTTATGTTTCTTGATTATTTACTCTATGATCTTTATGCTTCATTAGTTTATCATGAACCACATGAACTTGGGTCAGACAGTCATTTTTTATTTTCAATGTGATTTGTTGCTTCTAGTTCTGCTTTCGTCTCATACTCTAGCCAATGACAAGTCTTTCAGTTCAGAGTTCGTGTGGTTTTTACTCTGTTTCTAACTAATGAACCACAAAAATCATAGAGTTAAGTTCCTATTCGTAGCTTTGCCTCTTGTTTCTTGATTATTCAAAAACGACTATTTCTTGATTATTCACTCTGTGATTTTTATGCTTCATCAGTTTGTGTACATATTAGCATATTCATTTCCACATTCTTAAAAGATGGACAACCCCAATAAGCATGATTTGCAAAGAACTTGCAATTTAAATCTACATTCAATACCCTTAAAGTTTGTGTCTTTGAGTTTGTGGCACTGGGACACGAAGGCAGGGGCACATATATTTGGTCAATACTAGTGTTTCTGTTAGGATTTAGCTTGATTATATGTCTTGAATTTGATATTTAGGTTCTGTTACTTGTTTTCCTTTGTGTCTTTGACTTCATGGCACTGAGTTTAATCTCTTTCTCAAGCTTGTTGATTTTTCATGCTAGCTGAAACAAAATTTGCTGAACTGTGATCACCATTGCTACTCATTATTATGGCTGTTTTTGGCATTTAGAGAGTGCTAAACATTGTGCTGTCATTAATTCATGGTCAAATGCTTGTGATGTTAAGTATGTATTAACTGAAGGAATTCCCTCATTTATATTTACTGTTGTTACATTTTGTGCTTTATTCATTGACTATTTGAAAGGGTTGTATAAATTTTTGTTAAAGTGAAATATATATGTGACAGCTTGAATTTTCTCAAATGATAAAAAAAAGTTTAACATTTCTGTGGTTGTAGCATTGGGGGACGGGGTAACATTGGTTGTAGCTTTGTATCAAATTTTTAGTAATTATGTAAAAGTTCAAAAAAGAAGTTCCAAAACAAAGTCAACAATGAAGAAGTTAATATAAAGCACCAAATCTATGTGAAATCATGCATCATATTTATGCAACCTAACCTAAGAAGAAATACTGCACACGAAGCGGAAAACAACTAGAACAATCTTATCACTATGAAGTTTTCTTTTTCAATAAAATATACTAAATTACGCTGTGTATTATGAAGTTTTTACATACTAAAAGTACAAGCATGTCTAAATAAGACTGATATTCATTATGAAAATTCATGAGTAGTCATGTATTATGTATACCTTAATATTATCAATACGTTATAATGATTTATTAAAACACAATAATGTGTTGACTACTAATATGTTTATAAGTAGAAGAACACAAACTAACAGTCAAACTTCATGCAAAAGCATATAACTAAATAAACAGCAGTTACTAACTATCAGGATGATACTTCTCTATCATGGTCCCTTCACAAAATTCTAACTGATTTTCTAGTTTCCCCTTATCCCTCTCCTAATTTTTTCATCATAACTCCATTTTTGCTCCTGTGTTTCTCTGTATTTTTCAACCATATACCTCTGACTTTTGTGTCTGACCTTTACTACTTTCTTCTCTAGTAGTCTCACTCACCTTCCCTCTTTGATTGCCTTCATTTGAATGGATTAAGCCTCATCAGACTGTGAGGTTTTGGAGTGTAATTTGGAAGCTCAGTAAGATAAGATTAAATAAACCCATGCCCACCCCCGGGGGGTGGTGGTGGTTTGTTTGGTGGTTTTACCACTCAAGAATTCCGTATATTAGTGGCAAAATCACTTTAGATTTTCATACCATTTCCCTACCTTAATTTATAGTGAGGCAAATCAGCCTAGTGTTCTGTTTGTAACAAAAGAATATGGGGTGGTGTGTCTTTAGTCCCCCTAAGCTCTACTCTGGTTTTCTATATCATTCTATTCACCAAATTTTTTTCTTGGTGTCTGTTATATTGTTCTGCAGTAGGTTACTGTTTTCTTGATTATTGATAAGAAAGATAAACTTAGAAGTCTCTTGAGGTAAGGAGAATTGATTTACTCAAACTAATAATCATAAATCAATCCCTTTATGGTTGCAGTGATCCAGCTGAATTTTAAAACATTGATCAAAGGGGAAAAAATCTAAACAAGAATCTATTCTGAAGATAATAAACTATAACTATCTTACTGAATGTTGAGAATTTTGTTTTTAAAAAAATGAATTATATAAGGAGCAATGACAAGGAGTATTGTGTTTTCTTTTACTTAGAAGTCTCTTGAGGTAAGGAGAATTGATTTACTTAAACTAATAATTATAAATCAATCCCTTTATGGTTGCAGTGATCCATCTGAATTTTAAAACATTGATCAAAGGTTGCATTTTGCATTTCCATTCATACTTTTTCATGTTTGTGTTTGCTTATTTATTTACTCTTATTATCTTGTATACTTATTCAAAGATAAGCCTAATGCCTTGTGACATTATGTTGAACTGTGACCTATAATCATAATCACGTGGGTTTATTTCAATATTTCTTTTACTTAATGTAATCTGTTCCATTTTGGTGATAGTGTTATAAAAATCAGTTATAGAGGTATAGGAATATTGTATTCAATTGTCTATGTTGGATTAAGTTGGGTTAATGTCTGTCAATTTCAGCATGGTTTTGTGAATCTTGCTTGTATGAGGGGCCTATTGAATTCTAATTAGCATATGACACATAAAATTTAAGTGTATTTAACGTGTGTCCATTTCAACAAGATGGACAAAGAAAAGTCTAGCAAAGAGAAACAACAAACGAAAAGCCCAACACAAACAAAGGTAGCCAGCTTTTCTGGCTTTACTTTATTCATAGAAGAATTTTTCAACCACAAGAAGGAGAAGCATAAGGGAAAGGAGAAGGAGAAATAGAAGGGGAAGGTGAATAAGTTGCAGAATTTTCAAGAGGCCAACCTAGAGGTAAGGGAGGCCTAGAATAAGTTGAGTGCAAAGAAGAGAGAATAATATGCTAAACGGGATGAACAATTAAGAGGCCCTAGTAAAGGGAAGACGTATGTCATTCCATTCCTTACAAGATGCACGCCTAAGCAGTTTATGGCTGTCTGCAAGAACTTGAAAGACAGACCAGACGCCATGAATAAGCTAAAGAGAATTGGGTTTGACAAGCTGGTTCATATTTATTGTCCATAGATCAACCGTCATATTTGTTATGTTCATGTGCACAGTAATTGTAAATGTGGTATGTTTTGTGTAATGATCAAGTACAATCACATTATTGGATGATATGTTTTTGGGTTTGACCAACTTCAAAGTTGTACTTCAAACGTTTTAAATATTTATGAATTACATAGTTATTTTCGTTAGTAAACGTTAGTGCTACAGATATGCACATTTGATGCTCCTGCTTGCACAATGTTATAGGCTCCACTGACAACTTTCGGTGTCTTCATTGACAAGTCAATGAAGCTGCTGTGTAATATATAGCTCGTTCAAAATATGTGGAATTGATTACACATAGAGCATACAAAAAAAACATACATGATTCTTAACTTCTTATTGCAAGCTTTAAATGTAGAATTGATTACATTTTTTTCAATGTTATCCCTATTGAAATTCTCATTAATTGCAGCTTCATATGACTTTCAGGATGTTATCATTATATAAAATATAAGTAATTTTGGAAATTTTTCATTTTTAGAGAAAGTTAATAATGACTTAACCATACCTAATTTTGCAAAGATAAAAGGAACTTCTGCCAACTTGCCTCAACAAGTTGACCAACTGGCCATGGCAAGTAAACATTCTCAAGAAGTTTACTCTCTGTGTAACTGGCTACAGCAAGCTGGCAAACTTGCCGTGGCAAGTACTCTTCGTATGCTCTCTGTGTAACTGGCTACAGCAAGTTGACAAACTTGCCGTAGCAAGTCCTGAGAAAGTACATAACTATGTTAACAACTCAAAGGGCCTTTAATGACAACTCAAGGGGCCTTCACTAACAACTCATGGTGCCGCCATTGACAAGTCATTGATACTCAGTTGACAACTCTTCATAACAGCATAACTGTGTTAACAACTCAAGGGGCCTTCACTGACAACTCAAGGTGCCTCCATTGTCAACTCATTGGGCCTCCGTTGACAACTCTTCATAACAGCATGAATGTGTTAACAACTCAAGGGGCCTACACTGACAACTCAAGGGGCATGCACTAACAACTCAAGGTGCCTCTATTGACAACTCATTGGGCCTCCATTGACAACTCATGGTGTCTTCACTGACAACTCGTGGTGCCTCCATTGCCAAGTAAAGGAGCGTACACATGTGACTATGACCACCTAATTAATGTGGAATATCAACAACATAGGAAATCTATAAGTATACGCACCTAAACTCATTTTCGAATGTCATCATATCTGCATATATATGTTAACATCTCCATGGGCGTACATTGACAACTCCATAGGCCTATAATGACAACCCAAGGTCCATTTGTTGACAACATAATTTACATCAGATTAAACCTTTTAATACGTGACAGTGTGATACATAAATGTCAACATAGCTGCATATATATATTAACAACTCCATAGGCCTATAATGACAACCCAAGGTCCATTCGTTGACAAAATAATTTACATCAGATTAAAACTTTCAATACATGACAGTGGGATACACAAATGCCAATATAACTGCATATATATATATATATTAAAAACTGCATGAGCCTCCAATTACAACTTTAGGTCCATACATTGACAACATAATTTACAACTCATTATAACTTTCCATAAATGAAAGTGGGATACCAAGCCATAATATATCCAACCTTCATTTATAGCTAAAAATGCATGCACAAGTAAGAAAAAAGTCACAGACCATTGCTATAGAAGTAGTATGGATTTGTATCTAATCATATTTATACAAATACTATCACATGCACTTTCCAAAATCAAAAGAACCCAAACGACCATGATTGATCAGCTTGGATTAGGATTCTTGCAGGTCTTTACAGTGTGGCGAGCTTCATTGCACCTGCCACAATGATAAACCCTTTTGTCTTGAAACTGAGATTCAATCCTTTTTGTTTTGGTCTTCCCGAGGCCTTTTAAACTTGTTCCTTCCTTAATGGTTTTAGATCTTACGGTTCCACCAATATATGTTAATCGCCATCTTTACTAACTTCAAACATTTTCCCTATATGAAGGAAACATAGTATATTCTTGCCAGACGTGGTAGCCATCACCGCTGTTTACTGCATAAAAAAGTTGTCATTAACAATTTTAGCAGCCTTATTAACAAATGTCGCAGTCCCTATTAACAACACATTCTTACTACATAATTAGGACCTCCAACCACACATATATAACACCTTGTTTATTAAATCCCACTTATAAAGACTGAAAACAGCACAAAATACCAAAAAACATAGCAAACTTTTCAAACCTATTCCAAACACCATTACACCACAAGCAAAATATTTAAATATTACTCTAGTTGTCATTAACAAGTTAAGGAGCATCCATTGACAACTATCCCTGCTCCCATTAACAACTCTTTTTTCCCTACGTAAATCAGGTTATGTAGCCCCAAACCTTTCACCCTCATCTTTATTCCTTACCTCTTATATTGCAGAAACACACCACCATAAACCAGAAAATAGAGCATAATGACAGCAAAAACAAAGCATACAAAACCATACCCAAACACATTGAAACCTTAGCTAAAGCATATCCATTGCATTTACTAGGCCTTCCTTTATAGTTTGCAAGCAATGGAGGACAATTCCCACAAAAATCAGATAGTTTTTTTCAATTATCATGACCAAAACAAATATCAATCAAAAACACCTTTAGTTGTCACAAAAAAGCATTTAAATATGACCTCTAGTTGTTATTAACAAGTTAAGGAGTCTCCATTGACAACTATTGCTGCTCCCATTAACAACTCTTTTTTCCCTACGCAAATCGGGTTATGTAGCTCCAAACCTTTCACCCTCATCTTTATTCCTTACCTCTTCTATTGCAGAAACACACCACCATAAACCAGAAAATAGAGCATAATGACAGCAAAAACAGAGCATACAAAACCATACCCAAACACATTGAAAACTTTGCCAAAGCATATCCATTGCATTTAATAGGTCTTCCTTTATAGTTTGCAAGCATACAGAGGACAATACCCATCAAAAGCATACAACTTTTTCCATTTTCATGATCAAAACGAACATGCATCAACAAAACCTATAGCTATGTTTAGCTACTCAATAGAATAGGTGAGTCATATGGAATAATGAAGACAAGAGAGAGGATGGCATCAATTCCTTACCTTACTCTTCAACCATGGCTAATGATCATCACTCAGTTTTTCCCGCCATCTCCAGACCTCTTCCGGACATCATGTGCGTATTTCATAGCATTTAACCGTCCCTTTCACTATTTATTTGATAAGGGTAATTCAGACATTTCTCACCTGGAATTTATTACAAAATGGTCCTATGGGACTTAAGAGTAATTTCAGAATTTCCAGGGACCATTTCTTTGTATATTAGCTTCTATGGGACTACAGTGTAATTCTCCCTAATATCTTTCCATATCCTTAAATATTTAAAAATATATCCTAGTTCCCTATGTTGTCCGTCAAATAGAGGATATCTATACAACTTGAAAGTATATCACTTTCATCCAACAAGTCATGAGTTCGACTTGGCATTGGAGATATTGTGGTCTCTGATAAAAAACATATTTACTTAGTTTGACTATATTAAGCAAGCTAGTTAAGTGAGTTAATATAACATTTTTTTAAAACACCCTAGTTTGTCATCTTTATTAATTTCCTCCTTCTCTTTCCACCTTAATTATATTTTTTTTGGTATAATACGGGGCTCAATGCGCATAGATTGTATATTCCTCAAACTGTTCTTGGGTAAGAGACACACAAAATATCCCTATACAATATATGACCTATACCCTCAAATGGATCAGAAAAATCAGCAAAATCAAAACTACAAGATAAACTATAGTTAGCCATCCAATCAGCAGCACTATTCCCTTCCCTATACACATGACCCACTTTTACTTGCCAGTCCCCTTTAATTTCTCTAGAGATAAGACTCAAAATCTAAAACTTATCCAAACTTACCTCTACAGCCTCTTGCAATAAATTAACAACAGAAGTAGAGTCTCCTTCAATTAGCAACTTCTCTACACCCATTCTTTTTGGCACTTTAATGCCCCAATAGACACCCCATAATTCTGCAATGAAGGCCAAACAATGACCCAGCTTCTTCACATATCCTTTGAGCCATTTCCCATCTGTATCTCTCAAAAAACCACCACAACCAACCATACCATCCCCCTTTACAGCACCTTCAAAATTCAGCTTCACCCACCCTTCATCTGGACATCTCCATTTGACATCAATTGTCCTTTTACACCTGCCATGAGTATCAAACTTCTTAGTTAAATGATTCAATTCCCATACATACATACCTGAAAATAATGTGTTCCAGGTTACTAGGCAAGACAAACCCTTCTTCAAAGAGAGCCCTATTCCTCCAATGCCATAACCACCAACATGTAACCCCAAAGAGCACATCCCATCCCTCCTTACCACTAAGGTTTTTGAAGAACCATTCCTTTATCTGCCATTGAAAGAAATGACCCTTTACTTCACTTCTTCCTAATGCCAACCATACCTTCCTAGCCTCCACACAATCCTATAAAACATGTATTACATCCTCATCCCAAACACCACACCTACCACAAACTGCCATTGAGCCCATCATATTACTTCTTCTTTTAGCTGTAAGTAAACGATCATGGATTACCCGCCACATAAACACCTGAATCCTCCTTGGCCCCTTCCATCTCCACACTTTCCTCCAAATAATATCATCACAAGCTCTTCCACAACCTTGCAATTTTTTATACATCCTTGCAACACTATAATCTGATCCTTCCCTACCTCGCCATTTAATCCTATCAACATTCCTAACCTCAAAAGGAATTAGGGTAGCTCTGAGTTTCAATAAATCCTACTCATTAAGATAATCCTTAAGAAAACATAATTCCCATTCTCCCTTCTCATTTACCATATCATCCACTCTACATTCCAGCAACCTCCCTTAAGGTTTAACTACACAAATACAAATAGTTATCATTATTCAACCACACACCCTTTCAAAACTATACATCCTTCCCCTCTTTCACCTCCTATGCCACAAATTCGATAATTTGTAGCCACAACTTGGCTAATCTTTCCACAGCCTCGAGTTAGATTCCTTGGCCTCATATCCAACTAGTAGATTCTACCCCCTTTCATATTTCCCCATCAAAACCTGGGAACAAAGACTTTCCGGTTTCGCTAACATGTTCCAAGCCACTTTACCCACCAAAGCATTATTTATATTTCTCATATCTCTTAAGCCAAAACCTCCAGCTTCCTTCGGCAAGCACAACATTTTCCATCCAATCGCATGAACTCTCCTTTTTTCCTCTGAAGTCCCCCAAATGAAATTTCTTTGCATCCTCTCCAAATCATTACAAATATTAGTTGGTATTTGCATATGTTGCATTGAGTGAACTGCTACTTGAGAAGTAACAGCCTAAACAAGTGTCAAATGACCAACCAAGGATAAACATTGAGCCTTCTAACCATTCAATCTATTCTGCATTTTGTGCAATAAAAATTAGAAGTTATCCCTTAAACTTCTACCATGAACAAATTGAGCCCCAAGATATCTACCACTTTCTTCCTTCCTATAAAGCGTACACACATCACAAATTTGCTTCTGCAAACCTCTCCCCCACATTCTTTGAAAAGCATATACTTGTCTTCTGTTTATTAACCTTTTACCCCGAAATACTACTAAATACATCTAGTACATCTAATACATTACATCTTTGCTCTACATTTGCTTCACAAAAAAGCAATAAATCATCAGTAAACATTAGATGAGAAATTTCCACCCCCTTTTACCAATCCTCACAGGTTTCCATCACTCTCTCGGACAGAATTAGCTATCAAATGAAAAGCTTATCCATCCCCAAAACAAACAGATAAGGAGATAAGGGATCCCCCTGCCTTATACCTCTTTCTGGCAAAAACTCCTCCCCCTTACTTCCATTCCATAACACCGACATTGCCACAAAAGACATACAATGCTTCACAATATTGATAATTCCATCAGGTATACCAATCTCATCTAACACAGATAATATAAAACTCCAGTTCATGCTATCATAACCTTTTTCAAGATCAATTTTAACTACTATAAAACCTCTTTTACCTTGCATCTAATTCATCATATGGGAGATTTCCTTAGCCATAACAATGTTATCTTGAATACTTCTCCCATGAACAAAGCTAGCTTGAAAATGTGACACAAGCTTATTCATCACCCCTTTCAATCATTGCACAATAATCTTCGTAATCCCTTTGTAAATGACATTAAAAAGGGTAATGGGTCTGAAATGAGCTACCACTTCTTGCGTATCTACTTTTGGAACCATTGCTAACAATGTTTTATTTACCTCCTGCACACGCACCGGATCCCTCCAAACTTCCTTCACAAATTGAATCACATTCCCTCTAATCACATCCTAGTTATGTTGATAAAATCTAGTAGGGAAGACGTCTTCCCCTAAGGCCTTATAGCTTCTAATATTAAAGGAAGCCCTCCTAATCTTCTCATCTTGAAGGGGTCTTCCAATTCTCGCTAGTTCCTACTCCTCAACTTTTCCCCATCTTTGTTTGGCCACATGCCTAATTCTATTAGCTTTCTCTTCACTAAATAACTTCTCATAAAAGTCTTGGACCAAATTACTTACCTTCTTATCTTTTGAAAGCCATATTCCCTCATCATTCTTCTTCATTCTTACCTTATTCCTCCTCCTTCTAATTAGTGTTTTAGTGTGATAGTATTTGCCATTCCTATCACTATGAGCAATACATTGCCCTCTTGACTTGTGGTACCATAGCAACTCTTCCTGTACAAAGCATCATTTAGTCCATTACTCAATTCCCCTTCCAACTGCACTAAGAAAGGATTTGTATATCTCTCCATGCTACATTGGATTCCAAAAAGTCTTCGTTTTAGTCTTCCAATACGATTTTCAATCTTCCCAAACACCTTTCTATTCCATTCCCTCAGTGGTTGTTTTAAAGCACCCAAAGCTTCGTGTACCTCAATCTCCTTCTTCCAATTAAGGTCCAACAAGTCCTTGAAGTCCTTATGTAACAGCCAAGCAGCTTCAAATCTAAATGGCCTCCCCACATCCCTTCCTACCCCCATAGGCTTCATATCCACAAGCAAAAGGATAGTGGTTTGAATTTGTTCGCAATAGTGCCCGAATCTGAGCCTCATCAAACACATGCTGCCAAGTAACATTACACAATCCATGATCCAATCTCTTGAATAACTGATCAAAACCATCCCATTTTGGTCCCCCCATATGAAGAAAGGACCCTTAGCACCCAAATCCACAAGCCCTCCCTCACATATCCAATTCCAAAACTAGTTACAATGAGTCGAATTCATCTCCGCTCCACCTTGATATTCAGTTGGGGATGCAATTTCATTGAAATATCCTACAAGCAACCACCCCCCACCAACACCTTGCCTATTTCTTCAGCTCATCCCACAAAACCTGCCTTCCAGCCCTCATTGGGCATGCATAAACAGTCGTAAAGAACCACTCAACCCGTCCTTGGTATATCCAGCAATGTACAAACTACTCATGTGTCCTAATCTCTTCAACCACTACTACTCCTTCCTTCCACATCACTCATATCCCTCTAGCAAACCCCTGTGCCTCTTCTACAATTGCATTCTTGAAACACAACCATATAATAGTGTTATTTGCATTCACACCACTAATACGAGGTTCCAATAAGACAACCACTTCAGGTTTCTGCCCCCTGCACATACTTCAAAATGCTACCCCAAATCCCTTGCTCGCCGCACCCCTACAATTTCATACAACTAGCTTTATTAAAAAACAAACAAATACAAGAACTTAACTTCTATAAGCCTCAACAGGCCCACCCAACTGCTCGATCACCACTATATCCCCTTCATTCATCATATCCACATCCCTACTCAATGCAACTTCACCTCTCGGGTCCTCATCCATAGCTTGATCAATAACACTCAATCCTCCTCTACTCCTAATATTCATATCAGTATAAAGACCAGCCTCTTGTGAGCATAGCAGGCCTTCCCCTTTGTTACTGCCTTGTACACTAGCAATCCTACCTCTTGAATTAACATTTCCACCAACTTTACCCTCCATGATCCTCCGTTGACCTACTTCTTTAATGACTCCCATGGAACTTCCCCCTTCACTCCTGTTTACCAATTCATTGCTTACAACAGGTTGTCTCACCACCACCCTATTCATCCCTTTACTAGCCCTATTTGTTTGCCTTGTGCCCCTTCTACTAGTACTACCTTCCTCCCCACCCTTGTTACCCTCCGTCTTACTTACATTGGAAATATCCTCCAAAGGCCCCCGTTTTCCTTGGACCTCCCTTTCCATTTGATCCGTTAGAATTGTAAACCTACTCCCCTCCTGGCTCCACCCTCTATTACCTCCATTATCTTTCACTCTCCTTGGCTTACACACCACTTTCTAAGGGCTCGCTTCCTCCTCTTTTGTTGCTTCCTTATCCTCCCTTCCCCCTTCCGCCTTAGGCATAACCTCCATTTCACCAACTTGTTTCATTCTCAAATAATCACCACATGTTTCTCTCAAGTGACCAAAACCACCATAATACAATTACAACATATGCATACTTTCATACTCAATAACCTTCCTACTACCATCAATACAACATCCAAGCAAGAGAGGCTTGGATAGGTACAATTCCACACACAACATTGCGAATTTTCGCCTACCCCTCAATGTTGTCGGCTTATCCACCTTAATGGCTTTCCCAATTGTGTTTTCCAAATTATACAAAATTTCTTATCATAGTAAGTAGCCGGTAAATCCAAAAGCCTAACCCAAGCAATCACCTAATCAATTGCTTAAGAATTAGGATCAAAATCAGGTCTCCACCTCATAACATTTATGTAGCAGTCTTAAATAACACATGGACCTTCAGTCAATGCTCTATCATAATCATCCTAACTTTTAAACTTGACCAAGAAAAACTCACTTACTAAATCAGTCACACGTATCTAAACTCTCATAACCCACATTAAATTTAGAGTTCTTACCAGAGCAGCCAGGCGAATCTCCTTACCAAGTAGCTTCACCACTAGAGTTTTCCTAAATGGTTTCAAAAATAGCTCTTTCTCTTCCTCATCCAGATGAAATTTGGGCATCTCATGTCTGAGTGTTAATAGAAACTCCTTTCAGCGGTTCCCACACAGCTTCAAAATCCTGTCAATGATCCTTCCATTACTATCTCCTTCCCATCTTCGTCCTCTTCCTTCTCAAAATCAAGCCACAAAACCTTCCAATTTCACAACAAAGTCCTTATACGACCTCGGCACTTTAGCCTGCCAGCCTCCAATTCCTCCATCCAGCTTTCTGACCTCGGTTGTAGAGAAATGTTGTTTGAGAACAGCCCACTCTCCTTTTGAACCTTCCTTTGATGAAGAGCCTCCCTCTCCTCCTCCGTAGCACTCTCAACTTCTATCACTCAACCTCAATAATCCTTGCAACAGCGAGCACAAAAGCAAGGATCCACTCTTTAATCTTCGTCATAGTAGACAATGAAGGGCATAGCAGCTCCGGCCACCAACGGTGGCAAAGCCGATCGAAACAGACACGCGCTAGCAAAGCGAGAAAAAGTCACGATGGAGACTCTATTTATGTTTTCTTTTTCTTTTTCTCCTCCTTAATTATATTATTGTTAAGGGAGTATCAATCAAGGAACAAAAAACCAAACCCGGAAATGAACCGGTCACAGCACAAGTTCAGGGGTCAATGGGTCCATTGAGGTATAACCAGTGGTCGGACCGGCCATATTAAAATATTACAATTTAGTAGCGGCGATATATATATATATATATATTAATATATTTTTAAAATTCTACAGATAAAAATGAAGATCTTTAGGAAAAAATGCTTAAAATCTATTAGTATTAGTTATGATGTCTATACTTATGCAATGATATCTCCTTTCCTATAATTAATATATCCTTTTAAATAATTTTTTTTCATCATCATCTTCTTTTTAGATTTTTTCTTTCTTTACCTACTTTTCTCTTTATCTTGGTCTTCAACCTTTTTTTTCCCTAAAAAACAGCACGAGATAATAGTTAGAAGAATAAAAAAATGAAACCGGTCCAACCAATTAAACCACCGATTTTCCCAATTTTAACCGGTTCAAATCGATTCATGATCCTATGGTTGAACCAGACTGAACCACCGATGAACCGATCGGTCTGGTCCGATTTTTCATTCCATGGTATCAATAACAGCATATTAAGAAAAAGGTTGACAAATATAAAAAATATATCTTATATTTAGAAGTAAGATCAACTCCCTAAATATGTCTAATATTAATTACTGGAGGAAGTACCAAACAAAAGGAATATCTTTTAGGGAAAATCTCGTAAAAGGTCATTTGAAATATCCAAATTCTAATTCGGGTTACTGAATTAGACAAATGAATAATCAGGCTGTAATGCCCCAATTTGTGATTAAGATCTAATTATGATCTTAATAATGTAATTATTGTTAATCTTGTTGTAAATATGTTGTAAGCAATTTTTAAGCTTATATTGGAGTATAGTGATGATTTGGCAAAGGTTATGATAATCAGGGGTGAAATTGGAAATTCACTTACCAATTAGTCAGTTACCGAAGAGGAAACTCATTGGTAACTTGAAGATCGAAGGTTGAGATTAAAAGTCAAAGGAATCAATGGCTAAGATTTAACCATGGGGGGAAATCCTATGTAAATGAAATCATGTGAAATCAAAGGGAAGGAACAAGATTGTGCCAAGTGTCATTATGAGGACCCTTAGATTAAAGTTAATATTTCAAACTCATTTTCTCTTTCCTCTCTCCTCCAAGTCGGTTGTGTGTGTGTAGGCAAGAGGAAATCTAAGTTTCTACCTTCTCTATCCATTCTCTCCATTCGGTGCAGCTAAACCAAGAAAGAGAAAGAAAAAAGCTTAATTTTGAGTAAGTGATTGCTTTCATATGCTCAAGTGTTCTTCATTAATGTTGTTTATGAGGTTGGGAGCTTTCTTTCTATGGTTGTAGAACTTTGAAAGGTGGTGAATTGGTGTTTTCTCAAATCTGAAAGTTGGAGAAACAGGGATTTGGTTATGGCAAGTGAAAGAGGTAATGATTTGATGCATTTTGATGGTTATGTTTTGAATATTGGCTAAGTTTTGTAAATTCTGGAATTTTGCCTTGAATTGGGTGTTAAATGAAAGTGGGAATTGGAGAAAGTGTCACTGTTGAATTAGTAACTTGTGGTATTTTGAGTTGGTTGGGATTGATTTAGAAGTAGGAAATGAAAGTGTTGATAATTGAGTTGTTGAATGGAATGTGGAGATCTAAGGGAAAATTGTATTTGGGTTGTGATTTTGGATATTTTAAGGTTACCAATAGGTTCCTTATGGAATTTTAGGTGAGAATGAGCTTTGGTACAAGTTTAGAACCTATTGAGATCAGTTTTGGTCACTTTGGAAAACCTTATCAGTTGCTGCGTTTCCGGCTTCTGATACGCATCACTCGAGTGGGGGATGAGCTCACTCAAGTGCAACAGTAGGTTTCTGTTTTATTTGGTTTTCTCAGTAGTGTTTTCGAATGGAAATGCAAGAGTACACTTCCTGACTTACGAGTGAGATATGGTCCCACTCGAGTAAGTATGGGCATGCTCGAGTGAGGTTTTCCCTTGGAAGTGGTCTGTGATCTCAGGCAAACACTCTTGGTGTTGCACTTCCTGGTGTTCGGGTGCAACGAGCACTTCTTAGCCAAAGATGTTGCTCTCGGCCAAGCACTCATGAGTGAGGACGCTTCTCACTCAAGCATAAGTGTCCCATCACTTGAGTGAGGCCATCTTCACTCAAGTGAAGCGACCAAGATTCAGCATTTTGCTTTCAAAGAAGAAACTTTAGGGTAGTGTCTCCCAACCCTTTAGGCATATGTTTAGGTTTCTAATAAGCACCTAAAGAGTTTAAATTAAGAACTTAGAAAAGGAATTAATCAAATGTCCTTACTCTTGGTTTTAGGCTTTGGTCCCTTGAGCCGACTGTGCCAGAGAACGTCAGGAAAGTACAAGGTAGTGACTCTCTCTTTATACCATATGTGATGCATTATATGTGTGTTATATCATTGATTTGTGATAAAATTTGTATGCTGCAACATTTGTGGTTATGCGTAAGCACCGTCATACCAATAGTCCCTGAGTAGTTAACAACAAATCGGGTAAGGGTTGTGTGCTTTCCTGACGGAGAAAGGGGATGAGGATGAGGTGTGACTTTGTGATAAGGTGAAAGCCTAATTATGAAGGCCGACAGGCCAATTGTGAAAGCCGGGTAGCTATGTGAGCTATAAGGCTATGTGTATGCACTGCCACGCTAACAGTCCCTAAGTAGCTAACAACGGTTCGGGTTAGGATGGTGTGCCTTACCGGCGGAGAAAGGGGATGAGGGTGGAGTGTGATCTGTGTTGTTGATCTATGATGATTTGCTTACATGCTATGTGTTTATGTGTGGTATGAATGATTTGTTACTACTGGGATTCTTTTAAATCTTACTCTTTCTTATGACTAACCTTTCAAACAGGACAAATGGCTCCAGGGAGAAGTGGATAACCAAGAGCGGATAGGACTTCTTAGACGCATTTGATCAAGACTGTTGGTTATCTATTTTTGGAACAGGATTACTGTATATATTTGGGGTTGTAAATATTGTTTTGATTTTGCAATCCTATTTTTGTGAAATGTTACACCTCATATATATATGTAACCCAGGAATTGCCGAGATTTTAATTTCTGCACCTTGATATGTATGAATGTAATTGAACTGCTTAGGTAATTATATTCGAATGTGACTGATAGACCAAGTTACCTGTGTTTTAAACTGCTTTTGTGAACACCCTATCTCCAAGATAGGTGATTCTAAATGATAATCGGTAATTATTGGTCTCTATTTCACTTTAATTTCATATTTCAGAAGTAATTACGGTGAGGGGATTACACAGGCCATATAACTTAAAATATGATTTAGAAATTGAACAAAATTACTTTCTTGCCTTGAGATCTTAATCATTTAATCCAAGAAGTTGCTAAAATGTGCACGTTTTTCAAACACTTCTTGAACTCAGAATCCCTCCCTCTTCTGGATCCTCCCCCTCTCTATTCCTTCCACCATTAGAACAAAGTCTGAGATCAGTTAATTACCTCCTACAACATTTATTGGTTTGCAAGCATTCATTTTTCCACCATCAAGCAATATCTCATATATGTTGACAATGAAAATTGAATTATCTTTTTACACACCTCATGTTCTTTCATTAGGATCCCCCATATAATATTTCCATTTAATATTGTAATAAATGGGCCTTAGAACACAAACGCGCATAAGCATAGACATAATATATTTTATGTGTGAGAAAAGAGAAAAGAAAGAAGATGGGTTGAAGGAAGAAGGTGATGGCTTAAAGTGGGTTCAGTGCTATTCGTGATGCCGTTTATGGCTACGACAGAATCCGAGCACCCTGCTAGTAGAGGCACTGATAAATGGCTTCTGATGCTGTTAAAACTCCTCAGACTTTGCTTCAATGGTGGAAGGAATAGAGAGGGAGGGTAGAGGAAGGAGAGAGAGAAAGTGGATCCAGGAGAGATGTTCAGAATTAGAAAGAGATCGGAGAGAAAAGAAAATGGGTCAAATATGCATTAGAAAATAAAAGCGAATGACAATTTTTTTGGGCAAAAAAAGAATGACAGTTTTTTTTAAAAAAATTATTAAAATATCAGGGATTGAGAAAAATTTGTGAGACATAGATTAAAAATTTACACATAAGCTGCCGCATATTTTAAATTTATCTAGATGAAATACTTTCATTATTCAGTGAATGATCAGTGCGTTGATAATTTCTCAAAAATAGTGGATGGGAGGGAAGAGAGATAGTGTGATCAGGAAAGATAATTAAATAAGAGGTATTAAGATAAAATTATCAAATTTTGATATCTTATTTTATGACATTCATCCTAATTTAAGATTTGTTAAGTTTAATAACTCAATTTAGAATTTGAGCAATTTAACTGTTTTTTAATAAAATTTTGCCTATCTTTTATAATCTAATTTGAAAGTATTTTATCAGATAATATAAATATTTAAGGGAAAATTCCAGAAAACTACAAACAAAAATACAAAAGGACAGAAAGGTTGGGTGAAAATAAGAAATCTCAAATCAGTGAGGCATAAGGAATCTGGCATTTGAAATGTTTGCAAAATGACCTACATGCCCTCTTAAAAAGGGGAACTAAAGACACGAGCAGAGAGTGACAGAGGGAGGGAGAGAAAGGAAGAGACACGATTCAAAACGGAAAGGAGGAGGGCACGATGTCGAGCTGAGGGAAACAAGGACACACGAGCGCCGGCTGAGGGAAACGAGGAGACAAGAGATCGGACTGAAGGGGCGGTGGGGAACGTTGGGCGGCTCGGCGAAGGGAGACGAAGGTCCGGCGAGTGTGGGTTGTAGGCGGCGCAGTGAGAAGAAGGGCTGGCGAGTGTGGGGTGTGGGCGGCGCGGTGAGAAGAAGGCCAGGCGAGTGTGGGGTGTGGGAAGGCGGAGCGGCGAGGCGAGATGAGTGTCGGGGTGTGGGAAGGCGGGGCGGAGCAGCACGGCGAGGCGTGGCACGTAGTGGCAAAGCCCCTCTGCTGTTGGTTAATCAAAGAAGATGAAGAGAAAAGCTGAACTGGAATTGGAAGGACCTCATACCCGTATGCTATAGGTATTGCCCATAATGTTCATGGTTGTGGTATGATTTTTTGGCATTTGTCAGTAGGTGAATATAATCCCAATCTTCTTTAATCCATGCAACAAGAATTGATATGCACATATAGATTTTTTCACATTTAAACATAAATAGAGATTGTAGAAACTTTGATTGATTGAGCTAGAATAGGTTGAAATTAATACTGAAAGGATGGTAATGGGGAAGTAATAGACAGTAGGACTTCTAGTGACTGTACTAATGCTGCCAAAGTATGCACTGTCATGTAGTTCAATGTAAACCACCATAATGAACGATAAGCACACTAATGGCCAGTGCCATTCCACTAGTAGATTTACTTGTACTAATCCTTAATCTTTGCTTGGTTCATTGACTCACACTAGTACATATATATATTTTACATGTGCATATGTTGATTTCTTTTGATTAATAGTGAGAGGGATGTTGTTAATAAAGAAGGTGATGTTGTTAATAGTGAGAGAGATGTTGTTTTCAGGCATAACAAAGAACTAAAAATTTGTAATTAAAAACTGTAAGCTTGCAGTTATTCCTGTAGTGACAAAAATAGGAATTAGATCGATGGCCATGAGGTTTGAATGTGTTTATAAATATGACTAATTTGATTGAGTGTAACATTGTAGAGGTTTGTATTCTCATGCATAGAGTTGATTGGATTGTATAATTGGATACATGTTTGGTTTAGGGTCTATTTTGTTAAGGCCCCTGTACTTGGATGTTGAAAGTTGTTTTGCAGAAGAACATGGTGGTTGAAGAAGGGCAGGATTTGGATGAACAAGGGAACAAGGAGGTGGGGAAAGGGAAGACAACTAAAGCATTGAAAAATGGCTTAGTGTTGTTTAAAATAGAGTTTTTCAACAAATTGAAGGGGAAAAAAGATGATAAATGTGTTCTACCCTTCAATGATGCGCTACAAGCATGGAGAGCATTGAGTGACCGAGAGAGAAAGGAATATTGTGAGAAGGCAAAATATACTCAGAATGAAAAGAAATCAATAATGGAGAAGAAGCGTACGAAGAGGAAAATACCTTTTATCACACGTTCCTCAATCCGGCAATTCAAGCAATTGGCTGACTTCATAAGCAAAGTCACAAGTCTAAAGGATAGGGTTGAGAGATTAGGTTTCGGGAAGTTGCTTGAGGTTGGAGGTTGCAATTGGTTACCGAAAGATCTTATTGTGTCAATGCTCCGGTCATATGATCCACCAACTCACCAATTCTGAATTAGGGGCAAGACAAGGGAAATTTCAGCGGTTGACGTGCACCAGTTACTTGGTGTGCCGCACGGAGGTGAACTTATTTGTGCTAATGTGGATGATGATGACCCAGTGTACACAAAGCTAAAGAGTGAGTATTCAAGACGCCTATATAGCAAGATTTTTTAGGCCATTATGGGGGGAGAAAGAATGATCATTTCGAGTTCTTGTTCATGTTGTACACACTTGGAACGTTTCTAGCTCCCACTGCAAGCCCAAAGGTGAGTTATTGGGTACTGAAGGTGATGAGTGCGACCATAAAGGGCTTTCAGAAATTTGATTGGGCGACCTTCATAATTCAAGAGTTGTGGAAAGAGATGGAAGACTATGTTAGAGCTGTTAGGAAGAAGACTACCAACACGAATGTCGGTAGATGCATGTACTTATTGTTGGTACATATTTATATTTTTTTTCCAATTTATATGCTTCAATTGCCAATTGATTTAGCTTATAATATGTGATTGAATGGGAAGGTATATTTCGGTGAGCACTTCACAATGGTGACAACTGAGAGACACCAATATGGCGATGCTATTAAGTATTGGACTGAGGAGAGATTTAAAGAAATGGTTAAATTAGAGAGGGAAAGCAATATGGGCATACTATTTGGAGGAACGGCCTCCCAAACATATGTGCAGCCAGAGGACAACATAGGAATTGACCATTCGGACCAGGTATTTCTATCTAACTTCCCGTAGTTGTACGTTACAAACAAATTCATAACATTAACATTTCATTTGTCGTGATTAGGACCTGAAAGATATGTATAGAAGATTGACGAGGGTCATTGCTGAGGAGTTGATAAAAGTCCAAGTGAAGAGAGGGGGCAGGAAAAGATCGAAGGACAAGAAGATCACAAGAAGGAAATGGACCCTCATGCACACGATAATGATAACGTTGTTTCTGCTAAAGTAGAAGAAAATTATGAGGAGGAAGAGAAGGCCTCTGAAAGTGATATTGGTGATTCTCCCATTAGCGTATCAGATAGTGGAGGAAAAGGAGGGGACGTTGTGGAGGACGAAGAGGTTGGCATGGGTCAAGTGTTGCGCAGATCATGTAGGGTTAGAAAAGAGAAGAAAATAGAATCCTCGTATGTTATGCCTAAGGAAATTAAGCGAAAAAAGAAGGAAGTGGACGACAAGGAAAGGTTTTTCCATATAATTTCCCAGCTCCCTCCAAGTATAGGTGGAGATATGTGAGTGATTGATGTTTGCCTTACTTGTCATTTGTATTTTAGAGCAATTGAATAATGTTTTGTAACATTTGTTTTGTTGTTGCCTTGTTATTGAATGTAATGATAGGGAAATGGTGACCATGTGTGACGAATATGTCACTCGAGAAGAGCTATACTCTTTAGGTGGAATTCATAAGGTGAACAATCGGGTAAGTAAGACCAAATGTAGATGATATGCTGTATATTGTTTAGTAAATGGCCAATGTTTGATTATGTCATTCTGGACTGCAGGTGGTGTCGCTTGTTTGCAAGACTTTGATGGCAGATATGAAGGAACAAGGAGTCATTAAGAGGCACATTTTTTATACCGACTTTATGGTCAGTATATTATGAGGAAATAGGGGGTTGTGCCTTTTTTTATTGATACTAATATGTATATTTTGTAGACGCTCGTTGTCGATAAAGGTAAGAATTGGAAACCATCAGATTACAAGGGTCACTTACTGCCGGAGCGAATAGGCTACAATATAGCGGATTGTGAATTGGTTATTGGCCCCGTCTTGTGCGTGAACATTGGTTTTGTGTTGTCTTAGAGCCAAAAACCATGAATTTCTTTGTTCTGGACTCTATGCAACCAACAGTTGAAAAGAAAAATAGCATATTCGAAAATCCCCAAGACTACGCAATGGAGACATGTGTACTGTGTTTTTTCACTTACTGTTTCCTTTCATTTAATATGTACAGATCACAACTCCACTTATGTTATTATTTTTTTCGGGTTCAGCGGGACAGGTTTTATGATATAGTTGAATTTGTCAGTCATAAGCGGCATGGCAAGAATCCAAAGGCTGATATCATTCGGGCGCCTATACCACAGCAAAATAATCTGTATGTCTTAACTTATCTGCTGTGTATCACAATTTGACTTTTTTCACTTGTGTTACCAAGGAAGTGACTATTATTTGCAATTATAGGAAAGACTGTAGTGTCCACGTGTTGATATGGTTGTTTCAATGGAGCCCAAATGTGACACTCGATTACACAAATGTATGTACTTTTGCATGTGAACTTTACATGTGCACTCAACTTTTCATGTGCACTTTACTTTTTATGAAAATGTTCTCTACTTTTGATGCGTACTTCATTTTTTGTAGGATCAAGTTACACAGTACAGGAAGGATATTTTATGGTGGCTGGTCAATCATCCTCGAAATTCATCTCGTGTTGACGCTCTTAGTCTGTTGGCAAAGCCACCCACTAAACGACAACGGTTTACACAGTAGACTTTAGTGATATTGTCTGCCACAATAGGAAGATATTGGCATATACCTTTTTGTTATGGGCAACGTTATTTTGTGAAAAGCATGCTAGTTGTGTGCACATGTTGTGCCTTTTTGTCTCCCAGTTTGGACGCTACTTTGCTCCTATTGAAAGTGCAATGTGATGACGTGTCGCATGTTTGTTCATTATTTGAATTTTTCGTCTCACCTGATGTACATTTTTTATTAACACCAGCAACCCGTACATTAACAGCGCAAACCTCTAAAATAACATCACATGTCGAGTTTACAACTCTGCCTGCTATTAACATCATTACATTCGTTATTAACGACTTGGCGTCGGTAATTAACAGCATCGAATGAACAAGTTAGGACGGCGTCATATAAATTGGAAACACAACTTGTATGCGCGTAATAACATCTTTCCTTTCGCTGTTAATGACTATACCTCGCCTATTCACATCTTCCAATAACAAGTTAGGACGGCGTCACGTAGATGGGAAAACACAACTTGTGTCCGCGTAATAACATATTTCCTTTCGCTGTTAACGACTATGCCTCGCCTATTCACGTCTTCCAATAACAAGTTAGGATGGTGTCACGTAGATGGGAAAACACAACTTGTGTCTGCGTAATAACATCTTTCCTTTCGTTGTTAACGACTATGCCTCGCCTATTCACATCTTCCAATAACAAGTTAAGACGGCATCACGTAGATGGGAAAACACAACTTGTGTCTGCGTAATAACATCTTTCCTTTCACTGTTAACGACTATACCTCGTTTATTCACATCTTCCAATAACAAGTTTGGACGGCGTCACGTAGACGGGAAAACACAACTTGTGTCCGCATAATAACATCTTTACTTTCATTGTTAACGACTATGCCTCGCCTATTCACATCTTCCAATAACAAGTTTGGACGGCGTCATGTAGATGGGAAAACACAACTTTTATACCCCTAATAACATCATTCTTCTCTTTATTAACAACTTTATATTTAATATTAACAACATTATTTCGTTCATTAACATCTGCCCAACAAGAAATGTGAACTTTTTATCATTGCTGCCTTAACACAACACCTTTAACATCTTCCATTCACACGGACAACAAAAGATGTGTGAAGGAACAAGTTTGCAAAAAAAAAATATGTTACCAGCATAATAGCACCATTTGCCTCTATAATAACAACATGGTTATGTTGATTAACACCTTTATATATGTATCAGTTCCTGTCAGATCACAATCTGCATAATTACATCCAGCAACCATATAAAGGCCAAAAACAAGTTACACACTGCCCCTTGTACAAGTTGACATATTTCATGACAAGGGAACATTATCTGTGGACTAGTACATAATGTTTCCTTGTCACAAACATTGGATTACATAAAACACTAATTACAGTAACCACCTACTGGAGTACACAATTGACAGCAACCCATCTCCCAAAAAAAACCATGAGTAGGTTGACAACACCTTTACAAAAGCATAATCAAAAAGTTTCACTTCACAATATTGCAACTCCTTCATGTTGACAATTTCACTTCATCCAATATCAGTCTGGGTTTGGATTTTTGCATGTCCTTCTAGTGTGACCGGCTTCATGGCAACTTGCACAATGGTATATCTTCTTGTTTTGGAATTGTGATTCACGCCTTTTGGTTCTTGGCCTACCTGAAGGTCGGCTGGTCCTTGGGGGCAACAAAAAAGTTTGACCTGCAAAATTTTCCAACATATAGTTGTTTGTGTCAGGTTTGTTGATTGTCACAATTGGAACCATACTACGGCTATAAATCTTTTGTTGGGATGTGATTTTGTAGCATTCTTCAACGTACTCATACACATTGGCATAAACATGCTTTATGGCTGCACAAGCATGTGCACAAGGGATCCCCGACATTTGCCACACTTGACAACTGCAAAGACGTAAACAAATATCAACACTTAATGATCCATATTTGGTATGAACACAAAGGCTACCCCTACCATAATTTTCAAGGGACATATGTTCAGCATGAGCAACATTTTGCTTCAGCATTGACTCTATGTTAGGGCATATCCCATTTTTCCACTTACTCATTGCCATACTAGATGCATACATCTTCTTGGCAACCTTCTCACGATGTTCATGAATAAGTTGAGCCACATTGTGTTTCCTCTCCTTCACCATCCACGCGTTAAATGATTCAGCAATGTTAGTAGTTATGTTACCCCATCTTCGGAAGGGGAACTTGCTCAATGCCCATTTATCAATATCCCTTTGCTGATTCACCACTCATACATCTCTGGATAGGAATTTTGCATGTAGTCCATTGCCTTATTGAAATCGACTTCCAACCTTGCATATGCAATATTATCAAGCAACCGTGATGCATCTTCCTTTGAACACCCACTAGTCTTCCTCTTGCCTCTATTTACTTTTAGCAATTTTGAACTAAAATTCTCCTTCACATGCCTATAACAATAAGCATGTCTTCCCCCCCCCCAAAAAATTGTCCTCACCGCCCCTTTAATTGCATTGTGACGGTCAGACACGATTGTTAATTCAATTGACCAAACTATTTCTTTTATCTTGTGTAAAAACCATGACCAATCCTCTAATGTCTCCCCCTTCACAATAGCGATTGCAAAGGGCAACATTTCATTGTCCGCATCATACGTAGAAGCTGAAAGCATCGTTCCCTTGTATGGTCTAGACAAGTGGGTGCCATCAATGTATAGCACATGTCTAGCACCAGTCATGAATCCATCAATACAGCAACCATATGCAATAAATACTCGCTCAAATATGTTATTCACGCTTGCTTCCCATTCAGCAATAGTCCTCTCATCTACTTCCTTCAATCGGTCACAAATCCAAGGTATCAACATATACGAATCTTGCGGTCTTCCTTATATGTCTTCCATGGCTTTTTCCTTCCCCAGTATGCTTGCTTGTATGTCAGAGTTACACCATATTCTGTTTGCAACGTCTTTCTTATTTCATTTGGATGTTTCTCAATGTGATTTCTCACCTCATCAACTATAATTGACGATGTCAAGTTAAATCTTCCACCATGACTAACCTGAAGATTGTCTTGGGCGCTATGAAAATGTTCATCTCTGAATGTCGTTACCCGTAGTAATGGGTTTGTCTTACCAATAGCATTTGTTGTTACCCCTCCAAGGACATCCAAAAATCTTACATTTAACTGAAATGTTGTCCTTGCTATTTCTCACAAATTCAAACTCAAACTTGTGTGCTATGCTGTACTTGTACAGTGCCTTCTTAAAAGCATCTGCATGTGCAAAACTCTGCATGACACCTGAAAGTAATCCCCTCCATTTCATACAGTTCAACTCCGGCATTGATGTAAGTGCACTCTCTACTCTACAGGGCAGCCTATTACATCCTCCACCAATTTCAGCCGTCAAACAAGCAGCAACACTTTCATAACTAACTGGTTCATAATCATTTTCCACAATGCTTCGACACTGAGTGGATGTTTGTTGTGACAGTCCCAGTAGATCTTCAGCCCTGCAGTGAATAACAACTGCAGTTCGTTAATAACCAACAAGAGCTTCATAAATAACAACTATAAAAATTACAAAATTTTACACTTACATGTCTGCCTCAACTGATATATCTGACACATTATCATTCCCTTTTTTTGCTATATACACATGCACACTCCTTTCATTATAGTCATACAAGTTCTTAACTTCACCATCATCATTTAAATCTATTAGTGTCTTCTCATCAAAGCTCACTGTATATTTCATCTCACACATATTACAATCAATCTCAAGCCATGATGATATCATTAACCTCAAATCTTTTAGTGTTATCAACTGTTTTAGCCACTTCGCCTTCACATAACCTCCAACATATTGAATTTTACCTTCATCATTACACACTAATTTGCCTCCAACATGAAAAAAACAAAATAGTTCCTTCAAAGATGATGAACCTTCATTACATGTCATTTTGCATGCTTACCTAAAAAAAATAATTAAATTAAAGTTACACCACTCTTTATAATCTCACACCAGTAAGCTTGTCTGGACAAAAATTTATTATTACATCGACTAACTTCCCCGCCATCACCTACCACCTGCAATTTACAACAATACTATATGTTTTAACATCTCCATCCTCACTGTTAACAACACCCAAAAATCTTTACCCTGCATGTCCTATTAACAACAACATAATGTTCTTTAACATCTCGATATTCACTGTTAACAACACCAACAAATCATCACCCTCTATCTCATATTAACAACAACATAATTACTTTTACATCTCCATATTCACAAATAACAACACTCTGCCCATGTCGTCACTCTACCTCTATTATTAACACCCAGCCAATAGGTCTTTACATCTTCATACTCACTAATAACACCACCCTCACCCAACCTTCCTATCCACCGCAAGCCCACCTTTCCCCTGATTCAACACCCATCCCATAAGACCTCACAGTAAACAAAAATGGCACAAGCTTCATCAATCACTCAACAAAACGCAATCGAATCCATCACACAACCATCAACATTGTCCCATTACCTTAAAGCCACTATTTTTATATCCAATCATCTAACACCCCCTTACCCATAATGCGTCCGCTCCGATTTCGTAAATCGCAACCACAAACCACATAAACATTTTTCCATTAACGTTCAAGAAACACAGCGTAATCATCATTTCTCTCTCAAATTTACTTACCCGTGGCTTGCCTCTGATTTCCGTAGCTTTTCCTCTTGTTTCGTCACTTTTTGGCGCCACAACACTGCACATTGCTTATGCTGACCTTTTTCCTTTTTAATGTCTATTACGAGGGCATGTAGGTCATTTTGCTAACATTTCAAATGCCAGATTCCCCATGCCTCACTTATTTGGGATTTCTTATTTTCACCTAACCTTTCTGTCCTTTTGTATTTTTGTTTGTAGTTTTCTGGAATTTTCCCAATATTTAATAAATTATCCATATAAATTTAGTTATTTTTAGCATCATTTATTATCTTTTTTTTTTTTTTTTGCCTTCAAGAATCAATATTTATTGATCAGGTTTCATTTAATTAATATCCCGGTCAAAAAACCAGAAACAAAAAATATTAATTAATATCCCTAGTAAACTATAAATATATATCATTTTAGACGCATTTTTCCCCTATCAAATCCGCATTTGATCGTATACAAGGGAAAGAACGCGTAAAATAAATATTATCTCTTATTCTAAATATAAAATCTAATTATCTTTTGTTTAAAATATTAAAAATTAAATAAATTATTTATTTATATTATATATTGTGTATCATTAGATTATATATCAGTTTTTAAATTAAATAAATTAATTTAGAAAAAAAATTAAAATATAAATACTTTATAATAATTTAATTAATTTTCCTTCACCACTCAAAAATAATCAACTAAATCTATTATTATAGATAAAATTTTACGTATATTTTGTATAAAAAAATAATTAGAGTCCAGATGTTCATAACCAAATCCCCTGTTGATCATAACCAGGGTAAAAAACGCCCTAAGAAAGAAACAAAAGATTACAAAGTAGAGACGACACGGTCCCAGGAGAATCATCACCCTTGTGGCGGCAATGCTCTAAAATCGTAAGAGGCTGGAGAGACGTAAAACCTAAAACCCAGAGAATCGCGCAAAGCTTACTGGCCACGACGTTGCTTTTAGCATTGAAGTGTACGAATCGTTGTTTAGAAAGCAGAGAGGGTTCACCAAGTCCAACTAAATTGCGCTCATCTGACTCAACCCACCCCTGATATCAATTTTGTTGAATTCTTCATTCTTCCCAATTTCCCTTCTCCATTGATCCGGATACTATTGTTCCTCTCAAAGTTTTCATTCCATTCCTTCCATAACACTCCGTTAACTCCTGCGTTGTCTTCCTCGAAAGGCACCGACTTTGTTTGATTCTGACGTTATTGCACTGCTGGTATGTTCTTTTTCTCTCCGGACTGTTTCGGTGTTGAAAAACCCTAAATTGACCATTTATTGATTATATTTCTGATATTCTCTGCTAGGTTTTCTTGGTTTTGAATTCAAACTAATAATTCGGGGTTGAAAAGTAATGGCTATTGCGGCCCCTGGGCAGCTGAACCTTAATGAGTACCCTTCATGGGGATCCAGAAGTGTTGATTGCTTCGAAAAGTTGGAGCAGATTGGGGAGGGAACTTATGGGTTAGTTTTAACCCCCCTTTTTTTTTTCCTTTTTTGCTTCCTTCTAGCAGTATCACTATACTGGTTAATTGTTATTTCTGTTGCTTAGTTTTACAATGATTCATAGTCGAATTTCTTAAACATATGTTCCAATTTTGCTTTTTCTTTCTTTATGTAGGTGATATGTGGTTATGGTTATCGGCAACGACTTATGTTTGATGATAATATCATTTTTTTTATTTCTTGGGGCCACTGACATGGGAGCTAATAAATGTATATTGTTTAAACTTCAACTTTCCAGACATATAGTCATATGTGGATCATAGGAGCTAAAATTTGTTAGTTATCTGGTAACTATCGTTGTATAATTGTCTATTATGTTGATCAGTATAGGACTCTAGCCTCAATTTACTTACCATATAGCAGCATGTTATGGTTCTGTAATATTTTGACAGAACTGGATAGAAAGAAGAGGTAGTAGAAGAAGAGAGAGATCAGACAGAAGAGAGTAGAGAGATTCTAGAGAAAGAGGAAGAGAGAAGACACAGGAGCTGCTGAATTATACGTTCATTAATGACAAATCAACAACTGCTTAATAATGGAAACAATAGCTTTTATATAGAGCTCTTTGGGATCAGGGGCAGAACTGTCCTTAATGTTATTTTATAATCACTAATCCTATCCTAATCAGCTAAGGGATACAATTAGGGTGCGTTTGGCTGGTGCTATTCTAAAGTAGCTAATGCCACTCTCACTACATTGCTCTTCCCTTAACTAACTTACCTAACAATATAGGATTAGGGATCACAATTAGGAATTAGGGATTCAGATTACTATTTCATATCACAGCAGGACTGACAGGACTTCTCACATAGTGAATAATAATAGTAGTGGAGAAACATAAATGGTGAAATAAAAAAATTTCATTGGCAGTTCATAGTTTATCAAAGTCTTGCTGAGAAGACCTGACAAAATTTAGTGGCCAATCAATAAAACTTGTTTAAACCTAAAACCCTGTAGCATATTGATATGTGAGCTGTAATAAAAATATAAGTATAGAGACATAGGAATTAGTAAGTGGTGGCGTTACTAATCCTATAAGGCCCCTTAGTTATTAGGGTTGGTTAAGAGAATAATACCGTTAGACTTGAGCCTATAAAGGACTCATAGACCTCATTTGTATCTCTGTTGATTGGTTGAATGAAGATATGCAGTGAATTTATCCTCTCTTCTCACTCGCTCTTTTCTGTTCTTCCCTCTTCTTTTTCTCCTATCCTCTATTCTTCGACAATACCCTCATCACATATCAAGCACCTAACTATGTTAATCTAATTGCCATTTTTCCCAGCGCCACCTTCAGATAAGCTTTTTCCCTCACAGTACTTGCCGCGATTGGACTAATACAGAATTGGGACTAGTGTATGCAACCAGTCACGTGTACTATTGTACAATAGCTTTGTTAAATGTAGGGGAGGGGGAACAGCAACAATCCTTGGATAGGGTTTCTTTTTTGAACGGTTTTGAAGATGGTATAAATTGCTTTGAGTTTTTTTTTTTTTTCATTTTCTTCAGAATTTCTTTTTCCCTTACCTCACCTAGATGTTTTTCCTTGATTGTTTCTGCTTCCTTTGGGTGTTTCTCTTGACAATTTTCATATGCTGTTTTTATATTAATTTTTGTTCCTGATTTCTCCCAAAACAGTTAAAATAGCTTTTACTTATTGGCACCCGTTTAATTATTTAACCCAAATTGTTGAACATGAATTCCACTGTAATATGTCTCAAAATTGTACCTTTGGAATTGGAAGACACAAGCTACTTACCACAGATCCCTACTTCCAAAGAAAACTACTTTAGGTTGTAGGTGTAAGAATTGCAAGTTAGGTTAATTATGCAAATGTTCCCTGATATTCATGAAATCTTAAATAAGTTTTCTTTTTCATTAATATAAGCACCTGAAGGTTAAATTAAAATTAATATTTTATTAATGTAAAAATATTTTAATTCAGAATGCTGCTTTTGTGAGGTTATTAATAGTTATAATAAGCACTCGTTATCTGCAGCCATCAAAGCATATTTTATAACGCTTTTTTTTTCTCTTTTTCTGAATTTTTATCAGCATCCATCCTTTTTCTTTGTGAACTCTGTTCCCCATTACATGACATGATTGAAGTGCTAGAAACTTTTAACTTTCTTTGCGATTATTTCATGTTTTAAATTTCCCTTTTGAGACATATGCTTGAGTTATAGCCGGCAGGCAGAGTTGTTAGCCTATTTTTGTTCCAAAAAATCTTGTTTCTGGGTTATCCTTCATTGCTGATACTGCAAGAAGGAACTGATCCATACCTTTGTGCTTGCAGCCAAGTTTACATGGCTAGAGAAATCAGAACTGGTGAAATTGTTGCATTGAAGAAAATAAGAATGGACAATGAGAGAGAGGGGGTATCTCTTTGATCACCTTGCTGAGTGTTATTTACTCTATTATGGGGGTATAAGATGGCTTATTTACAAATTACAATCTAGTTTATCTGAGTTACAATGAGAATTTCAAGTAACTCAATAATTGAAAAGGTGCTAATGGGTGTCTGCTACTAACTTTGTATTATGAGGTACTTCCCTGAATTGTTGCTTTTTGTCGCAGTTTCCTATTACTGCTATTCGTGAAATCAAAATTCTGAAGAAATTGCACCATGAAAATGTTATTAAGTTGAAGGAGATTGTAACATCGCCAGGTGAAGATTTTGTACATCTAAACGTGTGATGTATAATTTTTTATTTTACTATTGAAATGACTGGTCTTTTTATCCTTCAGGCCCTGAGAAAGATGAGCAAGGAAAGCCAGGTTTCCATTTTCACTATTATCTAATTACTTCATTAATAATTAGCACATAATTGCCTAGTTTTCTCTATGATTCTGCCACTGTGGAGAAAGTTTTGTCAAATTCCTTTAGTTTCTTTAACCCCATGGCATCTAACCTTCTCGGCGTTTTTCTTTTTTGCTGGATACTACAGATGGTAACAAATATAAAGGTGGTATCTATATGGTATTTGAATACATGGACCATGATTTGACTGGTCTTGCTGATCGACCTGGGATGAGATTTACGGTTCCCCAAATCAAGGTATTGCTGCAAATATTGTTTGAATCAAACATTTGTAGTTGTAATTTTTCAACATTGTCTGACTTGCTTCTCCTGGCCCAAGTGTTACATGAGACAGCTTTTGACGGGGCTTCATTATTGCCATGTGAATCAAGTACTTCATCGTGATATAAAAGGTTTGTGTAAAGCTAGATGTTCTCTGGAAGCTGATGTATTTTAGTTTTTGGTGGCATAAGATATGCCTATTTCATATATTTTGTTTTGATGCAGGCTCCAATCTTCTTATAGACAATGAAGGCAATCTGAAGCTTGCAGATTTTGGACTTGCACGATCATTTTCTAATGACCACAATGCAAATCTTACAAATCGTGTGATCACATTATGGTATAGGTAAATAGTGTGCCTTTGTAGTTGTATTTGAGTTTTGTTTTAATTTTTGTATGGCAATTTAAACTGGGTTAAGAAAGGGGGATTTATAAAAGTGGGAGTACTCTAATGGATTTGATCTTGATATATTCAGACCCCCAGAGCTACTGCTAGGAACAACAAAGTATGGACCTGCTGTTGATATGTGGTCTGTTGGATGTATCTTTGCTGAGCTTCTTCATGGCAAGCCAATCTTCCCTGGAAAAGATGAGGTTATTAATATTTCTCCAAATAAGATTATTGTGGTTTTATATTTTTTAAGGGTTTGGTTTATTAGTGTGAACAAAGTAAGCACACTAGCAAGCTGGATGATACTGTATGTAGGGTAGGTTTTATCCTTTATGTTGTCTATGAAGCTACAAATTATTGTGGGAAAATATTTGCTTGTTTTTTAATTGCTTTCCGGCTTAAGTACTTGCTACCATTTTTTATGTGCTTATTGTGAACTTCTGTTCTTCCTAACTGTAATTACCTCTTCAATCAAAGCGGCTTCAAATTCAAGGTCTGTTGGTGACTTGGTAGTATGGGATGACAAGTCCCACATTGAGTAGAATGGGATGCTCAATGGGGTATTTAAGTGGGTTGGTTCTCCCTCCTTATCAACTAGCTCTTTTGGGGTTAGGTATTTTGTAGTATGGGGTGTCAAGTTTCACATTTAGTAGAATGTGATGCTCAATGGAGGGTGTTTAAGTGGGTTAGTGCTCCCACCTCAACAGCTAGCTTTTAGTGTAGGGTTCCTGCCATTGAGGTACCATCAGGGTCTTATTTGTGTGTTAAAATAAGTAGTAATTTAACTCTGTAATAGTTGCAATTAATGTGTTTTACTGGAAAGGTCACCTTTATATCATTCATCATGATGTTAGAGGGCATGCAAATGGAAAAAATTGGCTAGATTACTGGATCAAACTTTCTTATTTCCTTTATTTGAGAATTCATTTGTGCCTTGCATGCATTCCCATTCTTGTTTTATAATGTAGGGCCTTTGGTGTATATATTAGTGCTGGGCATTTCTTTTATAGCTGAAATTGTAACACTTGTTCACTTTGTAAACATTGTAGCCGGAACAACTAAACAAAATTTTTGAGCTTTGTGGGGCACCGGATGAAGTGAACTGGCCTGGGGTTTCTAAGTGTCCCTGGTATAATCAATTTAAACCTACAAGACCAATGAAAAGACGTCTGAGGGAAGTCTTCAGACAGTGAGTATCACCCAATGAGCGTCAATTATCATATGTTGCTGCATTATGCGTCCTTAATTATCTTAATAGCTTTTCTCATTCGTGCTTGGATTATAGCTTTGATCGTCATGCTTTAGAATTGCTGGAGAGGATGCTGACACTTGACCCTGCTCAGGTATATCACCCATCATGGTTCTATCTGATTTTGAATCTTAAAGCACCAGGCATTACTGACTTATCTAATTAATCTCTGTTTCTTTTTTTTGATTTGGGTTTGTTATATGTACTGTCATGTTTTGCAATAATCATATATAACGTTGAAAAATTTTTATACTGGAGTTTGTGGTAAAAATGAATTCTATTCTGTATCTTTTGTGAGAAGCTTATGCAATGTCATCAAAGTTGTATTTTGGAATATTTCCTCGCGTCTTTCTAATTTGGTTTGTCGACATGGTAAAAAGAAAACAAAACACTGGCATCGCGCAGTTATGAGATTCTGTGGTTTCTTTGGTTTGAGAGGAATACCTTTTTCTTATTTTGAATGTTGTATATTGCTTCTCGAGTGCTACACAAATGGGTTTCTCTAGGAAATCTCAGTTTTTCATATGCAAAGAGATTGAGAAGCTCTTCTACCCTGTTAAACTTGATAGGGGTTTTGGTAATTTGGTCTCTTTTGAGCTTTTTCTTGTATATTATGGTATGACGATATCTTATTCTCCTATGATATGAACCTTATCTTTCTAATATAATTGCAGAAAAATGGGAAATTTTGTAATTTGATCTGTTCTGAGCTTTCTTGCACTACCTTGTTTGAGGGTAGTCTTATTCTCGTACGAGATGAATCATCTCTTTCCAATATAAATACTTCTTTCATGAAAATTGTTATTTTATTAATAGAGAATTACTGCTAAGGATGCTCTTGATGCTGAGTATTTCTGGACTGATCCCTTGCCATGTGATCCCAAGAGGTATGGCTTTCAAGTGCCGCGACACCTTTGATAATATATTCCCAAAATGTATTTGATCTTGACATAGTCAAATGAATACGCCATTCCTTAATATACATTACCAATTTTCTGAAGTCACTGATTTTATGTATGGCTCAGTTTACCCAAATATGAGTCGTCACACGAGTTTCAGACAAAGAAAAAGCGGCAGCAACAACGACAACATGAAGAAAATGCTAAGCGTCAGAAAATGCAGCACCCTCAGCAACACACTCGCCTTCCCCCCATTCAGCAGCCAGGTCAACCCCATGCCCAAATGCGGCCTGGTCCAAACCAAAATATGCATAACTCACAGCCTGCCGTTGCTGGAGGACCCGGCCATCATTACGGGAAGCCTCGAGGCCCCTCCGGTGGGCCAGGCAGATACCCGCCAGGTGGGAACCCTGGTGGTGGATACAACCACCCAAACCGTGGAGGTCAAGGTGGAGGAGGTGGTTATGGCAGTGGGCCATATCCTCCTCAAGGCCGAGGAGCACCTTATGGGTCAAGTGGCATGCCTGGTGCTGGTCCTCGTGGTGGAGGTGGTGGTGGCGGCTACGGTGTTGGAGGCCCTAATTATCCCCAAGGTGGTCCATACAGTGGCTCAGGGGCCAGCCGTGGCTCAAATATGATGGGCGGAAACCGCAATCAACAGTATGGTTGGCAGCAGTAAAAGCATATTTCTTGTGACTTGTCAAGAAGTTGGTAATAGATGATTGGACATATTATCATATTATTACCTGCAAGTTCCTGGAAGCCATGATGATGCACCAGTGATGATTGCTTAGTGAGTCAATTATGAAACCTTAACTTATAGAGAGAACCTCTCAGTAATTTTGTAGTTTTTTTCTTTCTTTTTTCCTTTTTTTTTTTTTTTTTGAAAAAAAAAAAATTGTGACACTGGTTCATTGCAGTATGATATGATAATGTTATCAAAGATGCACTTGGTCCTGTAGGAACTAGGAAGTCTTGTGAGGATTCAACATTGTATTATTTGTGCCATAACAAGCTCCCCAAGTTATGTGGTCTTGTAACCTAAATATAATATATGATGCCTTGAAATTATCTCCATTGAAATTATAAGATTCAGGCTTGTTGACTCTTGGGTGCTGGGTTTCTATGTTCCTTTAAGTAGGTGCTCTCCTGATAAGGGTGTTAAAAACCGGGACGGCACTGGGATTGATCCCCGTTTTTGGTCGGGATGCAATTTGCATCCTTGGTAGTACCGGGATAGGACTAGGAAATCTCAATTTATTTTTTTTAAAAAAAGTAAACTTAAAAAATATCATTATATTAATTAAAATTTCTATTTTTTATTGTTTAAGGTAATCATTTAACAACTAATAAGGCCATATTATCATCATCATCTTCTTCATTATCATCTTTATACACTATATAATTAAGATTAGTCTTGCAATATATACAGTTTAATTCCAACTAAAGATGTATTGCCAAAGAATAACTTAATTTTTGGGATAAAAAATTCAAAAATAAAAGGATAACTTAATTTATAAAGTAACAAATTTAAAAAAAAAAAAAAACAACAACAAGAAGAAGAAGCTCGGGACTGGAATCTCAAGGGTGATCCCAGTTCCAGGTAGGGACAAGCAAGACCAAGACACTTTGAACACTCTTATCGTTCCTCACTAGTCGATGGCATATCTATCGCTTTAAAAAACATTTTTTATGATAAAAAATTGAACAATTTTTAAAATTAAAAGCAAAGGCCAAATTGCAAACTATATATGAAAGTTTGAGGAGGACCTGTACCCTATCACCACCGCAGCTATTACTGACATTGCAACTATTGCTCCGCAATCAACTGGGGTTGGATCTAGCGGAAAGAGCTAGTTCTTCGATATAGGAGGATACTCATGCCTAAAAAAAAGATAGGGTTTTTTTTTTTGGTCAACGAGAAAGTAGAGTGTAAATTCTACCTTTTATTGTCAATTTTGAAAAAAGATAAATTTGGAAAAAGTATGAAAATAAATTTTATAAGAATATTTGAGATTTACTTGAATGATAAGTACATACAATTTATATTTCTTTTTATGAAGAACAAAATATAAATAAAAAGGGAAAATATTATTAAAAGATGGTTGAATGACCCAAATTTTAATTTGGATTACTAGACTTGACAAATTATTAATTAGGCCACATGGAACAAAGAAGGATTTAGAAATTGTGTCAAATTACCTCCATACCGTTTAATTATATTAAAATGAAAAATTAAAGACGAAAATAACGCCACCTACATTTACACAAAACAATTTCCATAATAAATTTGGGATCTGGTTTCTCTCCTTTTCTTTTTCTGTCAACTGCCATCCTTTTTGCTCTTCATGACTATTGGATCAAAATCTAATGGTCCACATTTAATATTTTATAAAAATATTATTACAATCAAGAGAAGAATAGGAAGGAAATGGAGAAAAGAAAGGAAAGTAAATATTAAATGTAGAGTATTAGATTTTGATCCAATGATTATGAAAAGGGAAAAGGATGGAAACGGATAAGAAAAGAAAGAGAGAAGCCAGATGCATAAATTTGCCCCTCCCCCATTATTCTTTCACAATTTAGAAAAGAAAAAAGGAAAAAGGTTGGCGCCTAAAGCCTAAACAAGCATACACATGACAAACCCCACACTTCCAACACCTTCTGATACTGAAAAACACTGCCCAACCAGCTTTATATCAATTATTTCACTTTTACTGCTTTCTGCTGTTGGTATGTTTTGTGTGGTTTGAAGCCATAATTATCATCAATGCAAATTGTTAAATAATGATTCTCTCTTCTTAGGGGAAGAAAATTTTAGAATGAAGTCCTCTCTCTCCTCCTGTGGCAATGAGTGTCAACACCTGTTTCTATTTCGATATACACAGAGTAATAGAGATCAAGTTCTGCATGCATACAGAAATAGTACAAATATACTGATACTCGTACATTTTTACATACAAGATTTATCCTCGTAGGGTCTGATAATATTTACAATTTATCCAAATATGTCCAAAACAGAGGCCACATATAACCACTAGCCAAATTTTCGGGTTTCACACCCTCATTTGCCCGCATCGGTTGCCTTTCCCCTGGAGCCGCTAGCTCCTACTAGAATTTTGGTATTATGAAAAAGGGTGAGATTCCAAGAAATCCCTGTAGCAACATATTATCATTCATAGAAAATGCGATAAATAAATATGTCAAATACCAGTTAATGCAATATCATACTAACACATAACTCAGTTTAGTCAGAAATGTGTTCAAAGCCAACCATAATTGCAACCCCTACACATCCCGTACCTCAGTCCATGACTGGGTAGATCAATGTACCAGTAGGCACTGCCCATAGGCACTATTATCTGTGTGCACTATGTATTATACATATTACAGAAGATAACATATACAAAGCATATAAACATTGTCATAATGTATGAAAAGTTACTAACTTAAACCCTTTTCTTGCCTCAAATCGTTCACCTCATAAAACGTGCCAAGCTTAGGCTCCCAACTCGGTCCTAAAATATCAAATGTACAAGAATTAGGTTAAAACTCATTTATGTAGTATTTTAGGAACTTTCATAGTGTTTATAGTGGTTATATTAGCCTATGGTGAAAATTTACTAAAATGCCCCTGGGAACCTGGCCCGAGCCGCTATACCTGGTCCAGCTGCACTTTTCCCAAAATTCTAACATGGTCTATCATGACATATTTCTGTCTAAAGAATCCATTTCAGGGCTCGAAATTTCCAAATTCACTGCCAAAAGAAAAATTGCCCTTGGCAGCCCCACTTTAAGGGTTTTAGGGGCATTTTCGTAATTATGCTTTTTTGGGTTTTTCCAAAAAGATGTCCAACTGTAACCCTACCTAATTTTTCCTCATGAACTCAATGGAACCATCAAATTATTGATAATCCAACTCTAACCCTCAAATTTATCCCTGGCCTAAATTATAGTATCCTCCGGAAAAAATCGGGGTTTTTTTATTCTAACTCCGCAAACGTGTTTTTTTCTACTCTTAACCACTTTATTGACTATTCCATTAGGTTATAAATACCATTTAGTACCAATTTGGGTAGCATAACCCCTAAAGAAACCCGTTTCCAAAAATTACAAACAAAGACAATCCAGCGAAATTTCACCAACTATATTGTCCACAACGGCCAGAATAGTCAATATATAAGAGTTTGGAAGTTACTTCAAGCTCCCACTAGCTTTTCCTTCTCTTAGCTGACACACTAGCTGTTCTAACACCAAAAGAGGAGCTTCCAAACTTTAAGGAACATAAAGGAGTAATTTAAGATCAGAGTTATACGCGTTAAGAACCGATTTACTGAAGAAAGTACCTACCTTTACAAATTTTTCTTCCCTTTCTCCCTCTAAGCTTCACATAACTCTCTCCCACTCTTGGCTGCTAGTTCACAACGGAAATGAGCTAAGCAGGAAGAAGGATTTGCTTTTATCATATGTTTATATTATTTTATTCATTTATTCAATTTTCCAAAAATTACCAAAATCAATTTTTATATACAATAACTCTATATATATATATATGTAACCTTGCCCATTAAAACCAACTAATATTTCCTTCCTCATACTACATGTAGAAGACACCTAGGGGTCCTACCTTTGGTCTCAATTGGCTTTACAACTTGTTCCTGTTACAGATATACGTAAAGTTTCAATTTTAGTCAAAATTGCACTTTTTGCTCAAATTTTCCATAAATTCACATTTAATTGACCAAAATATTATAAATATATTTTTTCCTTTTATTTTTCTTAATTAATTAAAATTAAATTCAATTAATTAAAAAATAATTAATTTTGTGATAAATTGGTAAAATTACGATTTTGCTGTTATCTTTTTATTCCAATCTCTTTTCTTATTTTTATTTGGCCAATTTCCATCAATTTTGGACCAGATATTTTCTCTAATATTTCTCCATTTTTGGACCTTAATATTGGGCTTTTTTTGAATTACCCAAATTAATTCCATAATTATTTTACCTAATTTCTCATAAAAATGAACATTTATAAAATTCATAAAATGAAAATTTATTGGATCCGATATAAATTTCTTGTATTTGACCCCAAGGGCACCAACAACACAATCAAATTACTGGTCTTCTTGCTTGATTATTTGAAACACAAGGAAAACAACTTGTTTACTCCTCCTAATTTTTGCTGTTCTAAGCTGTATTTATAAACTGATTATCTATGAAAATTGATAATTTTTTTTAAAAAAAAAAAGTCTCAAGTTAGGAATTGTCATAAAAAATACAAAAAGAAAATTCAGGAAAAAAAATCATTAACGAGGCAAACCCTACTTATTGCCAGGAGAGAGAGTTGAGGCAGGGCTCGATATTATTTAGAGTAAAGGGAGCAAGGTAGAGAATTCTTCTATCATCTCTCTTCATAGACACTAAAGCCGAGGAATAGGTAGAGGTAACTTAGATAGAATGAAACCTATTGATCATCTTTATTTTATTTTTCTTCATACCCAAGGGAAGCCTATATCTTCATAGTGGCCACATATAAAGAGGATGTTAATTTTCTACCCAAAGAAATCCATGTTCAGCAGCAAAAATCATACAAGAATTTAAATGCTCAAGTATTGCCTATATATGCAATTATTCCCACAAGATAGCTATTAGTTCTTTCCAGTGAAAAACAAATCATGTGACACATTCTCATGCTGAGGAATACTTTTCTATATGCATATTATACAATCAATACAAAAAAGTAATTACCAACAACAAAAATTGAAAGAACAAAGCACTTGCAGGATTAAGTTAATGTCCTGCTGTGCCTTTCTCTGGGCCTGCAAGCCCCAAACGGTCTTCTAACGTCTGAATTTACACATTATCACTGGGATTTAAATTCCCTTCAGCGCCTATATCCCTCAGCTGCAAAAGTTCAAATGATCATGTAATTTTTATATTTTTATTTTATTTATAATTTATTCCTTCCCAATACACTGGACTTGAGCATGGGGATATAGGCACTGCAGGGAATCCAAAAGCATTTCTTCCACATAGAGACAACAGAACAAGTGAATCAGACAGACCTTTGATGTCTGATAGCCTTTTGGGGATGACTAGGACTAGAATGCCTGTTTGAAATATTATCACTGTAAGATTTTGGGGTCCTTGGGGTTGAAGAACTGAGAGATTCCAACGCGGCAAGAACATCCACCATTGGAGGTCTGTATCTAGGATCTGAGGTCAAGCATTGCAATGCAAGTGCAGCTGCAGATTGGGCTCCTTTCTTGGAGTATTGGCCGCCTAGCCTCGTATCCATGATCCTCAAAACTCGCCGGTTATCGCTCAGAAAAGGCCTTGCCCAGTCCACCAGAGTTTCTTCTATGGACCCGGGTCTGTCATCTTCTAATGCTCGTCTCCCGGTTAACAACTCTAGCAAGACGACACCAAAGCTGTAGACATCACTTCTCGGAGTCAAGTGACCTGTGTTCAGTCAGAAGCAAAAGTTACGAAGATGAAGTGATATAGGCCAATCTAGTTTAAAGATTGAGGATATAATCTGACTGGAAATAGCAAGCTCCAAGAAACTGAAGTACTAATTGCCTGTTTTAAATCAAGTGTTCAGCAAAATTGAGACTCTAATCAGTTAGGGACATGAAAAAAGAGGTGGTTTGATGGCTCAACCACAGACATACTGTTACGTGGCAATATTAGGGAGAGTCATTAGTCTAATGGGTAGTTAGTTAGTAAGAATACAAGTTGCAGTAACCACTTCTGTTGCACAAGAGTCTAGTAGTTACAGGAATCAACTATAAATACCCCCAACTGTAATAGCATGAGACCTGAATTCTGATTTCAATATACTTGTATCCCTCTTTTCTTCGTATCACATACTGACCGTGCAAGCAAAGCTACTAATGGAAGACCAGTTTTTTGTTTTCTTTCTTGATTATTAACAATATGGTCATGGGGGCTTTATCTGAACTAAATTCCCTCCAAAGTGATTTAAAAGGTGCACTTCCCTACATAGCTCAGAGCATTTAGGACTCCACTCCTTTGAGGAATCAAACATGGCTTAACAAAAGCAGGATATCCTTCTCACCATACAAAGTCGCCAAAAAACCAGGGAGAGATAGTAACTATGAGTAACTCAAAGTTTATATAATGTGCGGTTCATTTCAATCATTCTCCTGATTTTCAGAGTTGCATTTCTTACCGATTACCATTACCCCCTAAATATTCAAAAGCCAGGAAATATGAACCTTAAAAATTAATCAGACAAGAACAACTCATACCCAGCAGTGTTTAATATATACCTGTTGCTACATACTCTGGTGCAGCATAGCCTTGAGTTCCAATAACTCTGGTTGAAACATGAGTGTTATCTCCAGTAGGACCATCTCTGGCCAAACCAAAATCCGAAAGCTTTGGATAGAAATCCTACACAAAATTTAATGCAACTCCTTCAGAATGAAAACTTGCACAAGCATAAGGAAATTTAGAATTTCCAGTTTCACAAGCCAAACTTTCATAGTGCAACATACCGAATCAAGTAGGATGTTAGAAGCCTTTAAATCACGGTAGATGACATTTGCATCCAGGCTATGCAAGAATGCTAATCCTCTTGCAACACCAATTGCAATACTGATCCGGGTTGGCCAAGATAGGGGTTGAACACCCTCTGCCGAAAAACAAAAACAAAATTCAGGATACAATGAATAAAATGAAATTGCGGCTCAATTCAATGATCAAATGATTTATTGCTGATTTGCAAAGTGATGATAGATAATGATATCACACAAGAAAATTCTGCATTAAGAGAAACAAACGATTTTATGTTATGTCAACCTCAATACCTTTTTCCCTTTCAGCCTTATTCTTAGGAGAAGTTTGAACATCATTCTCATGAATATTACTCTTAGAATAGCATTTTTTACCAGAGTCATTGTTTTTTTAATGATAATAACACACATACCATTGTGCTTTATTTGAAAAGTAAGGACACATAAAGAGATCCTCTGAACTTATAATATACTCAGTGAATGAACTTACTTCTAAATAAATGATTCTCCAAGCTTCCTTTTTGCATGAACTCATAAACTAGAAGCCTATTTCTATCCTCTGAACAATAACCGATAAGTTTCACCAGATTCTCATGGTGAAGCTGCCCTAGATAATTGACTTCAGTCTGCCAAGAAAAAGGGCAGGAAATCAGTCAATACCTAGAAGGACCACTAATTCAGAAAAACATCTTAATTCAAAGGTTCTTATTGTACATACAAGCCATTCCTTGTGGCCTTGAAAGCTTTCTGGTTTGAGCTGCTTAATGGCCACTACCATTCCACTCCCTGGTTTTGAAGGAGCAAAGGTGCTCATGTTAATCCATCCCTTGAAGACACGCCCAAAACCTCCCTCTCCAATAAAATTTTCTTCACGGAAGTTCTTGGTGGCTTCCTTTAGATCATTGAAGCTAAAGGACTTGAGATTATTGGAAATGGTTCTGACAGGATCAGATGCTGAACTCTGCAAAGAAGGCTTTTTTTCTGAAGAATTGAAATTTTGTTGCGTCTTACTTGACTTTGTACTTCCTGAAAGTAAATGAGACACACGTTACAAGAACTATAGACGAATAACTTCTTATACACTAAACTGCACATCTCCATAACATTTAACTTCAAGATTGAATTTAAGGAGCCAAAAAAGAGTGTAATAAACATAACATCTAGCTAAACAGAGCCATATGAAGCTTTCTTCAAACATGATGCTTAAAGAGAATATTATTAGCCATGCAGAAAATGATCAAGTGCTCCAACCCCGATCCAAGTAGTACTAAAGCCCTGAAGTTTAACAGGTGAACCAGAATTCAGGCGATATTTGCTTTTCATTTTAGATAATCAACACATGAATTAGTTCTGGGTAGTCAAAGCATATAAAGATAATGGGAACAAGACCATATTGCTATAATGGCTATGGTGCTTCTAAGTTGTGAAGTTAGAATCAGCTATGTGCTGAATAGTGGATAAGAAGAAAACAGAGAAAAAGCTTTCACAATCCACAATAAATGTTAACAATCACAATACTGGAGGTTTATGAACTAGTGATCTAATTGACCAGAATCAATTTCCTTCCGAACCTAGAAAGCTATTCACCAGAGGATGAGTGAAAAATTAGTCCATTTAAGAACATCTCAGGTCGTTGACCAAAAAAAAAAACATCTCAGGCCAAAAATTTACAATTGGAAGAATCAGAATAAGAGAAATATTAATTAAGCTCCAGTACTATGGAAAAAATGAAAACTATTGCCATTCAAATTTTGACAGGGAAATAATCCAAGCCATAAATTTAGCATCCAATTCAACGTAAGACGAAAATATAGATTACATGGACGGATATAAAAGAGGAAGCAGAACACCAAATAGAAAACTCAATCAAAATTTGGGTAAGTTTATACAGCAGAATCAACCGAACCATCTGAATAACTATTCTATGAGAGCATATAATATCACGCCAACGACGAAGGAGGCAAGCATATATGGTTATTTGAAAAAACAGAGGAGAAAATTGACCAGACAAATTGGAGGAATTAACATGAGCAACTGGCTTCATGCAAGAGTTGCCCATGTTGAAAGGGTCTTCAAAAACTCCTTCTTCTTGTGTTTCAGACCAACCCAACGAAACCCAGTACGGAAAAGCTGCAAAGGAAGCAAAAGATGGAAGAAACAAGTCTTAAAATGAGATTAAGAAATGTTGATGTGAGTAAGAAATAGCGGCGAAATTGTCCACACCGGGGCCATAAATATTGCATAAAATCGCTCACTGAAGAGGAAGCGTGGCCAGCGTAAGGAAAATTCAAGCAGTCGAATCAAGAAAACAATAATAATTTATTCATTTTTTCTCTCTATTGATCCTCAAGGTCCCAGCAATTCCGGCCTAACTCCTTGCCACGTTTGGATTGAAGAAAATGAATGAGAAAATTTAAAAAAAAAAAAAAAAAAAAAAGTTTCCTTCATCAATATAAAAACTTTGGAGATGGGTCCTACCTGACTACCTGAGGCTCAGCTTGATAAATAGGAGCAAGTGTGGATAGAGACCCCATTGTCATCTTCAACTTAGTGACGTGGGTCAACGAAAAATGGAAGCTTGCTTAGAGATTTGGATAAATAAAGTAATTTGTCTGTTTTTGAGAATTGAGAATCCGTGATCGTCGCTGGTGGCGGCGGCGGGGGTAAAGGCGATTGGACTTTACGCCCTCTTTCATGGATTAGAAGTTTGAACTTTAAGCTTCTCACGTGCAATTAATTCTCAGGGCTAATACGGAGTGGAAAAAATTATGAGAAAAAGACAAATAAAAAATTTTAAAAATATAAAAAATTAAAAAGGTATTTGTAATATTCATAATAGTATAAAGATATTAGTACCTTATTTATCCTTTTTGAAGTTAAAAAGAAATTATATAAATGTCCTTAAAGATAATTTTTTTACAAAAAAGTAACCCCACCCCCGGCTTACAGCCATAAACCAACGACATATGCTTATCTATGCTGCAGCTCTGGTGGCCAAGCAACAAGTAGCTAGCGTCGTAGCTCCGGCAAGAATACTTATTTGATAAAGTAACAATATTTATTAAAGAATTCACGATATTTCATTAGTTTTTAATAACTTTCATTTACAAAGTATTAAATCTAAATTATCATATTTTTCATAAGTTTTGTTAAAGAATTCAAAATATTTAATTTAGTTTCACTAACAACTTTCATTTACCAAGTAAAAAGAACACTGAGGTGAGTCAAGTTCTTAAGCGATGTCGCTATTGATTGGTGGCATAGGAACTCCTAGTCGTCGTTGACTTCTTCGTCAAAGAGATTTTTCAAGATACTCGATCCATAATCCTAAAATGGGTTGACGAATAGATTGAGCAAATTGAGTCAGTTTCAAGAGATCGCAGAAGATGGGTTGACATATATAGAGGTCGGCATTGATGTGGGAGCTGGGAGCTGGAAAAATTGTAGAAGATGTAAGCCCTAATTGATGGGGGAGCTAGAGATGGTGGTAGAGATCGAAGATCTAAAGGCCGATGTGACTGGAGAAATAGTCGTCGCTGCAAGAGGAGGCCACTGTTGTCATTTTGGAGAAGATGATTTTACCGAAGGATGAAGATAATTTTGTCAAGGACATTTGTGTAATTTTCTTTTGATTTTCAAAAAAGACAAATCATGCACTAACACTTATCTAATATTATGAATATTGAGAACATATTTTTGTCTTTTAATATTTTTAAAGTTTTTTATAAGAAATTTTCCAAAAAAATATTTCTACGCTTTTTGAATGGTCAAAGTTCTTAAATGAAAAAGTCAACTAAAATGAATAAATTAAATTTGCAATTTCTGAATAATAAACCCCATCATGTGAGTGACTTGCTTAGTTACTATAAATTTATGTTCTTTAAACGATAATAGTAAATGTTTGTACTTAAATTTATAAATTCAAATTCTCAAAGTGTTAAATCTTATAAATTTAAGTCAAGGTCAAATTTTTTTTTATAAATTTAAGTATTAAATACTCCCTCCAAGTATAACTTTTTGAAGAATTTCTTAATTTATAATATAAATCATTTGTAAAGTAATTAATTCTTATTTTTTTATGTGTAGGAATTTACTACACACACACACACACACATATAAGTATATAATACTTAATGACACAAATTTATAAGTCTAGGTAAGAATTTACTGCTCATAAATCACAAGTTTAATATTTCCCATGTCCCTATATATATAAGGTCAATTCAACATTTTAATCAGTAACAGAATATATAAAATTAATTGAGGATAAAATGGATAAAAATGTATTTATTTGTCAGACAAATTCAAAGATGGCCTTATAAAAAAAACTAAGCTTATTCAAAAAAAATTAGACTTTATAAATAGAGAAAGGGAGTAATGAAGAGGATTCGATCATCACAATTTTCTTTTGTAGCAAAGGATAGTGATCCTTTAAAGTAGTTTCACAAATTCAGGGTTCTTCCACATAAATGATTTCTTATTTTGGTTTTACAACATGATCTTTTTGTATTTTTTTCTTTTTCTTTTTCTTTTCAATTAAATGGTAATTTGAATTCTTATTTTGCCCACCGGCCAAGATTCTCTCCATGTTCAGTACTCAGTAGTTTCCAAATAAGAAGAACTTGAAACCTTGAAATAATAAAAAATGTAAAGTATAAAATAGTGTTTGGTTCAACTGACACGGGAATTACATCAGCTTAGGTAAAAATCTTGAGTTCGAGGATCAAAATACATCAACATTAAATGCTTGATAATTGAGTTTAATTACCACTCAAATAGGTCCTATGAGGCTTGATCCGATTAATATAGATTAAGATATCCAATAAATATTCCCAGTAAAGTGAAGTAAACCTAGCATCCAAAGTGCACACTTAAAATATATGTATGTAAAATTAACAAAAAAATATATATGTATGTATGTATGTATTCAAAAAATAATAATATAGGGAAAAAGGATTAAAAAAATAACATTTAAATTTTAAAATCTTAAATCAGTCATATTATTTATAAGAGTATAAATATTGACTAGAAGAATATAATAATTAACAATTCATTTCAATAAAAAATTTCTAATTTAAGATTTTAAATTTAAATGATGTTATTTTATCTTTTTCTTAAAAATATACGTATGTGTTGGTGAGCCGCCTGGCTGTGTGACCCACTCAAGGAAAATAAATAAAAATAAAATATAGATGCGCCGCCTGGTCTTGCTAAGAAGCTAAAGTAGGCAAGGGTCTAGGAGAATTGCGAGAGCTTTGACTATTAAGAGATGAGTACATGAGACGGGTAAATTCCCTTTTTTTTAAGAAAAGAATGTTAGATAAAAAAAAAAAAAAAAACCTAACTTATATCACATATAAGTAATCTCCCAAATTTTTAAAACTTTACAATAAATCTTCCTGATTTTTTACATTTATACGTATAACATTTATACTATATTTTTTAGTTTATTATTTATCGGTAAATGGGTTAAAATTTTAAGAGATTTATATGCATATAATTTAAAGTTTGAGGGGTATACACTGATATGCGTACAAATATTAAAGTTTAGGGTAAAAGAGTAAAAATACCCTTCTTTTTTTTTTTTTTAAGAAGAAGAGCTACTAGCATTATAAATAAATTTTGGGTACAAAATTACTTATAGTGATTCTAAAACGGTTATAAAATGTCACTTCTAAAATTCCTCTACGTTAATCGTTTGGTAAAATTTTTGACCAAATAAAGTGAGATAAAGGAGCAAAAAGACCCCTTATCTAGTGCTTGTAAAAAGAGCCAGCCTTTCACCCATCGTCCGTGGGTTCAGTTGGCGAGGGGAGCAGACAATGAGTGCCTGGGTGACCCCCTTAGCATGAGTTCGATCCCTGGGAGTGGCATTTAGTTATGCCTCTAGTTGCGACGCTTGGGGAGGCATCTTCACAGCTAAGTGAAGCTGGGGTGAAAAAATAGGGGTGAAAGTCCCCTACCTACCTGTGTGGATTGGGCGGCTTGCCAACCAGGAGTCCACAGGGACAGGCCTCCAGTGGATCATGAGTTAGGGGCCCTGCCCTTGGATTGGGTTAAGCCGGAACCCCTTCCTAAAATTTTGTTATCAAAAAAAAAAAAAAGAGCCAGCCTTTCACGGGCCAGGGTGTAACACCCCAAAGTTTAAATTCACCAAAATTATATTGTAATTATTTGAGTAATTCAATACAATGGTGAATATTCATGAATTTGGATCTTGTGAATTTTGAAATATTCATATTCATAAGGAAATGGACAAATAAATCCAAGAATTTAATTAAATTACAAAGGTGATAGCAAAATCATAATTTCACCAATTTAGCCTAAGATTAATTATTTTTTAATTAATTGAAGTTAATTTCAATTAATCAAGAAAAATGTATAATTGGATTATTCTTGATGGAATAAATCAAGAATTGTGAAATTATGGAGAATTATACATAATACAACTATATGAATTCTAAGATTTATGAAAAATATTTTCTTCTCTTCTCCACCCTAAATTTCATCCAACCATGAAAATAAGGGAGAAGAAATGGGTTTAGTTAAAGTAAAGAGAATGGTGTATGGTTTGTATAACTAAAAGGAACATAGTCCCAATTCAATTGGATCCAAATGATGTGAAGGCATGGCATAAAGTTAAGAAGGGATGACATAAAGTAAGAAGGTATGGTTGGAGGAATGGGGCATGCAAGGTGGTGTAATCTTAACCCTTGATGAGATCAAGGGTTAGGAAGGGAGAAGACCAAATGAATAAACATTTTCTCCCTCCTCCTTCAAGACACAATTCGGTCAAGACAAAGAGAAAAGAGAGAGAGAGTGTGAACTTGGAGAGCTCTTAAAGTTTAGAGAGAAGGAAGAGGAAATCTAAGATAAAAAGGTTAATTTCTTATGGTTTTCTTGTATTCTTGTCATGAAATCCTTCTCTAAACTCTTGCTCTCATGAATCCATGGTGGTGAAGTCACACTTTGAGATCAAGAAGAGAAGGAGGAGGAGCCTAGAGTAAGAGGAAACCAAGAAGCCAAAGAGGGTAACTTCATAAACTTGCCTTCTTGTAATGTTGTTGTTGTTGTTATATCTTGATTTTTTCAAGTTTCTTGGTTGAGTTGTAAAATTGGAAAATCCATAACCCTAAGGGATTATGTTGCCCAAAATCCTTTAAATCATGATTAAGAAGTTTTTAAGTGAGTTAACCAAGGATTAGAAGTGGAAGAGTATAAGTTTTGGAAGATAAAACACAAAACTATATTTTTTCTATTTTCCCTTCAATATTTTGGCTAGGACCAAAACTGGTAGTAGGAGTTGGATTTTCATGAAATAAATGATTCCATTGAACTCAGTGGGCAAAAATAGGTGGGGTTACAGTTGGGCACTTTTCGGTAGAGGCCGAAAAAGCATAATTACGAAAACGCCACTGAAATCCCTAAATAGGGGCTATCAAGTGTATTTTCGTAATTTGACAGTGAATTTGATATTTTTGAGCCTGAAAATGGATTCCTTGGATGAAAATAAGTCAGAGTAGACCTAATCAAAATTTTGGGAAAACGTGCCATCGGACCAGTTACGGCGAGGCCGAGCCGAGGTCCCGGGGGCATTATGGTAAATTTTTACCATAGACTAATAGAACCACAAGAAATACTATGGAAGAGTCTAAAATGATACTTGGATAGGTTTGTTAGAGCAAGCGTTTCACCCAAGAGGGGGGTGAATTGGGTGACCTTAAAAATTTCGTTGTAAATATAAAATTTGACGTTGAAATTAAAACAAGAAAGAGTAAGGAGAAATATCACCGAAGTGTACACCAGAAGTTATACTGGTTCGGCCACAACCACTTTGACCTACGTCCAGTCCTCAGAGCTTCTCTGAGAGTTTCATTATAACTTCCAAGATTCAGTGGGTTCTTGGCACCTCAGTACAAGCAAATTCCTACGCCTGGACACTCGCTCCCCCTTACAAGTTGTAATCCAATCCCAACTCAAGGTTCCACAACCTTAAGTTACCTCAATAACAAATATTGAGTTTGAATGAAATATCTCTCTCACAGAGTGAATAAGAATCACTGAAGTATAGAATTACAAGTACAATGTAAAACAGAGTAATGAACTTGATGATACGTTCGTGAGTGTGTTCTTGTTCTCATCTCTGTTTAGATGTTCCCATATATATAGATACGTTGGTAATGATTACTGGAACATATTTCTTCATGTCCGTTGGAGCGTGCGCAGCCACTATTGACTTTTCCAGTTTTTGAAAAACATACGTTTGCGGTAGGTGACGGTCGGTGACATTTGAGCGTTGCTTTTGACTTTCCTTATTTGGTAAGATCTCTTCATTATTTATCTGTTGAAATGCTAAGAATACTAATATAATGAAAAGTTAATCAAATAGGAAACAAAACAATGACCGTTGGAATGATTTCAAACTTTCTGGGTTTGCTTACTCAAGTAGCTACTCGAGTATCCCTTGAAGTTTACTCGAGTACTTACTCGAGTATCATCGGGAAAGCTTTGATTAACTTCAAATCAATAAACAAATATAAGATTACTCGCGTAGTGCATGGAATAACTAAATTTCAAACCTTTGGAAATTCATGTTTACTCCGGTACCTACTCGAGTAATGAACTTATTTCTTCATAGTTTACTCGGGTACCAACTCGAGTAAACCTTCAAATAACTTTTGATTACTCGATGCTTTACTCCAGTAATGTTGGCAGGATCTCAAGGCCGAGAGCACTTTAAGTCTGATTACCTTGTTACTCGAGTACCTACTCGAGTAAACTTACTTTTTGTACATAACTTACTCGGGTAATGACTTGAGGTTTTCCTTCAAACATAACTTTGCATACTCGGGTACATACTCGAGTAATCCACTTAAAATAGAACATTAAATACTTGCATACTAGAGTAATGACTCGAGGAAAGTGAGATAAAATTAAATCAAGTTATTCGGGTACTACCTTCAAGTTTTTACTTACCTCAGTGTGTTACTCGAGTAGCTACTCGAGTAACATTAGCAGTGGTACAAAGTGCCGAGAGCAACACATTTTCAGAAACAGAGTTACTCGAGTACTTACTCGAGTATCATTGGCATGCGGAGAGCAACTAGAAGATTTTCACATGGTTACTCGTGTAGCTACTCGAGTAACATTGGCAGGCCGAGAGCAACTCCAAGTATTTACCTGGTTACTCGAGTAACATTGGCAGGCCGAGAGCAACTTGAAAACACTTACACTATTACTCGAGTACCTACTCGAGTAACGTTGGCAGGTTACTGGAAGGTGCTTCTAGTTACTTCAAGTTTTGTCTCATTACTCGAGTACGTACTTGAGTAATGCCTTAGAAAACTTGCTTCTGATCAAGTTTCTCAGCATTTTCTCTTGGCCTTTCTTCATTACTCCAATGCTTACCTCAAGTGATGCTTATCCCTGTTATTACTTTGTTCAAACTTATTTATTAATCAATTCTTTTTCATATCATTCTTTTGTTATCATCAAAACATGAGATCTAACAAGGTTATGACATATTTCTGGTACATTTAATATTTTAGAACCAATTCGAAAGCCGGAACGACACGCGTTATGAGACACACCGGAAAAAGGGATTATAAAGCTTTGAGGTAGGGACATTATCCTTCATACATCATGCCATAGTTATATGATTGTGTGGATGTCATTGTTGTAAATCTACTTTATTAATCAACATGATTTGCCCAGAAAGGGGCCAGTAGTACTAGAGGCACTTACACTAAAGTTGGTGAGAACTCAACCGGTGCAAATTAGTGGGGCTAGGCCCTTCTCATGTATACATACAGATGATATGTTTATATTGTTCATTAATTGGTGCATACATAGTGCATATCATATTTACTTTTCGCATTTTCTATGAACGATAACATGTCTCTACTGGGATTCTTTGGAATCTCATCCTATTTTTAAGTAAACATCTCAGCGGGTGCCAATGGATTGAAAGGCGAAGACGTAAACGCCGAGAAGTAATTGGCTCGTGTATCGAGGCAAGGACGAGATCGTGGTTATTATTAGTTTATCCCTAGATATTTTGAGTTATCCTGTATATGTTAGAACTTCTGCGATATTTTCTGTTTTTTGTTGACAAACGACATGGGATTGTAAACGAATATTTTTATCAGTATAATTGTACTTTTCTATATGCCTATGGAATTCCGTCTTTATTACTCTCCGATTATCGAAATGGAAACTGGTGTTAACACAGGGTCTAAAAGGGTCGCCCCTTTTAGACCCGATTAAAGAAAAACAGTTATTTTTCGAGGCCCAGCCTATGAGCATAAGGGTTAAGGCTGACCCTACAGGGCTGAAGCTATTTTAGCAATTTTTACTATTTTGTTCAGTTTTTTTTTTTAAATTATAACAATGAAAGTCTTAATTTAACACTTAATATTGTCCAAAATTAGGATATAAACGGTACACATCATGCAACAAACAAACACAGACACTAAGTCATAATCAAAGGTAAACTATTGTCCACATAACACAATTATAAATAATTAATAAGAAGACTTAATAAAATTAAAAATACTTTTTATAAATATGTCTTGAAAAGTGTAAGTAGTTAACAAAATAAACAACACAGGGTATAAACAAAACAATCATTAGAAAATAAGTCAAAAAATACAAAATTCGTAAGAATACTTATGAAATAAGAAATATATTTTATAAGTTTTTAATTTTTAGAATTATTAATACAAGATATTCTTATGAAACTTAATGTTAAAAACGATAATAACAACTAAATATTTGCAATATCATTAACAAAGTATAAAAAATCAATAATATTATTATCATATGAATAATTTAAAAAATAAAAAATATATATACAGGCCTAAAAGGGCCGACCCTTTTAGGCCCGCTTTCACTTTTGAGAGAAAAATCTTAAACCCGACCCTTGCAAATTCAGGGTCTAAATAGGCCAGCCCGACGGGTTCAGCTCGTTTTCCCGGCTTTACCCTTATCTTTTGCAAAAAAAAAAGCTATCGGCACCATAAACAAATTTTGTGTGCAAAAACACCTGTAATTATTTTAAAAGGTCCATAAAATGATATTGCCCTTAAATTCGTCAGACGACTATTTGTTTTGACTTGTGGGCTCCACTGTTTGTCTAGTTGCATTTCCACCTAGTTATTTTGACCGTATGACATGGACCTCTCCCGTTTTTAACCTAATTATCTTTTCAATTTTTACACATCTTATTTTGCCTTTGCGATTGCCGCTTGAGAGATCTAAACCCATGAGAATCACGCTAGTGAGGTCTACACCGGCAAGATCTACACACCATCTGACAGCAACACCTTCCACCAACATTCATCTTCAACAAATTTTCACACCGCTCTATGCTTTTGATGCTACCACCAGTGGGATCCAAAACCCCACCTAACAGGACTGACAACATTGAGCGCACCCCAATACAATGGCAACAATGTCAGCCGATAGCCTTCATCTTCAGCACAGGAATGACTTTCTTCTTCCCTATTTCTTCCTCCAACAACTCACTAAACCTTTGTTGCCGTCAAGTTAAAAATGGGAGAGGTCTACATTATATAGTCAAAATAACTTGGGCGGAGTACAGCTAGACAAATAGTGGGGCCCGCAAGTCAAAATAAACAGCGCTACATTAGTCCTTTATTAGTTAAACCCAATTGATAATTATATAAATTCAATCATAAAAATAAAGAGGTAAAGTAGTATCCAAAACTTCTTCCCTTCCTTCTTCAATAAAATTAATTAAAATTCTTTAATTTATATAAATCCAATCGTATAATTCAAGACTTGGTCAAGATACCAACATGTGATAATAGTGTGAAATGGAACCATCATTACACCGAATTCTTCATCTCTTCTTTTGACTAAATCAACTCAACTACTATTAAAATTTGCTTAGTTTTCTCTCAAAATGGCAAAAAAAAAATAATAATAAACAACAGATACCCCCTCACTCCTATCCTAGTTATCAGGACTAGTTGAGGGGTTAGTTTCAATCCTAAATATAAAAGCTTAGTTTATTTTATCACTCAAATTTATAATTTTTTCCAAATTATTTTGATTGATTGGAATGATTCTATCAATGAGATAATTTCCATGCAAATGATTAAAATGTGTATCTTAGGGAAGCAAACACATTGTTTATAAATAACTAATTTTCTTAATATTTATAAATTTATCTAGCTTCTACATCTAAAACTAGAGGAAGTACTAAGTTTTATTTTGTTTTTGGATCAATTAATGTAATTTCCTTAAATTATAGTCCGATAAAAATTCTCAATGCATATTTTATCAAAAAAATTGATGCACAACTTTTAAAAGAAAAACATGATGTATATTGTATCTAAAAGGTGCTTCAACTTTTGATGTGATCCTTATAATTTAAACTCATTTAAAGTATGTCCCTATAATTTTCTAACATTAACAAGTTACTTCATAGTTGGATAATTGTTAATATTTTGGCTCACGTAGTTTGAAAGAGATTAGCTTCTTTTAATATCTAGTAAAAAGTAATAATATCAAATTAAAGAAACAAGAATTATTCCATATTGAGTCAACGTGGCAAAACAGTTTTTAAGATTCTTTTGGCATCTCTAACAAGCAACAACATAATGTGGTTGTTACATCCACTGGTAAGTTGTTGAATTTTCATGTCAACCAAAAAAAAAATTGTAAATAACAACGTGCTCAAAATTGATAAAAAATTTAAAATAAATTGATCAAGGGACCAACATTTAATATTGTGGAATTGGTCCGCCATCCCCAACGTTGGACTTTCACATCCCATGCTGATAATAATTCATCATCTCTTTTTCTCTTTCGTCAGATCCGTTATTATTATCAACAGGCTAACTTTTTTTTTTTTTTTGATAGAACAAAAGTTTAGGTAGATTCGGCATCAGTCCCCTACCAAGGCCAGGGCACGGCCCCAGGGCTCTTCGAGCGCTTACAAGGGATTTACGAGATCGCCTACCAATGAGGTCTCCCCATCGGTCAGAGGGTTCGAACACACTCCCTTATAATCGGGGTGGTAAGACCTTAACCAATTGTGCCAAACCTCATTGGCACAGGCTAACTTATTTTATTGGTATGAACTATGAAGTAGTATATTTAACCGAAGGTAATATATTTATATTGATATATTTAACTCTCAATCATTTATTTTTTTGAATAGATTATTTTAGAGAATTTTGTGCCTCATTGGTTTTTTTTTTTTTTTTAACTTTTGACTTCTCAGTTGTGTCTAAATTAGGACAACCAAATGAGTAGAATTTATTTTTTTCAAACAACATCATTGGATACTCCTCCTATGGTCTTATATATATGATGGGGAGAAAATTATAAATTTAACTATCAAAATACTTCATATGATTATAACTTATTGAAGAATTTATTAGTTCACAATATAAGTCACTCTTTTTGCCAACCACAATATAAATTACTTGTAAAATAATTAATACTTAACTTTTTAAGTGTAAGAATTGACTACTTATGAATATACAAGTATTTAGTACTTAAATAACACAAATTTATATATCTAGGTAAGAATTTACTGCTCATAAATCACAAGTTTAATACTCCCTTTATATATATATATATATATATAAAAGGTGAATTCAACCAAATTGCGTTGCTTAAAAAAACAATTAGAAATAATAAATATACGTAAGAAATATATTTTTCCCAAATATGCTCTATTTATGAATGAGTGAATGAGGGAAATGATAAAAGAGGGTGTATGCAGAAAAGAGATATTAGAAAATAAAAGGAATGAGATAATATTTTAATTAATGCAATGTATGAAATTAATGGAGGGTAAAATGAGTAAAAATGTATTTATTAGTCAAACAAACTTTAAAAAAAAGAACCTTATAAAAAGGATCAAACTTATTCAAAAAAAAAAAAAAAGCTGAACTTTATAAATAGGGATGTAGGGGAATAATGAAGAGGATTCAATCATCACAATTTTCTTTTGTAAAAAAGGATATAGTGATCATTCAAAGTAGTTTCACAAATTCAGGGTTCTTCCACATAAATAATTTCTTATTTTGGTTTTTCAACATAATCTTTTTTTTTTAACTTTTTTTTCTTTTCAATTAAATGGTAAATTGAATTCTTATTTTGCCCACCGGCCAAGATTCTCTTCATGTTCAATAGTTTCCGAATAAGAAGAACTTGATAAACCTTGAGATAATAAAATAATGTAAAATATAAAATAGTGTTTGGTTCAACCGATATGGGAATTACATTCGGCAGGGAAAAAAAAAAGATGTGGGAATTACATATTTACATCAGCTGAACTAAAAATCTTGTGTTCGAGGATCAATATGCAACCACATTAAATACTTGATAATAGAGTCAAATAGATCCTATTCCAGATTAATATAGATTATGATATCCAATAAATCTTCCCATTAAAGTGAAGTAAACCAAGGATGCACAGTCCACACTTAAAATATAGGGAAGATTATCTTTAGGTCTCATATAAGAAAATAAAAATAAAAAAATGACTTTATTGACAACCCCAGATGCAAATCATTAACAAGTCTAGGGTATCATTGATAAATTTTTGTGACCATTTTTTTTATTTTTTTTATGAGACCTAAATATAATTTTTCCTAAAATATGTGTATGTATCGGAGAGCCACCTGGCATTGTGCACACTCAAAGGAGAGAAAAAATAAAAATAAAATATAGATGCGCCGCCTAGCCTTGCTAACGTAGGCAAGGTTCTCGGAGAATTGCCAAAGCTTTAAATATATCTAGATGTCTAGATGAGCACATAAGGTGTGTAAATACCCCCCCCCCCTCTTTTTTTTTTTTTTTAAGAAAAGAATACTAGATTATAGAGTAAAGAATATTGACTCTCCTTCAATTTTAGCTAAATTATACAAAACCCCATCTATTTTGAAAACGTATATAGACATCTCTTGAAATTAAAATATAAATTACAGAAATCTCTTTTACATATTTGATATTTCATTTCCATCCACCCAACCGTTAATTGACCGTTAAGTTTAACTATTAAATGTCACACCCTTACTTAATTTTACTTGTAGTAGAATATTAATGTGTGGTTCAGTGGGTAACACAGGAATAACATAATTATACTGATAATATTTGCATGATTAAGAAAAAAATTTCTCATAAGGGTTCGTACAAGATAATTAACATCAATGTAGCCGCATAGGGCTATTAGGGTGTCTAAACTTGTCCTAGTGAAATGGAGACATCTTTCCGTCTTTGTTCCACCACCTTATTCCTCCCGTGTAGTTCTCTTATCTGCTTTCAGTACATCTCTTATTTTCACCTGTCTAATTTGTTGGTAAGGGAGGGTGAGATTCAAGAGAATCTCAGTAAGAAACAGATACCATAATGCATGCATAATAGATGCTATGTGTATGACATGTTAGCTTTATTTATATGCATGCCCCATAATGACATTTCTGCATGCTCAATGTTTCATGTAACAAAACTATGGCCACACCAAAATAGAAACAGAGCTTCATTTATTATAATATGCTCTACACAATCAAATAAAGCAATCACATATATCATTACACAAACAAAGATATCAAATACATGTAAGTAAGGCAAGTCACATACCTTATGTCCCTGTTGCTAAACAGAAATAATTCATCGATCTAAGTGCAAACAGCTCAGGCTCCATATTCAATCCTCAAACTTCTTCTGGCTTTTCCCTTTAGACCGAAAACCCTAGCCCTCCTAACTCCAAAATTTGTGCTTCACAAATCTGGCGAATTTCTCCTTTTTCTCTCTCTAGAAATCAAACACACACACTCTCTCTCTCCCCCCTTATGAACACAAAACCGTCGTGAAATGAGGAAGAAGAAGATACAGGAATGCTTTTTTAATTCATGCTTATGTCATCCTATCATAAGCCTATATCATAATTGGTTAATTTCCAAAAATACTAAAACTTAAATTTTATGTACATAAGCTTTCATCTTCATGGGTCACAAAGTCCAATTAAAATCCAACTAATCCTTCCCTCTTAGTCCACCCATAATCATGTCTAAGGGTCCTTTAATCAGCTCAAATGGTTTTTCCATGTATCTCATAATTTTAAACATTGTCATAACATTTATATTCCATTTTCAGATTATTTGGCAGATTTTCTCTTTCATCTTTGAAAATTCATAACTAAATTTGTAGACATATTTTTGGAGCGATTCCAAAGGCTATGAAACCTTTATTGAGTCTAGTTTCAAGAAAAAATATAGACTTTAATCATTTGAAAGCACATCATTCCCAGATTTTATTTCTGTGACCGCTGCTCTAGAAACTTTTTAGTTTTTTTGGGCTAATTTCAAAAATTCATAATTTTTTGTATATAGCTCTAATTGAGTCATATGACCTATAAAATTAAATCTTAGGATGTCTACTTTCTCCTTGTAAAATTTCATAATTTTTGCTCATCATTTGATCATACAAAATCACATGACAAGCTCAATGCCTCATAGGCGATTTCACCAAAAACATAATTATATTATCTAAAATTCACCATTTTATTTCATTGACTATTTCCAATAATTACAATATATTTGGTGAATAAAATTTGGGTTGTTACATTAAACATTTACTTTGACAAAATATATCCTTTTTTTCAACAATGAATAAACATTTATATTTGCCTAAAAATAAATTTTTATATAAAAATAATAATTTTAATACATGTATGTTCAAAATTTCCAATATATTATAAAATTTTTTCATTTTTATTATATTATAAAATTTTAAAATTTTATCATATTTATTAAAATTTATTTATTTAGTATTCTTTTAAATGACTAAAAAATATGCCTTTCAAATGAAAGACAGAAAGAAAAATAAAAAAAAATGTTTTATTCACAATATTTTATTAATAATGTAAATTTAATATGGTATATGACTTATATTAATTTTAAATTTTAATTTTTTAAATACATTTTTTGTACAAATATTTATAAATTTGTTTATTTTAGTATGCATCTATTAATAGGATTAATCATATTTTTTATTAAGTTTTCTATGTCTACATTAATTAAATTAATTAAGTATTTATCCTAATATGAAAAAAATTTAACATATAACTGTAATATCACAAATTTTAGGATTGGAGGTTTGGGAATAAGCCTGAAGTAAGTGAACTACTAAGTCCTGGTTTAGTAGATGCCCCAAATTTATTTCTTAATATTTCTTATATCTTTGGGGTATTAAAGAAAGTAAAATGGTGAATTTTGGAGAATATGATTATGCTTTCAGTAAAATTTCCTGCATGGCAGTAAGCTTGTCATGAGATTTTGTAAGACTAATTGATGAGAAAAAATTATGAAATTTTATAAGGTGAAAATAGACCATCTAGGACTTTAATTTGATAGGTATTATAAGTCATTTTGACTAGCGGATTGAGAGTTATAAATTTTTGAAGTTTACCCGGCGAAACAAAAAGTTTCTAGAATAGCTTCCAAAGATAAAAAATCTGGGAATGATGTGCTTCCAATTAAAAAGATTCTATATTTTTTCTTAAAAATAGACTCAATAAGGGTTCTATAGCATTTGAAATCGCTCTGAAACGATGTCTATAAATTTAGTTATGATTTTTCAAAGTTAGGGCATTTCGTCTAGATCTGTTTTGGGTTGCGTTTGGATTGGATTTTGGTATTTTTGATGATTCTATTGTGTTTAGAATAGAAAATTGTGTAGGTTTCATGTTGAGTGCGAAGTGAAAAAAGCCCTAGACAGTGAAATGACAAAAATAACCTTAAAATCCTCATATAGGGCTGCCAGGGGTAAATTTATAATTAGGGTTGGGATTTGAGAAAACCAAGGTCAAAAATGGTTTTTCTGAACGAAAATACATTAGAATAACTCAGGTCAAAATATCAATAATAGTATAGTCGGATCGAGTATGGTTGGACCGAGCCGGGGTCCCGAGGGCACTGTGGTCGTTTTTCAATATAAACTCATAATCCCTAGAAACACTATGAGTGTCTAAATGGTACATTTGGAATTATAGGACCGAGTGGAGCGTCGAGCCGCGACACACTTTATGAGGCACATAATTCGAGGTGGAAAAAGGGTTAAGGTAAGGAACTTACCTCACCTGCATATATTTGATATTTGTGCTGGTATATTGATATGTGTTATTACTTTGCTTGATTATGTGAAACATATATGAATGATTGAAGCTCTGTTTCTGTTTATGCTATGGCAATAAGTATGTTATGTGAAACATTGAGCATGCAAATATGTTATTGTGTGAGCATGAGTTATGTAATGCAAGCATGTCATGCATTAAGCGTTTATCTTGCATGCATATTGATACTGTTTTCCTACTGAGATTCTTTTGAATCTCAACCTCCCCTAACAACAATTTAGACAGGTGAATACAGAAGATATGTAGAGATCAGAGAAGACAACTACACGAAAGGATTACGATGGTGGAACGAAGACTAGAAGATGTCTTTGTTTCATTCAGACGGGTTTAAACATCCTAGTAACCCTGTGCAGCTACATTGATGGTATTTATTATGTACAAATCCCTATGGGGAATTTCTGTAATCATGCACTTATTATCAGTATATTCATGTTATTCCTGTGTTGCCCACCGAACTGCATATCATTTTTCGTGAATACTCTGAAAATAGTGAAAATAAGATAAGGGTGTGACAGTAACTATTTACAAAAGTAAAAAATAAGTTAAAGAAAAAGAAAAAAAAACTCTTAAATTACTCAAACAATTTTAGTCAAAATTAGGAAATTAGTAATGATGAAGGATAAATTAGTAAATAAAATTTAGTTTAATATAAATTTTAATTAAAAAATAAAAATCCTTAACAAAGTCAACGATTTGGACTTAAGTATATGTTTTTAAAATAGAGGGGGGTTTTGTATAATTAAAGCAAAGCATAAGGGAGGTTAGAGTATTTTACTTGAGGTGCAAATCATTGATAAGTTTAGGGGTGTCATTGGTAAGTTTTGGGGATCATTTTTTTTTTATTTTTCTTTTTATTTAAAACCTGAATATAATTTTTCCTAAAATATATGTATGTATAAGAGAGCCTCCTGTTATTGTGCACACTCAAGAGAGGAAAAAAATAAAATATAGATGAGCCGCCTAGCCTTGCTAGTTGCTGACGTAGGCAAGTGTCCAGGAGAATTGGCAAAGCTTTGAATATAGCTAGATGAGTACATAAGGTGTGTAAATCCCCCCCCCCCCCCCCCCCCCCCCCCCCCCAAAAGAAAAGAATACTAGATTATATAAAACTCCCCAACTTTTTATCATATATAACTAATCACCCAAAATTTTAAAACTTTACAATAGATCTTCCTAAATTTTTACATTCGTACATATAACTGTCATACTACTCCCTCAATCCTTATGTATAAAATCTTTGTTTTTTTGACGGACTTGTCTCTTTTTATAATATCACATTTGACTTTATCTCAATAATAAATGTACATTTACTTATTTTGTCATTATTCTCTCACACATTTATTTATCATGCATTCTCTTTTTTCATTTTCTCATCATTACTCTTTCTCTCTTATTCATTCATAAATAAGGGCATCTTTAAAAAAAAATTATATTTTTATATATTTATTATTTTTAAATAATTTTAACTATTTTCTAAAATCCTACGACTTAATTAAAAGACCTTATATATTGAAACGAAGGGAGTATTAGTTTGGTTCAATATTTATTAGCAAATGGGTTAAAATTTTAAGAGATTTATCTGCATATAATTTAAAGTTTGAGCGGTTCTGTACTTTTATGCATACAAAATTGATAGTTTGAGATTATCCGTATAGATTTGAAAGTTTTTACTTTTTAGTGATTTATTGTAAAGTTTAAAAGGCTAGGATAGCTATTTACATAATATACATGACACCAACTTCATGGGCAATTTGTGGTATGGATTCTCTCAAAATTCTTTTTCTCCTTTTTTGTGTTTTAAATCTCATCTTCATCATCAGATTTTAAAAAATGAATGATCTAGATTTAATATTTTATAAAACTATTATTTTAAACATAAATAAATAAAATTAAACTATTAAAACATAATCTACTCAATTCATAACTATCATACAAACATAAGTAATAAAAAAATTAATTTATAAAATACTATAATCATAGTTTTAGAAAATATTAAATCTAAACCATTTATTTTTTTATTTAAGGGTGGAGATGAGATTCTGAGAAGAAAAGGAAAAAAAAAAGATTTTAAGAGTATCCTCTTCCGACAATTTGTATAATTTTTTATTAAAAAAATGTGGGGTTCTAAACTTTCTATGTATAATTATTAACTATACACACAAACACACATATATATTCCTTTGTTTTTGGCACAGCATGCTGTTTAGATGGATCAAACAGCAACTAGTGCATTAGTTATTTTAGTTCAACCGAATTAATAATTATATAAATCCAAATTTAAATTATAACTAATATTTTTAATATCTATAAATCTATATAGCTCCTATATTTAGGTCCGAAAAGAGTTTTAAGTTTTATTTTTTTTTCTTGGATCAATTACATGTAATTCCTTAATTTATTGCCTGAAAAAAAATCTTGATGCATAACTTTTAAAAGAAAGACAAAATTTATATTATATCTATAATTTTCTTCAAATTTTGATGTGAACTCCTTATAATTTAAAATTAAAATTTTTTAAATTCTGTCCCTATAATTTTCTAATTCTAACAGGGTACTTCACAGTTGGATGATTGTTTATATTTTTTACCTTTACTTAGTTTGAAAGAGATTAGTATTTTTTTAAAATTTTAAAAAATACTCCTATCAAATTAAAAGAAAAAAAAATTATTGCTCCATATTAAGTCAACATGGCAAAACAGCTTTAGGATTTTTTTTGACATGGCTAACAAGCAAAAACATATGATGTGGTCGTTACATCCACTGCAATGTAGTTGGGTTTTCATTTATAACACAACGTGTCAACCAAAAAAGTTATAAATAGCAGCGGCTTCAAAATTGATAAAATATTTCAAATAAATTGATTCAGAGACCAACATTTATTGATATAGTTAAGTCACAATCATTTATTGTTTTAAATAGATTATTTAAGAGAATATTTTGTCTCATTGATTTTTTTTTCCCCTTTTGACGTCCCAATTTGTCTAAATTAGGACAACCAAATGAGTAGAATTTATATTTTTCAAACAGCATTATTGGATAGTCCGATGGCCTTATACTCTTACTGTTATTTGTATGATAGAGGGAGAGAGAAAATATTTTGTCCTTGATAATGTAAGTCACATCACTTTCATATTAATTTTTTTTTTCTGCCGATCACTTTCATATTAAATATAGATATAGGTGAAACGTTGCCAAATTTTAAGATATAGTTTGAGGTTTAAGACTTTTTTTTTTGGACCTGGAAAGACTTATTTTATTCTTATAAAATATGTTAGAAATGTTTTATACATAGCATTAAAGAAATACCTTCCTTTGTTCCTATTTATTAGATCATATTTTTTTTCGAATTGATATGTCCCTTTCATAAGATCCTCTTGAGGGTTTTCAGCATTAAATACATTTTTACTAATGTTACCCCAAATTAATTTTCTCCATGCACTTTTCATAATTTTTGTTAGTATTACTCTCTCTCTCTCTCTCTCTCATTTTTTTGGAAAATACCTAATTTAGAATTTTTCAATTTTTTTCTGTCTTTTTCCTTAATTTAAAAGAATACAGTTTATTTCCTACATATCTATTACTTTTAACTAATTTTAAACATTTTCTTAAACAAAACTGTTGGGTTAATATGATCTGATAATTAGTTAAAAATATTATCTTATAAATATGAACGAGAGGAGTATAAATTAAAATACACAAGTTTGGCATAAAACAATTAAAATAAAAAATACTTTATTATTGGTCAAACTCAATCATGTAATTTAACAAATTAAGCGTTTAAAGTCAGCCCACCATTTACGCAGCCGCCGGGTTAATTATGCTAGTGCATTGAATAAGTCTCATTTCCTAATTCCTATAAAAAACAACGCCAAATATTTTCTTTTTTCTTTTTCTTTTTTTATATTATCATTTGATATGGAGTTCAGAATTTATGTCTAGCCCTTTCAACACAAGTGTCTCCTCTTAAACTCAAACTTAAGACCCAAGAAAATTTAACAAGGTCTTCCATACCGTTAAACCAACTCTATGATGGTAATGATAAATATTAAATTAACATAATGAATATTGTTACATTATTTATCAGTCTGTACAATTTTATTCTCTAATTGCTATCTATTGTGCAAATTTTGTTCTTATGGGATAAAGTATAGGGAGAATGACAACCAAGTCCCAAGTAATATAAAATATTATAAGTAGGTTCCTTCAAATCATCAAATTGTAATGAAATTTCATAGGACCTAAGTGATATTTATTTTAAATGTGAAAATACCATTTTGTCCTCTTTCATTTTTTTTTTGAATTACAATGACAAGAGAGGGAACTCTTGGGGCCACGACGAGCCAAAAATACAGATACCTAACTACTCAAAGAAAGGAAATCTACTGGGCCAAACATTTAGCTAAGATCAGCTAACAGTTGGGCTGAACAAAAAGCTGGCGGGAAATGTAAGAGATACAGATCGTTGTTTGAATCTAAGGCCCTTTTTGCCAGAACATCGGCACATTTAAGGGCTTCTCTGTGGCAATGAATAATCTCTAAGTCCCAATCCCCATAGATTAATTTCCTGACTTCCTCTACCTCGTACTGAATCGGGTGATAATGACCACCTGTCTGGTATAGCAGTTGAACTGCTTCAAATGAGTCAGTATATAGCTTGATTCTTCTGAAGTTCCTGGATTTGCAAAATTGTAGTCCAATGTTGATAGCTTGAATCTCCGATGCAGTTGAGCCGTAACTGAAACCTGTGTTTTGTTGGAAACCCCCAATCCAAGCTCCTGTGTTGTCCCGAACAACTCCTCCCACAGCAGAGTTTCTGTGTTCGTCTACCGCAGCATCCACATCGATCCGAACATAGCCTTCTGGTGGAGCACTCCAACCTACTGTGTGTCTGTCTGGGACTCTAAAAATCTTGTGTTTGAGCCGGCCCTCTTCTATGCCTTCATGGAGAAAATGAAGCCCTCTGTGGAGTATTTGTTGAGGAGATTCAGAGGAACCTTCAAACACTCTTCTACATCTGTTCTTCCAAATAAGCCAGCATAGAGAACCGAAGACTCTCAGCCAGGGCCACTTGGACATCTTATGATCGCCTGGTGAGTGTTGCATGTTCCATTTGATCTAAACCTGTAGATTGCCAGAAAAAAAAAAGCAGAGTGATAAATGGGGTTAGTACAAGAAAGCCACACAGAACTAGCAAGCTCACAGTCTCTCAGTGTATGAATCACTGATTCCTCACAATTGTACTCGAATGGACACTCAGGGTTTATCCTCACATCTCTCGCAGCACGAATTGAATTCGTAGGGACTCTCTCTTGGAACAATTGTCACATAAAGAATTTAACTTTTTCTGGAATAGGCCATCTCCAGATACGTTGCCAGAACGGATCTGAGGATTCCGAGAGCGATGAATAGATCATTGAATAAGCTGATTTGACGCTAAAGTTTCCATCAGAAGAATTTCGCCACCAAAATAAATCATCACCAGTTTGAGAAGGAGGAGAGACTTGATTTATTCTTTCGATCACCCACTGCGGTAAGAACATACTCCATCTCTGGAGATCCCAATCCCCATCAGGCCGGACAAATTTTTTCACCTCTTCCTCAGGGTTTATTAAGTCTTGGTTTTTATCGACATAGTAAATGAGGGGTTGATCTAGGCTTGTCCATAAATCCCACCAAGCATTTGTAGACTGCCCGCTTCTGAGCTTTCTTCCCACTGGTTTCCTGAATGAATCCCAGACAGTTGTAATTGCGTTCCAAACAGCAGAATGGTTCTTTTTCCTCTCAACTCTTGGGATTTTGCTATCACCGCAATCATATTTAGATCTAAGAACTTTCACCCATAAGGCGTCAGGTTTTGTGATGAGGTTCCAACACAACTTCATGATGAGAGCTTCGTTTTGGCTGGAAAGATCTTTGATACCAGGCCACCCTCTTTTTTATCTAACTTATTTTCTCCCAAGCGATGAGGTGCATTTTCTTACTATCCTGCCCCTGATTCCAGAAAAAATTCCTATTTAATTTCTCAAGATCATGCAAAACACCTTTAGGAAGCAAGGTAGTTTGCATCTGGTAAAACGGCAGAGTAGAGAGGACAGAGTTTATCAAGACGGTTCTCCTGACCATATTCAAGAATTTTCCTTTCCAAGAGGATAGCTTCTTCTGAACTTTGGAAACCAAAGGGGCGAATGTCAGTTTGGTAGCTCTCTTATGAAGCAGGGGAACACCTAAATATTTACCTAGATCCCCTGATATATTGATCCCCAAGGTTTGGCCCAGCTGTTGAGCTCTGTGAAACTGAACATTCCGAGAGGCAAAGAGTTTTGACTTCTGAAGACTGATCCGGTGACCAGATACTTTGCAGAAGTATGTCATCAGATCTCTAATAAGCTCCATCTGATTTGTTGAAGCCTCACAGAAGAGGAGGAGATCATCAGCAAAGAAAAGATGGGAGAGATTCGGCCTCGATTGACTAAGCCGTAAAGGCTTCCACCTTCTCTCAACCACTGCCTGGTTTATCAATTGGCTTAGTCTTTCCATACAAAGGATGAAAAGATAAGGACTCAAAGGATTACCTTGTCTCACACCTCTTGAGGGCTGAAAAGGGGTTGAAAGAGATCCATTCCAGACTATTCTCATAGTAGGCGAGGAGACACACATCATCAATAGCTTCACAAAGTGATCCCTTAGCCCCAAACTGCGAAGATTGAATTGCAGGAAATTCCAGTCAAGCCTATCAAAAGCTTTTTCCATATCCACCTTAATGGCAACATATCCTTTCTTCTTTCTGATCGTTCTCATTGTGTGGATCGCTTCCTGAGCCAGAATTATGTTATCGCAACTTTGCCTACCTCTGATGAAACTGCACTGAGTGGGGTGGATTAGGAAGTCCAACACAGCTCTCAATCTGTTAGCAAGAACTTTGCTAAGAATTTTGTAACTCACATTACACAGGGATATGGGTCTGAATTCCTTAATCGAAGCGGGGATGTCGACCTTAGGAATGAGCGTGATGTGTGTCTGGTTAATATCTTTGACCCTGCTAGGATCACTGAAAATGGAGAGAATAAGGTCGCAGATCTTCGGGCCCACTATGTTCCACTGAGTCTGGAAGAAATGAGGTTGAAAACCGTCCGGGCCAGGAGCTTTGAAGGCGCCCATCTCAAAAGCTGCGTTTTTTATTTCCACCACCGACACATCCTTTTGAATATATGAAAGCTGAGAATCGTCCAGAGTGAGGAAATCTATTGGCCAATCTGATACATTCTGCACCTCTTGATCAGCCGAGTAGAGATCTTGGAAATAGTTTAGGGCAGATGTCTTAAGCTCTTCTTGGTCAGTAATCCAGTTTCCCTGAGCATCTTGAAGAGAGTCGATTTTGCTGTTCTTTCTTCTAATCACCATGGAAGAGTGGAAAAAACTTGTATTCTTATCTCTGCACCTGAGCCACTTGCATCTGGACTTTTGGTACCAAAGAAACTCTTCTTGATTCACAACCTTGATATACTCCTTCCATAGCTTCGCTTCAAGCTTAAATAAACCCGCATGCGGCCGAGCAGAAATCACTCGGTCTAACCCCTCCAAGCGCTTAATCAATGTCCTCTTCTTTTTAGGGAGGCTGCCTATCACGTTTTTGTTCCACCAGGATGCCTTATTTTGGAAATCGTTGCAACCAGAAAACCAATCCTTATTTTGCCACGCAGAATTTACGAGATCGGGGAAATCCTCTTCAAGACACCAAGCCGCTTGGTATCTGAAGCGATATAAGGGGGAGGTGCTTGCTCATTTCCCACAGAGATCACCAGGACACGATGATCAGATTTGTAACGAAGGTGGTGAAAATTTTTATGATAAGGGTGAGCCATTTCCCAAATTAAATTGCAAAAAGTCCAGTCCAATCTTTCCTTTACATCATTTCTAGACCAAGTGAATTTGTCACCAACTACAGGCAGTTCAAGGAAATCACAATCATGAACACAATTTTGAAAGGGAGTTAGGGATCTATTCAGAACAGCAGCGCCTCCAAACTTATCGGAAGGGTTCAGAAAAGAGTTAAAATCCCCTAAGACAAGCCAAGCCTCAGAAACTTTGCCTGCCAAATCCCTGAGGTCGAACCAAAGTTCCTGTCTATAACTCCACCAAGGGTCCCCATATACAAAAGTGACGCAGAAACAGCTACTGGATTTTTTCTCAGTCAAACGGCAGTGGAGAAGTTGATTTGTAGAGGATAAGTACTCTACAGTAACTTCGGAGTCATTCCACAAAACCCAAATACCACCCGCATAGCCAGTTGCCTCAACCCTCAACCAATTATTAAAACCTAGCTTGCGGACCACAACATCCGCTTTATTTCCACTAACCCTGGTTTCTAAAAGACACATGACAGAGATAGAGTGCTTGGAAACGATATCACGAAGGATACGGGGAAATGATTTGCTACAGGCCCCTCTACAATTCCAACTTGAAACAATCATAAAAAAAATGACAAAAAAATACGAGCACAGAGAAAGGGAAAAAACTACTTATCTGGAGGGACGCGACTTGAAGTCGATCTGCTTCTATTTTTTAACTCCCTTAGGTTTTTAATTTGCCTACCCCGTTCATTACACCTCACTGGTAATGCTTTCGGCTCAGAACTTTGCTCTGGAAGGAGCACAGAAGCAGATGAATTTTGCTTTTGGGCTTGGGCAATTTCCACCTAGGTCACTTTTATATCACTGGCCATTTGTTCCAAAGGATCTGAGGAATTAGGAATTGAGGCAAGCTCCAACGTCATTTCTGGGCAAGGGACATCCCACGGTTTTATAATAGGATCACCGGAATCAGCAATTTCCTCACTGGATAATTTTCCCAATTTCGGGCATTGGGCCGTTGAGTCCTTCTCAAATGATTCAGCTGAACATTCTTGCGCTTTGACTGGAGAGGCGGGAATCACTTGGGAATGGCCTTCTGCCATGGAGCCCAACACTATTTTATGGAGCCGAGATCCTGTCTTAGAGGATTGGGCCACGTTCGGACTAGGCCCAGAGATATCTTCTTCAACTACCTCCATGGAGTTTGGCGTTTTGGCTTCAGTGATTGTGGGCTCTTTTGGAAGAACTTTCGGCAGGATTGATTTAAGCCCACTATTTCCTTTTCCTTTGATCCTATAAACATGTTTCGGTAAAGGAGCCCTTTTCGCTTTTCTGATATCCTTTTGCCTAATTTCCCCTTCAATTAGATTGGTTTTACCCATTACAGATTCTGAACCCAGCAGCGCAGGGTCACGTGGCTTCCCCGTATGAGATTTCTCCATTGCCTTTTCATCATCCCAGTGAGCCAAGATTTGAAAATTCCGATCTATATTCCTTTTCCCCATGTCCTTATCAGAGAGCCCATACCTCCTACCTGCTGCGCCATCACTTGACTTTCCTTTCCTAGGGAACCGTGATTGCTTTCGGCCTCCAACCAACATCCAAGGGCCAAAAGCATCATCGTCTTCCTAGGGAGCACTTCCGGGCGCCATGACCGCCATTTCTTGCTCAGGAACCACCATAGCAAGCTGAGATTTCGAAGGCTCTTTCTTCTCTGCCTTCCATAAGCAAGCCTCTTTCTTGTGACCATATCTTCCACAGGAGAAGCAGATCATATCCAATCCTTCATACTCCACGTTGAAGATGGTGGATGCTAGGATGACACGCGGAACAAGGCTTTTCTGGAGATCTAATTCAACACAGATTCTTGCATATCTACCCCTTGAAACTACGCCTGCGGATTGATCGCGACAATCTAGAGTGTTTAAGTCAACTCTAATGGTCTTCCCTATCATGTTCCCCAGTCTGGCAATAAATTTCTGAGAGTAGAATATGAGGGGGATGTTTGGGATTCTAACCCAAGTTGCAACTTTTCCCAACTGGTTTTGGAAAGGGTCGAAATATGGTGTCCACTTCTGGACTAGAACTGCATGACTTGCGATTACCCACGGCCCTTCCAGGATGATTCTCTTGTAATGAGTTTCCCAATTTTCAGGACTTGTGAATCTAACCACGAAGTAGTTGTTTGGAAGATCTATCAATTCAAATTCATTGAATTTCCATACCTTACATAGCATTTCCTTCAATCTTAGAAGGTAAAAACGAGCTCCCAGCACTGTGATTATAAGGGATCTGTTCTAGGGCTTACAAGCTTCATTGTATTCGTCCTCGGTGATTTCCATGGAAGGGTAGATAGCCTTAAGTTTATTTGTCTCCTCAGAAGCTTCGGGAATCTTCCACATTTGGTTCTGCAGCTCCGACGTCATCGGGTCCTCACATAAGGTAGATGAGACATTGGCAATTCCATTGAAATTTAGACTTTTAAGCCCCATCAATGAGTCCTTGTATGAGGAGGTTTTCATGCAAGATGAAAGATTCAAAGTCATCCCCTGTTTCTCGCCCTGCAACACGGATTCAGGGACCTCAGAAATTTCTAACAGGTCGTTTATTTTGGCGCCCCCTGCTTAACCAAAGCTGGCTCAACTGATGCATCGCATGAGATGAGCTTATTCAGAGATATAATCGATGGCTCTAACTGATCCGGCGGTCTATCCGGCGGTATCTTCAGAGATACGACGTCATCCATAGAAGTTTTCCGGTGGCACGAGTTTCAAGAGAGAGAAAAAAAACTAATAGATCCAACCGAATAAATATTTAATGTCCTCTTTCATTTAAAATGGCTACTCACACACTTGTCACTGGCTAATCATCCACTTGTCAACAGCTCCTAATTAAATAAACATTGACATATCAAATATTGATAAGTGTGCGAGCATCCAATGACAAGTGGGTCAACAGTCATCGTCGAGTGCGTGAGCAGTCATTTCAAATAAAAGAGGTCAAAATGGTATTTTCACCTTTCAAATTAATATTACCCAAGTCCTATGAGACTTCACTTCAATTTGTTGATTTTAAGGGATTCGGTTGTTATTGTTTCTATTACATGGGCCTGGTTGTCATTTTCGCTATAGTATATATTAAATAGAGGTAAAATTTAAAAGTTATTAAATTTTAAGGTAGAGCTAATAAGGTTTAAGGTTTTTCTTAATTTAGGTAAAAATGTTAAAAATGGTGTAAAAATAAGATCAAAAGTGTAATAAATACTAAATAGAGAAGTATATGGTTAACTAAAGTCCGTTTTGCTTATGGTTTAGGCTTTGTTAAAGACAATATCCATATTCTTCAAGATTATGGTTATTTGGACATTATGCAGCTCTAACTAACCAAATTATCATTTTGTGGGAGATTCTTTAGTTTAAACCTTTTCATCCAGGTAACAATGAACTTTTTTTCCTAAAAAAAAAAAAAGATGAGGTTGGTTATTCCCTAAAAAAAATGGCATGCTTATGAGATACGTTACACCCCCTGCATCCTTTAATTAAAAAAAAAATATTTATTTAATTTAATTATATTAAAAAAAATTAGTTGAGTAAGTTAATATGACATGTATATTCTAAAATACTATAGTTATCTTCTTTGGTTCCCATATTCTCTCTCCGTTTTGATTTTTGTTGAAGAAGCATCAATAGGAATAAATTATAATTAGGACCGGAAGGAGTATATATTCTTATGAATATACTTCTTGTCTTGTACATGGTCTATATGGAATTATAATTTCACTTATTTATCTTATAAATAAACATATTTGATTTGTAAATTCCCACATGTATTTTGTAAATAATTACATTTGACTTATAAAATAAAGACACAATTATCTTTCCACCTACACATTTTAATTTCAGTTTAGTATTGAGTAGTGCAGTGAAATTTTAAAAAAATTTAAAAATGTTTGATATCATGCAGATATGCAGTGAAATTTTCTTTTCTTTTTATCCTCCTTTTTTATGGGCGAGTGTTAGGCACAAGATATTGGTCAAATGAAGGAAGCTTTCTTGACCACCCCAAAAAAAAAACCTTTTAACATAAGCGGTATGGAGCCCGCTACTTTTGTTTATCGGAAAGGGAGAATATTTATAAGAATATATGTTATTTTTATTGATATTTAAATATAAGATAAAGTTGATTTTTTTAAAAAAAAAATTAAGAAAATTAAATAAGTTATTTAATCATATCATATGTTGTATATCCTTAGATTATATATTAGTTTACTAGTCAAACTAATTAGTTTAAAGAAAAAAATAAATATAAATACTCTAAAATAATTTAATTAATTTCTTTAATCTCTAAAAAAATTAAATTTATCTTATATTTAATATCGAAAAGAGTATACGTGAATGGGCACGCTGTTTAAACAATATTACTCATTTCTGTGAATATTCTCCTTTTCTAGATGTTATTAGCAATAATAACAGTAAACAAATCAGTTACGTCAGCGTGAAGAAGAACACATCCTTGAATGGGCACGCTGTTTAAAGAACATTACTCATTTAGGCACGCTGTTTAAACAATATTACTCATTTCTGTCATTAATATAGACATAGATAAAATATTTACTTTGATTCTAAATATAAGACTTCAATCAATTTTATCTTTTAATTTTATAAATTTTTTTTCATAATATTCTTATTGATTGCACATATTAACAGGATCTTCATTAAGGGATAGTTCTAATAGGACTGATTAAAGATGGTATGTTAAAAAATAAACAGTCATTTATTATAAATAGCTAACTTTCTTAATATTCATAAATTAGTTATCTATCTCCCATATTAAGGATGAGAGATAGTTTAATACTCCCTCTGACCCTTAATATAAGACCTATTTATCTAATTTGATTCGATTAATGAAGTTATTTACATTAGTTAATATAACATGTATTTTCTAAAATACCCTAGTCATCTTGTTTAATTTCCTTCTTCCACCTACTCCTTGATTATTGTTGAGAGAGTATCAATAAGAGTAAATTAAGAAGAAATTGAAAAATTTTAGAAATAGGTATTATATTTAAATCTATGATCAATTCTTCAAATATGAATTTTATTAAGTTCAGGTGGGAGTATTTATTTTAATCTGGGATTTTTGTTTGCTAAAAGGCACTTTCAAATTTAGGGCTGACTGATCCATAATCACATGCCTAGGCCCTATGTAATGGCCCGTAAAAATGAAGCAAGTAAGTCAAATGGCCCACCCGTCCCATGACAATTGTTATTATTTGGGAAAGAAAAGGGGGCGACGAATTAGAAAAATCAAAGCTTTATGTGAAATTGATATTGTTTTACAAGTCTCCGATAATTAAAAAAAAAATTTAAAGACCTTAGGAAATTATTTATAATAGAAACCAGAAAATTTGAAATTTCAAAAATGGACCCAGGTTTTTGGTTGAAATTAAATTTTTTGAATTATTTTTCAGCACTCAATTTTCATTTTTTACAATATCGAGCATTGGTTTTTTAATACTTATCAATCAGTACTTTCAATGCTTAATTTAAATCCTTTGAATACTTATTTTTACTATCTTCAATATTGAAGAAATAAAAAAGAAGTGCTAAGAATATAAAAAATTAGTATTACAAAAAAAATCAAAAACAAAAAATTGAAAGAATAACTACTAAAAATAGCAAATAAATGATTTTGAAAAGATCAAATTTGATTATTGAAGTATTAAAGATGGGTACTAAAATTCAGAAAAATCTTAGCCCCAGCAGAAAACCTTGATTTTTTTTTCCCAAGTTTATAAAAATACATTGCTGTTTACTATAATTAATACTATTTTTAGAAAATCTCAACTCTCAAGTATCCCACTTCCAATTCTGTTTTGACATATGGCTCTCATAGCGAGTATATGTTCGGATTAGTTTTTTTTAATAACTTTTACAACTTACAAGATAAGTGTGTGTGAGGAGTTTTATCTCGGTTACGCAAACCATGATTTGAAACCATGGTTTGTGAGTCAAAGCCGGGGCCCATCATGTTTCTTCTAAAGGTTCATATTTTGGAGGAAAAACATAAAGTTTCATATTTGACAAAAATCACAGACCAAATTGACAAGGACATGTACTGAACTTGATAGCCCACGATTATTTATGTCTTTTGTGATTGATTAAAAAAAAAAAAAAAAAAAAAAAAAAAAAAAAAAAGAAAGGAGTGGGAAAATAAAGGAATGCAAGAAAAGTTGGTGAGAAATGTGTGGAAAGTAGAGAATGACGAAATTGGGAAAAATAAGACACTTTTAAGGTATAAAATAATGACTCTTCTGTTATTTGTGGCCATAAGAAAGAAAAAATAATAATTTGAAAACATTATAATAGGAAAAAACCGATAAGTTGACGAAATTCACATGTCAATTAAAAACTTTAATTATAAGTTATGAATTGAAAAATTTTTGTGGAGATGGAGGTTTCTTTTTAATTTTTTGAAAACAATTTAAAGTTTTAGTTTTGCATAAATAAAAATATCCAAAAAAAACTTGAAATGAAGTTATAATTGATCTACAAAAACTAATTCAAGCGATAAAAATTATTAAAATAGTATACTTGTATGAAAATTGGTCTACAAAAACGGATCCTTTTTATTTTATTTTTAAATAATATATATAAATTAAAGCACATTTTTATAGCATAAATAAAAGAAAATTACTTCTAAATAAATTGATGAAATCATCAATATATCAATATAATATAATATGTAATATTCAAAAATTATGAATAGTTCAATTTATTTATTTATTTATTTTTACAATGTACAGAGTAATGTCACCAGTTTGCTTATAAAAGATTTGACTGATATACCCGATAAAAATAAAGAAAGGGCTCATTTCAAATATAACTATATAAGTATTATACTACATAATAATTATGATAATACAAAAATTGAAAAAATGAACCAGATTATATTTGATTCTTTGACTGATAGATCTAAATCACATCAATCCCACTAATTAGTAAAACGTTATAAGCTGCACCAACCGTTATTGGTCGTGACATTTGTTTGTAATAGGCTGTTAGCTAAAGGGCACTATCAAGTCCGATCAAAAAAAAAAAAAAAAAGGGCACTATCAAGGTAAGAATGTTCTAAGAAGCACATGTTGGGCCCTATATATAATAGACCGTTTTGGCATGGCCCATAAAAGAAGCAATAAAGTCAAGTGGGCCACAGGCCCAAAAGCAATTATTATTTGTAAAAAGAAAGCAAAAAATGGAAATTTTAAGGTGCTTTTGGGGGGAGGCATAAAATGTCCCAAATCTGGAAATCTCAACTCAATTCAGAATCTCAACATGGCTTAATCCAAGGTAATTAAACTTGGACTGGTCAGTGAACCAATCGGAGTACTGGGTTAAGGGTCAGTGGGTCAAACCGGAACTAAATTGAGACCAAATCGGTCAGAAATAAAATATTTCAGACTTATAGAGTGAAATTCTAAAGGAAAAATAAAAAAAAACTTGACCCTGAGCGGGTCACAGAACCGGTTTAGTGGCCAGGTCATCGGTTCGGTCTGGGTTAGATAACCTAGGCTTAATCACTGTACAGTTTTTAGGGATTGGCTTATGATTAAACTATATAGCAAAATTACTTAAATACCTTAATTTTAAAAAATAACAACAGTTTAACAAATAACAACTTTAACTTATTAAATAACAACAATAACAATAAGACATAATGACAACTAATTTCAATCAAATTTCTTGTGGAATATCAATCACAATAACAATTAATAAGTAACAACTTTAAATTATATGACAAAAACAACTAATTGTATGTTTGACATCAATTTCAGCTAATCTAAATTGGCTTCCTAAACCCAAAAGTCAATTTAAACATAAAATCATGTTTGAGATATCTTTTAAAGAAAATGACTAATGTGTGAAAAAGTAACTAAAGTAGAAGTATTTTTTTTTTGCCCTTTAGCTTTTCCTTATACTTGAACATTATGAAATTGATTTTTCAATATGCTATCTAAATAAATTTATATAGTCTATCCAAATAATAAATATAATCATATTACGTTGCTTGATTTGTATTGTAACTTCAGTTTGTAAATGTCAATTTGAATAAAAGTTACTTTTATAAACATTAATTCAAATAAACTCCAAGGTAATGACAATTAATTCCACGGAAAACAATTAAATTATTAAAACACATAATTTTTAAAAAATGTAAACTTAATAAAAATTAAGTTATTTTGAAAAACCATTTTAACTAGTCTTTATTTATTTTTCTCTCTTTAGACATGGCTCCTGTTATTGTCTGTACCCTACATGACATGCTGTTCTTTTTTTAGTTCATGTTTGGCAAAAATCACAGACCAGTTTGATAAGGACATCTACTGAACTTGATCGGACACAATTTGTCTTTTGTGCTTTGATTGTGAAAGGAGTGTGGAAAATAGAGAGAGAGCAAGGACATTGGTGAAAAGACGTGGCTGTGTTAAAGCTACAAAGATTCTTCCTATTAGTTGGGGGGCAAAAGCGGATTTTGCTTTGACAACGCAACATTCCAGTCCAAAGCCTTATTTTGAATATATTTATGTCAAAATATTGCACAAAATTAATATGTTTTAAATAAAATAAAAAATGTTATAAATAATAAGGAGAATTACACTCAAATTCTACGAAAAAAGGAAAATGAAGAAATCGTAAATAAAAAAATTGTTTCATGAAGTTGTCAATACAGATCTCTGGAGCTGTTAATGATCTGCTTCTAAAATTGTTAATGAGATATTTTTTTCATTTTACAATTTCAATGGATCATCTCTTCATTTTCTTTCTTCCTTGAGACTTGAATATAATTCTCTCTAAATAATATAACTTGTCATATATTTTATTTTACTTGGTGATTCTATTATATTGTGTGGAGGATGGAAAATGAACTGTAATATTTTGTTAATAGTTTCACTTGTTAATATTTATATGCATTAAAAAATTTAAGAAATTAGTCAGACCACTTATTGTTTATAAATAATGTGAATTAATATATTTTATATTTTATAAATAATTGATTGTCATTCATATTGATTTTTCATTTTAAGTTTTCAATTGTAATTTGTGTGTGTAGCATTAATTTTCATCCTTTGATTTTTAAGATAATTTCAAAAAATATCTAGTGAAATGTTTTCAATGTGAGATAACCTCAAGTTCTCAATTATTTTTTGAAAGGGACAATTAGAGTGAAGGACCTAAAAAATCATATTTATTATGGTTATTTAAAAAGACCAAATGTCAAAATATAAAATTAAAAGTATTAAGTTTCCCTCTAGGCTTCTCTACCATTTTCTGTTTCATTTTAGGTTAAGCAAGCATCTCACAAACCCAAACTAGTGTAAAGGGTCATACCTAACTGCAAATGGACTAAAAATTGTAATTAGATTTGTTAATGTATTATTTTTTATCCAAATCCCTCGAGGCAAAGGGAAAGAACGAGGAAGTCCATCAGAAAGAATAAGAGGATTTCATTTGCTTCTATTTGTGGCTCAACGCACTCGATAAGGTAAACTCAGTGCATCCCACATACAATGGCTTTAACGCATCGGCCTTTAAAGTTTTTATCATTATAGGACAATCCCATAGATCCTCTCTAATGCCTTGCTCATATCATTGAGACGGTCGGCTTCAAATGCACTTGTGTCAAAATCAGGTGATGCACAACTTTTTGTATCTTCAACCACCCCACTGATTGTCTCCCCATGCCTCGTTCAACATGTATAAGTAGGATCAATTCCATGAATTACTAAGTGTGACATACAAGTTTCTCGTTCACACCACTGTACATTGCCTCACTATACACAGGAGTAAAGAATCAAATTGTCGTTGGGGGGATTATGCACAAAAGCAAAATCAAAGAAATATGTTGCCCTATCCTAGTAATCTCTTGTTAACCGATTGGCATACATGTATTGCTTATTCAAAGACCCCATTTATCATAAATCATGTAGAAACAAAAACTTCAATCAAAAACCAATAATCATCCGCACCCAGAATAAATTTTCAAAAATGTACAATGAAAGAAAAATCACGAACCTTATATCAACCCAATCGTAAGTTGAAGAAAACTCTGAGGTTGAACGGATGACCTTCTCAGAGCTGAAGGATCTATAACTTTTGATTGAGTGCGAAAGTTTTCAAATGTCAAATTGATTGAATATTTTACAAACAAAATCTCATTGTAGATTTTAAGGTCTTACAAAACGGTTAGTTGATAAGAACCATAATAGTTTTATTTTTATGGCGGTTATATTCAAGTAACCGTGAGGTAGGTTGTCAATAAATTTACAGTATTTAAGGTTTTACATAACGGTTAGTTAGTAAAAACTGCTAATTATATTTTTACCTTTATAATGGTTATTTTAATTAATTTACCAAGAGGTATGTTTATCTCGGTTCTTTAATAATAACTGTAAGGTATTATTATTATATATGTTTGAGTCATTACATTAATATATTTTTATATATAAAAATTAAATGCGGAAATAAATAAAACCAACACATCATCATTAGAAGAATGATCTAAATTATATGAAAAGATGAGTACAAGCAATGTGGAAGCGATAGAGGCGAGGAGGTGAAACAGTAGGTTGTGAAGGAGGAGCACGGGGAGGGAATGGAGGTTTGGAAGGAGGAGAAAGGAAAGTAGGTGGGGGTGGACAAGGAGGAAGCGAAGCAGGAAGAGGAGGAGTAGATTGGAAAGGAGGAGGAAGAGAAGTAGGTAGAGGAACGGGTTGGTAAGGCAGAGAAAGAGAAGTAGGCGGAGGAGTGGGTTGGGAAGGAGGAATCTCCAGCATTTCTTCAACGCATCGCTTAACCATGATGATAAGGAGAATAGAGGAAGAGGAGTGAAGAAAATGCATGAAAATGAGGAGTTTAAATAGATTGAAAGTGAAGCGTATGTGGAAGTTGAAGAGCAATTAATCCGGGTGATTATATATGTTTTTCCCCACGCCATGAGTTTCATGACGATTGTTTTATAAACACTATTATTTAACTACGGATTCATGACAGTTATTTTGAAAGAACAGTTAACGAATCATTATTTGTCATATTTCGTAACGGTTGTTTTATAATAACCGTGAGCATTGTTCTGTATTTTTTTTTATTTTTTTACAATAGTATATTTAAAAAAAGAACAATGGCAAGTTTATCAGGCTATTTGTCATCAGAAGAGTGGCCATGCCATGATCATTATCAGGATCATGGCCTATCTCATACTCATTATATATGAGATTGACCTTCCTATTCATACTCAAGAGGTATAAAGAAAGCCTTCTCATGGCATGGTCAGTGTATTCTACATGCCGCAACATTGCCTTTAGTTGTAGAAGCATATGATGTGGAGGCGATGGAGTAGGTGGAGGCGGAGGTGGAAGTGGCTGATTTTGGGGAAGATAAGCAGGAGGTGGAGAAGGAGGCCAAGAGCTTTATGGCAATTATTCCACACGGCGTTTCATCTTTGTGATTAAGAGAACAAAAAGAGGAGATGATAAAGAAAATGTGTGAAAAACAAATGAAAATAGGGAGTTTAAATAGATGTCTGGAATAAATGAAGGGTTGGAAAAGAACCATTATTACATGCGTTGAAAGTTGAACAATATATAATGAAAGGGTACCTGGTTCTCCTAATGATCATTGGGTAACGAGGAGGCACCCAGAGTCGATCAATGCAAGAAAGAGGAAAGGTTTCATAAGCTTTAATTTGCGTTTATTAAGTTAGAACTATTAAGTATGTTGGTTTTTTGGAACCACGTTAAAGGAATACTTTACGGTTATTAATTAATAACCGTGAAGTTGTTTTCTTAACTTATTTTTTAAAAATATTTTAAAAGTACAATAATGGTGTTCAGTCATCAACACCACCATTATTGTCGTCCTCCTCCTCTGCTTCATTTTCTTCATTCTCATCTTTGGAGGAAGGAGATGAAGGGTCTAACTAAGGTCATATTCAACCTCATTGTAATGAAATATGAGGTTCAACTTCCTATTTAGCATGTAGGTGTATGCCGTGAGATGCCTTGTGTGACGATCAAGGCCTGCCAACAGCTGCATCAGAATCTTAATTTCAGGAGGAGGCAGAGGAGGAGGAGGAGGTGGTGATGGCGGCGGCGGCGGCAGAAGAGCTCCCTATGATGTTAACATGATGAAGAGAAGGAGGAGGCCGATAAAGAAAAGTAGTAAGAATCACAAGGAATATGTAAGTTTAAATAGAGGTCTAACGGATGTTATGAAGGATTATGACTTATGAATGTTCGACTATGTTACAAAGGGTTATGACGAATGAATTGGTACTTAGGGAAGCCAGATGGTTTGAAAGTATTACATGACGGTTGTTTTTGAAGACCATTATGGTTTGTCTCCCCTGATATAAGAGGTTGGAAGTCGGATCGTTTATAAGTGTTATATGACGGTTATTTCGAAAGAACCATCACTTTTGTCACTAATTAAATGACGGTTATTAACTACAACCGTTACTTTTGTGTTTTCGCGAATTTCACCTCTCTATACATGACGGTGCACATAATTAATCATTACGTTTAAAAGTTATATATCCTTATGTGACCTCCGTCTCAACTTACATGATATTTATTAGTTGTAACTATTATGTATTAAACATTATAAATGCTTAAGTCTATAGTAGTGATATTTTACGCTTTTATATGAACCCCGAAAAATTGAACATTGTGATCAATTTCGTAGCTCATGTAACAAGTCTTTCTATATTGGGTGTGTTTGTTTTGGTGATTGGATAAGTAACTTATTTTTACTTAAACTTATGGAATCTTAAGATTGGAAAAAAGTTAGATTGGATAAAATGATGAGTGTTTGGATTAGCGATTGGATAAGTAACTTAAAGTAACTTATGTAAAAGTGAATGATGTTTGGTTTGACTTTTGCATAAGTGGCTTTTGTATTAATTAAGAGAAAAAAATTGTAAAAATTATGAAAAATGAAAAAATGAAGGGATAATTGTGAAAAAGTCCTCATTGGCAACTTAATTGTCAATGGGACATGGGAAGATATCTACACACGGAAGGATTTTTTCACAATTTTCTCAAAAATTAACTTTGAAAATTTGGTAATGGTACAATTGTAATAAAATTATATCAAATTCTAATTTAAATTGGTACACTCTAAAAATCTTTTCTATTGTGCACCTCAAGCTTAAATCTTTAAAATTATATCAAACTCTAATTTAAATATTAAATCCTAACTCATATTTTCACATAGCTCAAAATCTAACAAAATAAATCGATTAAAACCTCAATAATACCTCCAATAATCCAAATAAATTATTTAAACTAAATTTCATGGGTAAAAACACTATATAGAAACTAATTTATGACATGTTTATAAAAAAAATTGATTATAAAATCATAAAAAAATTAAATAATAAATCTAAACCAATTAAAATTAATTATTAATTATTCTCTACATTTCTACAGTCATATATTAACAAAACTCAAAACTTTCTTAAACTCTTATCCCAAAGTATTCTCTAATTAGCAGAAGATTACTCTCTAAAGAAAGAGAAAATTATTTAGAACATTTTTCATAAAAGAAGTTTTGTGATTAGAATTGATTTTGAGCACCTCATTGATCCCCAAAAATATGAAGATACTCCTATCAATATTATTTTATACACACACAAGTACATAAGCTCTAATAAGCTTCATTTTGAGGCTTATGACTTTTTCTAACTTATGACTTTTTTCAACTTAAAGTCAATCGCCAAAACAAACACTCATTTTATACTTTTTACTGTTTAAGTCCGTTTGCGCTACTGTTTAAGTCCGATTGGATGCCCAATCGATGAAACAAACAGGCACATTATATCTGGCCTGCAAGTCTTCCTATATTTGCTGGTCAATGACCTATATGAAATCTAGTTCATATTTGTTTACTTATTATAATTAAACATGCAATTAAAAAAATTTATAATATTGGTACCATGTGAAAAATGAAACATGGGTTGGTATCAACAATTTGCCATTTAATTAATAAGTTGACATTTAACCCCAGAAAAATTTTCCGAAATGATTCCTGCCATGTGATAATTACAGCTCATCCAAGACATATCACAAAAATTACAAAATATAGAAAGGGAAAATTACACTCAACTCAATGAAGAAGAAAAATGAAAAAATGGTTTCTTGAAATTGTAAAATGAAAAAATGATTCTATAAAGTTATCAATACTCATTGGTGGAATTGTCAATGAAACCATTTTTTGATTTTATAATTTTAAGAGATTATTTTTTTTTTCTTTTAGAACTTGAGTGTAATTTTCTAATGTAGAAACTTATGACAGCAAGGTTATCACATGATTCTATTACTAAGAAACAAGCCAGCCTAATAATATTTTTATCAACCCTTTCCGCCCTATTTGATACGTAGCATTAAATTTATTAAAACTGAGATTGTGATTGGGAGTGGGAATGAGGTTTTAAAATTAGTTTGATAGTATGAAGTAATATTTGGAGGGATTATTTAAATTAATTTTATTTTATAATTAATCATAAATTATATAAAGACTAGAATGCCCTTATAATAAACCAAATTTTGTTCAGTATGCCATCGGAGTAAAAAAAACAGGGAGCCATATCTAACAAAAAAAAAAAAAAAAAAAGCAAAATACATGTCTTCTCCCCAGGACTTCGCAAATTGCAACCCCAACTGCAATTTTTATGAATTGGTTGTTTGACCAGACATGAATGTCATATGTTAGCCAAGATATTGTAGGGGAAAAGAAATAGAGAAGGGATTGAAGATCTGGGTGTGGGGTTGAAACTTGTGGAATTTCAACCAAAATCCATTTGATAGAGAGAAGCGACAAACTGCATTGAACTGGAGGAAAAAGGGTCGTCTGAGTTTGCAGAGCACGAAGCCGGGAACAATGAGAGGGAACTACAACGAGGATGTAATACAAGATTGCAGAATCGGCGCCGGCAGCGGTGGACCTGGGGGAAAGAAAGAGAGACGAAGAGGACAGAGAAGAGCAAATCAATCTCAGAGAAAGAAAGAAGAAGGCGGAGAGAGAGGGAGGCTATGAAAGAATGAAAGAGTCATAGTCGACACTTGGAGACGAGAGATACTGATGAAGACGAAGCTTTGCTCAACAGAGAATGAAAGACCATGGCTGGGGGAAGACATCGCCAATGGCATAGGGAAGACGCTCTCATCGACGATTGACTGAACCAATGATGAGGGACGACGATTTTCTGCTCGGGGATTGAAGGGCAGGGACCGAAGGCGAGATGCTTACCATAGGTTAAAATTCACAGAGGGTATTTTTGTCCGGAGAATATTATATACAAGGATATTTTTCAAGGTATTAAAATTCGGATCAGGCATTGAATCGGTTGGGGTATTGGGTTAAGGGTCAATGGGTCAGATCGGGGCCAAATCGGAGCTAAACCGGGATCAAACATGTGAGAAATTGAAAATTTTATATTTATAGTATGAAATTCTAAAAGAAAAATTAATTTTTTTTAAATATGAACCCGGACCGGGAACCGAACCAGTTTACCAGCCGGTTCACCGATTTCTGAGTCGGTCCGGTCCGGGTTCAAGAACCTGGATATTTTTGTTTCTAAAAGTTGCAATCCTATTATTGAAAACATAATATCAAGGGGAAGATACATTTACAGTAATTCCACTTTTGTGATACTCTCAATTTTGGGTTATCTTCAATTCCTCATACCAAACAATGCAATTTGCCTGACTCAATCATAATCTCTACCTACCTCCCAGTGCTTCGTACCAAACATTTAATGAATTTTTGTTTATTTTTGAGCTAATAATAATATGATAAATCTGAGATGTCAAATACATAACATAAAATGAAATATTAAGTTTAGGTTAACCCTGATGTAATTCCAGTTTAATCCAATATAAACGGAATTTTATCTCTGATATTTCTAATAAGTTTTAATCTCTTGAATAACTAAAGTTGTTATTCATAGGACCCTTTTGTTTAACCTTAAAAAATAAGTGGATTTAAGATGGTTTAGAGATTTTATGAAAAGAGATTTAATTTACAAAGATTTTGTTAAAAAGCAGAAGTAATTTTGTATTTGAATGCAAATATTAAAAAGTGATTATTATCTAATGCTTTTTTATAATAAATATTTATTGCTTTCAAGATAAGCTAAATTATACAAAAAGTCCCTGAACTTTATGTTATATATAAATAACCTCCATAACCTTTTGAACTTTACAATGAATCTACATAAATTGCAAATAACTCCCAAAATATTAGTTTTGTTAATTATTTTATGCAAATAGGTTAAAGTTTAAAGAGCTCATCTTCATATAACTTAAAGTTTGAAGGAGTTATATGCATACCAACATAAAGTTTAAGAGATAGATATATAATTTGTTGGTAAAAAAAAAAAAAATCGATAGTTTGACTTACCTCTATATATAGATCGAGTACTTATTAAGTTTTAAACGTTAAGGAATAAATTAACAAACTATTGATCTTTTAGATAGTTTTGGCCTATCTGCGTTTACATGGTTCTGAGTTCAATTTTTTTAATATAATTTTAGTCTTTTTAGAAACTCCTCTAATCTTATTTACATGATAGATGGATAACGGGAGATAGTTAATTTTAGATATTATTTATAAGTCACATCATTAAAATTTTTATATGAATATACAATTATATACTCAATTTATTATTATATTTACTTTTTGTTGAGATATAATGTATATTAAATAAGAATAAAATTGAAAAGTTGTTAAATTGTAAAGTAAAGTTAATGAAATTTAATTTTTTTTATTCATGTGAAACCTCAAATATGTTGGAAGTGTTTTAAAAATAAAATAAGAGGAGTGTTATAACAACTTTGATTTAAAAATAGGGATATTATGTTGAGAGAATTGCTAAAAAAAATCTCATGGGTAACTTATTTGCTAAATAGGATCTAGGAAGAAATCTACATGCGAAGAGAAGATTTCTGCACACATAAAGAAGATTTTTGAACATAGGGAAGATATTCTGCACATCAGGGAAGATATTTTGCATATGTGGAAGATAATCTGCAAGCGAAAGTCCCATCTGACAAATAAGTTGCTAATGAGGAATATTTTCACAATTTTTCCTATTATGTTCCTGGAAGTCTACAGTGTTGTGTTAAGGGATTAATCATTATTGCTAGCAGCTTGAGTCCACCAAAATAGGGACATTATATATATATATATATATATCGTTGCAGAGCTGCCGGCTCGAGCTCAGACAAACTATTTGTCACACTTCAAAAAAAAAAAAAAAATACATGCGTGTCTATACAATCAAGTCTAAAAGGAATTCCAGTAAAAAAAAAAAAAAAATCTACAAAGAATAAATTAAAGCATTTAAAATTAAATCAATATATATAATATATTTTAAAACTCCGATTATTTTGGGACGCCACGGCATCCACATGTGACTAATTTGACGACAGTAAATAAAGAGCGCATCATTGACTTTTGTATTCCGATTGTAATATGTGAAACTAAGAACAGGAAAATATAAGTCCAACAACTACATAATTACCACTGGCAAAAAACAACTACATAATTACACTTGAAATTTATAATTAGATTCATTTTTTCTTTTTACTATTAAATTATTGATACTAATAATGATAATAGTACTGAGGTAATAACATTATTACAGAAGGATGGAAATTAACTAATTACAAAATCATTTTAAACATTGTCAAATGATTTTTTCGTAGGAAAATGTCAATTAAATACCATTTAAAATTGTAAAATCCCAAAAAGTCTGTTAACACTTTAAAAAGACATAAAAATACCAAATATCAAATTGAGATTTTCAAGTTTTAACACTTTTACCATTTTACCCCTCAATTTTTTTTTTCTAAATAAGAGTGGTGCCCCTACCGAAGCTCCTTTGATATATATGTAATTAATTATATATAAAAAAAGACATTTATATATAGTTAAGAAAAAAATTATATCTACTTAAATACTTGGCCCTCTTGTTTGAGGTACTCTGATATATTCAATGTGAATACATCTTATGAAAATTTGTACCTTGATTCACTATTTTGTAAGTAATTAGCCTCTTTTACTAAATAGATCCAACCAGGTTGCTATTGATATTTTTTCTCTTAATTCTTGACCATTTGAACCGGCCCAATTGACATATCAAATTTATTATTATTAATGTTTAGCTTCAAAAAATATTAGAAGCAAGCAGAATAAAAGGTATATTCGATATTTGTTTATATAGTTAAGGATATAATTTTTTAGAGTAAATTTTTGTAAATTTATTTGTATAAGTTGTATCCGGTTTTTTTGTATGTTTCACTTGGAAGGTTCTTCATTGTCTAAATCATGTAATTAAGTAATTTGTTTATTTACCATATTTTCACCTAATCATTTCGTTAATTTATTGTTTATATGAATGAATGTTTATTTTGTTTTTTAAAAAACAGAGCATGTGGAACATGCAAAATCAATATTTTATTTTATTTTTATATTCATACATTTGCGCATATCCAATCAAAACGTTTCTACTTTTAGCAAGTGTCTTCACCGATGGAAGATATATTTATAATTGTTTTGGGAGAATGACATTTGAAGACCCCTTTTAAGAGACATTATTACATTTGAGAACCATAAATTATTGAATTCTCAGTCACAGAATATGGGGTTTGTTGGCTGAAATTAGAATTGACTAAAATGATGATTTTATTTTTAAAAAATTAAAGTATCTTACTAAATTATATATATATATATATATATATATATATATATATATATTAAAACTAACTCTTCTTATATTTCTAACCTATCTTTAATATTTCTAGTAGTTATCTTTAGAGTTTATAACAAAAACTTCATTTAGTCAGTAACTTGCAAGCTTTCCAACTATGTTACTATTTTTGTTAGGATTAAAGAGCAGATTTATCAATAAAATTTTAAGAAAGAAGCGCCTGATACAATTATATCTTAAAGGGGGTAAGAATACGCATAAGGAATTAAAAGTGGAGTATCCAACACAAAACAGTTAAATTTGACTTAACGCCATTAGGCGTTTTCTTCTCTTATAATTTAACGTCATTGGGTCAAATTTAACGGTTTTGTGCTGGATACTCCACTTTTAATTTCTTATGTATATTTTTGCCCAATTTAAAATATAATTGTGTCAGACGCTTCTTCCTTAAAATTTTATTGATAAATCTGCTCATTAACCTTTTTTTTTTTAATAATTAATACATCATATGTTTTCAAACTAGTTTTGGGAGAGAAGAAAAAAGTAGGGAGATTTACACTTAGGTCCCATGCAAGAAAAAAAATGAAGAAATGGTCCCTATAGATTGCAAAATGAAAAAATGGTCCCATGGAGTTGTCAATACAGGCTCCTGGAGTTGTTAATGACAACGCCAGGAGCCTGTATTGACAACTCCATGGGACCATTTTTTCATTTTACAATCTATAGGGACCATTTCTTCATTTCTCCTCTTCCTTAGGACTTCACTGTCATTCTCCCAAAAAAGTAACTATTAAGCATCAATTAGAGAAAAAAAGCAACTAAGCTAGTTGAAAAGTAAAAACATAAAAAGTAGACTGAAAATGCATGAAATGTTAATTGGGAAAGTAAGGTAACCCAGTTTGAAACCTTAATGTTTTATTAAAAGGGACACTTTAATCAGCTCGATTTATTTGTAATTTTAGTCCAAAACTATGTACTTTTATGGAAAAATTGTTCAAATTTTTCTTATTACAAGAATATTTTTTTTGAAGATACTAAAACCAATGTCACTTGAGTAGGTATAAGTTTTATTTCACTATCCGTGACATATTTTAAGTTATATGTAAATATTTTTCATTTTACATTTATAATTGAAGATAAATTATACGTAGCTGAAGAAGAGTAATATATATTGAAGATATGTTGTGCCTAGGTCCCTAAATAAGTGTGGGTAACTATTAAATTAGTAGTAGGGATATTTTAGCAATTCCCTTTTTTTTATTGGAATTTGAATAATTTGTACTCTTTATATGCAATAAACTCTCTCATAGGGTCTCAAATGTTATTTTCTCAATTTATTTTGTTAAATTGAAAACTATTATACAGTACAGTGTTAGAAGGGTTATTATGATGTGACAAATGAGAGATTATATTAATTCATCTATAATACTTCAAATCTATCTTCTAGCACAAGGTAATGCCTTAATCTTTAAGGATTTAACAATTCATTTTCATAGTTTTCACCTTAGAAAAAACTTTACCAACTTTCTTGTTTCATAATATCTGAATCCATCTCTACCTATTTTTAGAATAATAGAGAGAATATGCTCGAAAGATTTTCAAATATATAATTAAGTAACCCCAACTTGACAAAAGATTAACAAATTTTTACTAATAGCTAGGATATTTTTTTTAAACTATATATACTTTTAATTTAATTTAATGTGAATGTCATTGTTTAATTTTATTTTAAGGGCCCAAGTTGTGGATAACCACAAGTGATAGAAAAGTGACATGGTGGACATTTTTTTGGCTGTATAATGAATACGACATTTTTTTTTCTTTTTTTAATCATCAAATAAGAAAACTTCAGGGCAATTAAATTACATTTCCTACACACACACACACACAACATCATCTAATAGATTAAGTTAAAAACAAAAAGTAAGGTGCAGAACAAAAGGTTTTTTTTCCTTCTTTTTTTGCATTCATGTCTAATATCATCAAACTCACTTGCATTGAAAAAAGTTTAATTATTGGATTGTTGTTATGTAAGAATAACTAATCAAGTTTAGAAGAATTAAGTTTGGAATTGCAGTGTCATAAACACTCAATTACCTTTGTTCTTCTGTGAGTGTATCCCATTTCCATTTACTCAACTTGTGAGGTTATCTTCCGCTCTGCTCGCCCAGTGATCATTTACTTTCTCAACACCTGAACATACTCTAGATTGTGAGAATCTTGAGTGACTGTGTAATTAAATGGGAGCTTCCAAGTGAAAATCGGAGATTCTGTATAATGACACCAAGCGCTTGAAGTAATATTAACGAAAATATGTTGAATTTTATGGCTTCTTGGAGATTAGATATAGGTCAAGTTGATTGATATTAACGAAAGTAGGTAAAATTTTATGTCTTCTTGGAGATTAGATGTAGGCCACGTTGATTGAAACCGAACCAGTATAATTGTTTAGTGTGGTTTTTCTCTTATCTCATTTTCATCCGAATTTGTTTTATTTCAGTACTTTAATTTCAAGAATCATAATAACCCGATTCACAATCTCTTGGTTATGACTTCCAAACTAACATCATGTTAGTGAATTAACAAGCACGGGTAAGTAAATTCACAATTTATGGTACGATCAACAGAGTCAAATCTACAATTTTTCTGTTGTGCTAAACTGGCGGATTTCGATTAACATATTGGCAAGTAGGAGTTAACAAATGGACAAGTGAGTTTCTGAAAAATAAGAAATTTATTATTGTGCATTTCCCAAATATGAGTATGACAAGTTTTGTAACTCCCAATGTTGTTACTACCAAGTCTCATTTTCAACAAATCGACAAGTAATGTTAACGTGTTAACAAGAATTAGTCAGTACTTAACTTACAACTATCATACCAATTACAGGCTTCTTTATTTGCATTTGCATTTTCATATCCTTACTTGATACAAGTGGACAAGTGGTAACTACCGATGTAGACCATAACAACAATCATATTAATTAAAAGATAAGTACATTTATCATTACTACAGATAACGCCTTTAACATCCATTTTTTAGTCTTTAATTTTTAACACTTGAAAATAAGGGAACGCCTATACCGGGAATATAATAAAATAAGGATACGGCATCTATTAAAAAATGGACACTATAAAGTGACTTTAGGAGTTAAAGTGTCACTTTAGGTGTCCCAACTTTTTTAAAAAGGTATGTCTAAATGTTCTTTTTAAAAAAAAAAAGTTTGTATTTTTCACTATCCAGCAATTAAAACCTACAGAAACAAGATCGAATAATTCTTCATAAACAAAAATGTCCTTACAAATAGTAAGAAAACATCCAGCACTAGCTAATTAAAGTGTTGAGTCCTACTAATACAATGTACAATAATTACCATAAAGTGTCAAAAATTTGTCTACACAACTACTAACTAATAAAAATAAACTTATCAGTAATCATCAAGTTATCACAAAATGCCAAAAGGGGTGAAGGATGATAAATCAAAATGCATCTACACCTATGATAAATCTAAATGTCAGCATCAACAAAATGCATCTATAAAAATCCCATTTCAGAACTTAGTTCATAAAAAACAAAAAAAAATTAACCATATCTTTTGACGACGGTGGGAGAGGGAGGGAGGAGGAACCAACAGTGTCAAAGATCAAGGAGGAACGATGGCGACGAGTTTCAATAGTAGAGGGGAAGAGAGGAGGACAGCGGAGGACGGTGGTGCAGAGAGAGGAGAATGACTTTCAAGAAAGAGTGATGGTAGTAAGAAGGAGTGAGAGAGAGCGATGGTGGGAGAGGGAGTTTCAAGAGAGTGATGGTAGGAGAGGGAGCTTTAAGAGAGAATGAGAATTCTGAATAGAGGAAGCTAGCTTGCTGAGGTAGGCATAACTTTGGAAGGAGTGATATTAGTTTGATTGACATGCATTACCTTTAATTTAGGCGTCCCTTCTTGAATTTGGGATGCCTAAAGTGATTTTTTTTTTTCATTTTAAGCATCCCAAATTCAAAATGGGACGTCTAAAGGGTGCTTTTAGGCGTCTCCAAAAAAAGCTTGGCATCTTTTTTTTTGAGACGCCTAAAATTACACTTTAAACATCCCAATTCAAATTTGACATGCCTAAAGGGTGCCTTTGGCATCCCAATTTTGCCTAAAGTTATACAGGTCCCACTTAAAAATACAAAAATGCTATCGCCTTTATTTTTCACTTCCATTTTTTAAAAGTGGACGTTCTTTAAGGGAGTATAATCTATATCCTATTGTAGCTATTGTAGCGTACGTACTTAACAATTAATTACATCCAAATACTTGGTACAGTTTTTTTAACAAGTACCCGTAAAAATTTCTAGCCATTGATTAATAGTAACCAAACAAATCTTTAGACCAATAAAGGTTGGCTAAGTTGGTAAAATAACTTACTCATAACCACAAAATCTTTAGTTTAAATCCTAATAATGTGAAGATTTTATTAGTGATTTATATATAAATATTTTTGTAAGTATTTTTTGGACCGGAGGCATGCCTTAATTCTAATGAGTCTCTGGCATCTAACCCATCTAGACCTTTTGTAACCAGAAAAAAAAAAAAAAATCTTTAGTGTAGCAAGTTTTCCTTCGCCACCGTCAACAAGGATGAAATTGAGCGACCCCGGATTTGGCCGTCCCTAATGCAAAAAATATATTGCACATGAAAAGTCAAGCAAACGCCTTCCACTTGAGTGTCAACACCCGTTTCCATTTTGATAATCGAAGAGTAATAAAGACAAAATTCAATGGGCATACAGAAAAGTACAATTATACTGATAAAAATATTTGTTTACAATCCCAACGTCGTTCATTTACAATTCCGATATTGTTCGCCGACGGAAACAGAACATACAGCGAAAGTTTTAATATTTACAAATTATCCAAAATATTAAGGCATAGACTAAAGGATAACCACGTTCATATCCTCGCCTCGAGACACGTGCCACTCACTTTTCGGCGTCAACGTCTTTGCCCTTTGGCCCACTGGTACCCATTGAGGTGTTTATTTAAAAATAGGGTGAGATTCCGAAGAATCTCCGTAGAGACATAATATCGTTCATAGAAAATGCGAAAAGTAAATATGACACGCGCCAAGGTATGCACAAATTAATGAACAATATAAACACATCATCATCATCATGTATACATGAGTAGGGCCCAGCCCCACAATCTACACCGGTTGGTCTTCTGCCAACTCCCAGTGTAAGTGCACCTCTGGCACTAACAGCCTCTCTCTAGGCAAATCATGTTATTAATAAAGTGCATTTACAAAACAGTGGCATCCACACAATCACATAACTTATGGCATAGTGTATGAAGGATAATGTCCCTACCTCAAAGCTTTGATATCCCCTATTTAATAGTGTCTCGTAAAGCGTGCTGTCCCGGCGTCCGACTCGGTCCTAAAATATTAAATGTACCAGAAATAGGTCATAACCTATCCAAGTATCATTTTAGACTATTCCATAGTGTTTATTGTGGTTATATTAGTCTATGGTGAAAATTTACAAAAATGCCCCCGGGAACCCGGCCCGATGGCACGTTTTCCCAAAATTTTGACTAAGGCTATTCTGACTTATTTTCGCCCAAGGAATCCATTTCCAGGCTTGAAATTGCCAAATTCACGGTCAAATTACGAAAATACCCTTAACAACCCCTATTTAGTGATTTTAGTGGCGTTTTCGTAATTATGTTTTTTCGGCCTCTACCGAAAAAGTGCCCAACTGTAACCCCACCTATTTTTGCCCACTGAGTCCAATGGAACCATTTATTTCATGAAAATCCAACTCCTACTACCAGTTCTGGTTCTGACCGAAATATTGGGGAAAAAATGGAAAAATGAGGTTTTGTGTTCTAGTTTCCAAAACTTGTACTTTTTCACTTCTAACCCTTGATTAACTCATTTAAACACTTCATAATCATGATTTAAAGGATTTTGGGCAGCATAACCCCTTAGGGTTATGGCTTTTCTAATTTTACAACTCAACTCAAAAATCATAAAAACCAAACAATAATTATCAACAACAACTCAAGAAGTTAAGATCATGAAGTTACCATATTTGGCTACTTGGTTTCCTCTTAATCTAAGCTCCTCCTCCTTCTCTTCTTGATCTCAAAGTGTATCTTCACCACCATGGATTCATGAGAAACAAGAGTCTAGAGAAGAATCTAAGGAAATGCCATAAAAAAAACCAAAGGAACCACCTTACCTTGACCTCTTCTTCTTTATTCTCTCTAATCTCAAGCTTCACAAAATCACTCTCTCTTCCTTTTTCCTATGACTTGTGCGTGAAGTGTACATGAAAGAGGAAGGGTTTGTGTTTAATAAATTGGTCTTCTTCCTTCCTAACCATTGACTCCATCAAGGGCCCAAGTTGTGACACTTGTCACCATTCCCTTCCGTTCACAATTACTCCCTTGTCTTGCCATCAATTTGAATCAATTTCTTCCTTTTCTTCCTTCAAAAATCCATCCCTCTCATCCTCTCTTACAAGACAAGTTAGCTTCTTACATGTCATCATGTGTGTCATCTTCCAATCACTCAAGTATTCCATCATTCCTCCAACTAAGTCAAAATGTGCACTCCACATGCAATTATGTTGCTTATTTCTTCACTCAAGCTTCTATCCTCATGCACTCCATCACCACTCCATTTTGTGTGTACTCAATCTTGGTCATGATTTCCCTCTACTTATGACTTGTGATCATGCATCAATTAATTTTTTCCCTTCTTTCTTTCATGTTGGACGAAAATTAGAGAGAAAGAGGAGAGAAGATTGTTTTGCACAATTCCATAATTCACACAATTGATTTTATGTATAATCCCCCCTTAATTTCTCAATTCTTGATTTATTCCACCAAGAATAATCCCATTATGCATTTTCTTGTATTTTCCTTGATTAATTGGAGTTAACTCAAATTAATTGGAAAATAATTAATCTTGGGCTAAATTGGCAAAATTATGATTTTGCTATCCCCTTTGTAATTTAATTCAATTTTTGGAATTAATTTGGCCATTTCCTTATGAATATGAATATTTCCAAAATTCACAAGATCCAAATTCATGAATATTCACCATTAATTGAATTATTCAAATAATTACAATATATTTTTGGTGAATAAAATTTGGGATGTTACATTGAGCAAAATGGGCTTCGATGATTCGTGCAAGTTGTGTTGAAGCTTCTCTCTGTTTTGTTTTACAAAAAAGATTAATTATATAAAATGAAGGAAATCATACAAATAAGGTTGGGAAAATTACAATCAGATCTCAATTAATAGACTTAATAACAATTAGGTCCTTTAAAATCATCAGATTATATAAAATCTCAAGGAGCTTGGGAGTAATTAATTCCAAATATGAAAATATAGTTTTACCCCTTGTTGAATTTGAGAAAAGATGCTAGAATTTTTAGGGTTAAGTCGTGTTCAAAAAATTCAAACTCTTCTTCTCACTTTGACATTGTGAAGCGTGAGTTTGGAAAGGTGAAGAAGAAGAATTCAACATTTTCAAATACAACCGAGCTCTAAAAATTCTAGTTTTTTTCTTTTTCAAATTCAATAGGGGACAAAACTGTATTTTCACACTTAGAACTAATTGTATCAAAGTCTCTTAAGATTTCATTGCAATTTGATGATTTTATGGGATTTGGTTACCTTTGAGTCTGTTAATTGAGATCTGGTTACAATTTTCCCAATAATGTTAGTGGTATAGATTTATGGAATAGGGAATTAATGAAACACTAGTTTTTTTTTTGAGTGAATGAAACACTAGTTTTGTGGAAGGAGTGGTGGTAACTAGAAAAAATTGGAAGCAGTCGTATCGACATCCTTTTTCCAAGGTGCCACCAAAATAAAAATGGACGGAAGACTATATATTGAGCAAATTCTTCTTGCATGTCACGATATTAACGTAGTTCAAGGATGTGGAGAATGTTGGGGCAACTTGAGTAAACTAACATTTAAAGAATCAATAAATATCTAATAAAATATTAAAAGTTTAAGCATTTACGAACATAATTATACTACCTTTGATCTTAACAATACACTCAGCAGACTAATTTGGGTAGATTAATGAAGCTAACTAAAATACTTTAAAATATTTATAATCATAAAGTATTTATAATTATTATTTTTCTCTAAACTAATTTGACTGACTTATAAACTAATATATAATCTAACAATACACATGAATATTTCAAAGACTTCATATATGCTATATTTAAATATTTCATTTAGTTTATTTAATCTTCTCAAATTAGTCAACTAGGTTTTATATTAATGACCTATAGCAGTATTAATAAATTAAAATTTAGGGTACGCTTCGTTAGGCTAATAGCTTTTAATAGCATAATTACCATTTTAATTTGTTCAATCAGCATTTTTTTTGTTAAATAAAACTAATGATATTAATATTAAGAGACTAAAAATACTTAAAAGATTAAATTGAAATTTGATACTCATCATTTTAGAGTATCAAATGCACTCCCTCTGGTCTTTTTTATAAGCAATTTTTTCTCTCTCGGGGTTGATCCTTTTATAAGCAACTTTCTTCTTGTGTCTCAAAATTTAAATTACTTTTTTTTTCTATCCTTATTAAATATATATCTTTATATTAATTATCCGTCACTCATTACTAATTCTCTTTCATTTATTTATTTATTACACTTTCTCTCTCATATTTTATACTTATATTTGTTACTTATTTTTTCTCCTATACTCTTTCCATAAATATGGGTATATTTGGAAAAAAATGTGATATTTTTAATATTTTTATTATTTTTAACTAATCGTAATCATAAGTTTATTTTGTATAATAAAAATAAAAGTTGCTTATGAAAATGTCGGGAGTGGTATATTTTAAATTGACTATTTGGCAATGGATATGTTTGGATTAACGATTGGATAAGTGACTTATTTTTATTTTGACTTATGGAATTTTAAGATTGGGTAAAATGATTAGTGTTTGGATTGACGGTTGGATAAGTACTTTTGTAAAAGTGAAAGGTGTTGGTTTGACTTTTACATAAGTGGTTTTTGTGACATTTAAGAGAAAAAAATTTAAAAATTATGAAAAGTAATGTTAAGGTGTGAACAAGAATTAGCCCGTACTTAACTTACAACTATCGTACCAATTACAAGCTTCTTTCTTTGCATTTGCATTCTCATATCCTTACTTGATACAAGTGGACAAGTGGTAACTACTGATGTAAACCATAACAACAATCATATTAATTAAAAGATAACATTTACCACTACTATAGACTAGGGGTGAGCAAATTAGAATCGAAATCGAAAAGCGAACCGAACCGAACTCAATTCGGTTTTTTTGGTTTTCGGTAAAATTTCGGTTTTTATTACTCTAAAAATTCAGTATCCGGTTTCAGTTCGTTTTTTAGAAAAATACTTCGGTTAAAACCGAAAAATCGAAATATGTATAATATATTTATATTTAATATATTTTATTTAATAAATGCATATTTTATAATTAAATATGTGTAAATTTCTAATAATATTAGATAAAATCTATTGATATTTTAAATTTAATCAATTTATTTTATATATTTTACCCTTAAATCTAATCTTAAGGATAAAAAAATATTTTTTTTAAATTTAATTATATATATTTTATTTTGTAGATAATAAATTAAAAAAAATTGGTTAATTTGATTATTAACTTAACCGAACCGAAATATTTCGATTAATTTGGTTAATCGGTTTAAGTTAGGTTTTTGAAATTGCCTTTGTTTGGTTTTCGGTTATTTTGGTTTTTACCGAAAAACTGAACCAAGAAAACGATGCTCGCCCCTACTACAGACAATGCTTTTAACATCTATTTTTAACCCTTTTGACATCTGAAAACAGGGGAACACCTATACCGTGGACATAGTAAAATAAGGATACGGCGTCCATTAAAAAATGGACGCCACAAGGGACTTTAGGAGTTAAAGTGTCACTTTAGGTGTCCATTTTTTAAAAAGTTACGCCTCAAGGTTCTTTTTTTTTTAAAAAAAAATTGTTTATACTTTTCGCTGTCTAGCAATTAAAACCTAAAGAAATAGGATCAAATAATTATTCATAAATGAAAATGTCCTTACAAATAGTAAGGGAACATATAACACTAGCTAATTAAAGTGTTAACTCTTACTAATATAATGTACAATAATTATCACAAAGTGTCAAAAAGTTATCTGCACAACTACTAACTGATAAAAATAAACTTATCAGTTATCATCAATTTATCACAAAATGCCAGAAGGGAAACTCAAAATCCAAAAAAGATTAATATTGGTGAAGGATGATAAATCAAAATGCTTCTACAACTATGATAAATCTAAATGCCAGCACCAACAAAATGCATCTATAATAATCCCAGTTCAGAACTTAGTCCATAAAAAACAAAAATAATTAACCATACCTTTTGACGACGGTGGGAGAGGGAGGGAGGAGGAACCAACGGCGTCAAAGATTGCGGAGGGACGATGGCGATGAACTTCAAAAGTAGAGGGGGAGAGAGGAGGATGGCGGAGGATGGTGGTGAAGAGAGAGGAGGACGATCTTCAAGAAAGAGTAACGATAATAAGAAGGAGTGACGGTGGGAGAGGAAGTTTCAAGAGAGTGATAGTAGGAGAGGGAGCTTCAAGAGAGAATAAGAGTTCTGAATAGAGGAAGATAATTTGTTGGGGTAGGCACAACCTTGGAAGAAGTGATATTAGTTTGACTGACATGCATTGCCTTTAGGCGTCCCTTTTTGAATTTGGGATGCCTAAAGTGAATTTTTTTCCACTTTAGGCATCCCAAATTCAAAATGGGATGCTTAAAGTGTGCTTTTAGACGTCTCCAAAAAAAGCTTGGCATCTCTCTGTTTTTTTTTAGACACCTAAAATCACACTTTAAGCATCCCAATTCAAGTTTGAGATGCCTAAAGGGTGTTTTTAGGCGTCCCAATTTCACCTAAAGCTACCAGTTCCCACTCAGAATTATAAAAATACTATTACCTTTATTTTTTACTTCTATTTTTAAAAAATGAACGTCCTTTGAGGGAGTATAATCTATATCCTATAGTAACTAGTAACGTACGTATTTAACAACTAATTACATCCAAATACTTGGTACAGTTTTTTTAACAAGTACCCGTAAAATTTTCTAGCCATTGATTAATAGTAACCAAACAAATCTTTAGAGCAATAAAGATTGGCTAAGTTGGTAGAGTAACTACTCATAACCATAAAATCATTAGTTTAAATCTTAATAATGTGAATATCTTATTAGTGAGTGATATATAAATATTTTTGTAAGTATTTTTTGGATCATAGGCATGCCTTAATTCTGATGAGTCTCTAACCCATCTAGCAATGTTGTGAAAACCGGACCGGACCGGAGGTCGAATCGGTTGGACCGGTGTCCGGGAGAGCTTTCGACTCGTTCAGCATGGTTCAACCGTTCCACTATTTGAACCGTTTCAGGCCGCTTCAGACCAGTTGTTGGGCTGAAAACCGGGGTTGTATTGGGAACCATTTATTAGTATTATTGATATATTATTATGTTATATTTAATAATCTCAATGTATTAGAACTTGAGATTTAGGAAAGATGATACATATAAGTTTTTTTATGTGTTTATTTTTAAGTAATGTTAAAATTTCATATTTTGTTTTATATTTATATAATTATATACACATATAATATTATTTTTATTTAATTATTATGTTATCGGTCCGACCATACGACCCATGACCCGATAGTCTCACCTGTTCGACATCCGATCCGGCTTTTAAAACATTCCCATCTAAACCTTTTGTAACAAAAAAAAAAAAAAAATTAGTGTAACAAGTTTTCCTTCGCCACCGTCAACAAGGATGAAAATGGCGACCCCGGATTTGGCGGTCCCTAATGCAAAAAATATATTGCACATGAAAAGTCAAGCAAACGCCTTCCACTTGCGCAAAACGGCCTTCGATGATTCGTGCAAGTTGTGTTGAAGCTTTTTGACCAAAAAAAAAAAAAAAAAAGTTGTGTTGAAGCTTCTCTCTATTTTGTTTTACAAAGAAGATTAATTTTATAAAATGAAGGAAATCATACAAATAAGGTTGGGAAAATTACAATTAGATCTCAATTAATAGACGACATAATAATTAGATACCTTGAAATCATCAAATTACATAAAATCTCAAGAAATTTGGGTGCAATTAATTCCAAACATGAAAATACAATTTTACCCCTTATTGAATTTGAGAAAAGATGCTAGAATATTTAGGGCTAAATCGTGTTCAAAAAATTCAAGCTCTTCTTCTCACTCCGACATTGTGAAGCACGAGTTTGGAAAGGTGAAGAAGAGGAACTCAACGTTTTCGAACACAACCGAGTCCTAAAAGTTCCAATTTTTTTTTTTTCAAATTTAATAAAGGACAAAGCTGTATTTTCACATTTAGAACTAATTGTATCAAAGGTTTTTGAGATTTCACTGTAATTTGATGATTTTATGGAATTTGGTTACCTTTGAGTCTGTTAATTGAGATCTAGTTACAATTTTCCCAATAGGTTAGTGGTATAGATTTACGGAATAGGGAATTAATGAAACACTAGTTTTGTGGAAGGAGTGGTGGTAACTAGAAAAAATTGGAAGCAGTCGTATCGACATCCTTTTTCCAAGGTGCCACCAAAATAAAAATGGACGGAAGACTATATATTGAGCAAATTCTTCTTGCATGTCACGATATTAACGTAGTTCAAGGATGTGGAGAATGTTGGGGCAACTTGAGTAAACTAACATTTAAAGAATAAATAAATATCTAATAAAATATTAAAAGTTTAAGCATTTACGAACATAATTATACTACCTTTGATCTTAACAATACACTCATCAGACTAATTTGGGTAGATTAATGAAGCTAACTAAAATATTTTAAAATATTTATAATAATAAAGTATTTATAATTATTATTTTTCTCTAAACTAATTTGACTGACTTATAAACTAATATATAATCTAACGATACACATAAGTATTTCAAAGACTTCATATATGCTATATTTAAATAATTCATTTAGTTTATTTAATCTTCTCAAATTAGTTAACTAGGTCTTATATTAATGACTTATAGTGGTATTATTAAATTAAAATTTAGGGTATGCTTTGTTAGGCTAATAGCTTTTAATAGCATAATTACCATTTTAATTTGTTCAATCAGCATTTTTTTTGTTAAATAAAACTAATGATATTAATATTAAGAGACTAAAAATACTTAAAATATTAAATTGAAATTTGATACTCATAATTTTAGAGTATCAAATGTACTAGGTCCTTTTTTATAAGCAATTTTCTTTATCTCTTTTGGGGTTAATCCTTTTATAAACAACTTTTTTCTTGTATCTCAAAATTTAAATTACTTTTTCTTTTTCTATCCCTATTAAATACACATTTTTATATTAATTATTCGCTACTCACCACTAATTCTCTTTCATTTATTCATTTATTACACTTTCTCTCTCATATTTTATACTTATATTTATCACTTATTTTTTCTCCTACACTCTTTTAAAAAATATTGGTATATTTAAAAGAAACATGATATTTTTAATATATTTATTATTTTTAACTGATCTTAATCATAAATTTATCTTATATAATAAAAATAAAAGTTACATGTGAAAATGTTGGGGGGGGGGGGGGGGGGGTAGTATATTTTAAATTGACAATTTGACAATATGTTGGGGTTGGCCAGCTATGATTCAATGCCTGTTTCCACTTGAGGGAAAACAACTTGTCTATGAGATTCGAGCTTGAATGAGAATCCAGTTCCCCCTGAATCACGGAACCTTCTAGACCTTTGATCTTTCTGGCTCCCGTTTCAACTCCATTTATTTTCTCCATTAAATCATGTCCGCCTCGTCATCTCCTAGCATTTATTACATTTTTCAATTGCCAACAGGAATGTTGCTGTTATCCACATCAATATATCCCATCAAAACAAAATATAATAAATGGCCCTATATTTTTATCTGAATATAGCCCTATATTCAAGAATGCCCTATAAAAATATTTAATACTCCGTAAAATTATCAAATGTTGTGTAAAAAGATCCAATAAAAAAAAGAACATTTTTCTAGAAGATATCTTATAGAGTATATTGGACTATTGGAGCGAAGGAATAATTGAAAATTAATACAACTAGTTGAATAAATGACAGAGGTATTTTAGGAAAACTATTATAGATTATTCGTCAAATGAAAATTAACTTGACTGCTTTTCTAATACTTTATGAATAATTATGTAAAAATGTCCTATGATTATTTATTGGGAAGTGGTGTAATTTAGGACCAGCACTGACTAGTGAGAGTTTTAGTGAGATTTATTTTTGAGAAAATTCTAATAAAATACCATTTGATATCATATCGTGAAACCCAAAAAATCTGTTAACATTTATAAAAGATAAAAAGGTGATATGTGCTTTTTTATCAAAATACCCCTAATGTTTTAATTTAAATAAGGAAAGAAAAAGGGCACCTTCATTAGAGCACCACCACCAGCCGACCGGCTGCTTTTTTGTGGGGAAGGGATTATTTTTTTTTTTTCTAAAAAATGTGGAGCCAAGTGGTGGAGGTGGGATTTGAACCCCATCTTGGTTGGTTTCAAAAGCTTTAACCATTGGGCCATCAAGTTGCCACAAGAATATATATGTATAATACTTATAAAAGCGTAATAATATTCGACTAAAAAAGTATTGAGAATGACTAAAGGCGTAAACGTATTGACCAAAGAAGTAATAGTATTGACCAAATGAATAACGATATTGATTAAATGAGTAATGATATTAATTAGAGACGTAATGATATTGACTAAATATGTAATGGAAATGATTAAAGACATAATTGTATTGACTAGAGGCATAAATATATTAACCAAATGAGTAATCATATTAACTAAATAAGCAATGGTATTGACTACAACGTAATGATATTAAATAAAGGCGTAAACATATTAACTAAATGTGTAATAATAATGATTAAATGAGTAATGATATTGCCTAAAGGCATAATGACATTAATTAAAGGCGTAAAGGTTGCCTTTAGTCAATAACATTACACCTCTATTCATTTCCATTACACATTTACTAAATATCATTAAGCATTTAGTTAATATCATTACTCATTTAATTTATACCATTAAAACTTTAGTCAATGTCATTATTCATTTAGTCAAATATCATTTATACATATATAATATTATACACACGCACATGCGCGCGTGTACACACACATATATATAACTGGGTAGCTTAATGACCCAATAGTTAAGGCTTTTGGAGCCAACCAAGGTGGGCTCAAATACATTGTTCCTAAACCTGGATCGAATCGGACCGCAAATCGGCAAACTGACCATTAAACTGGTCCGATTCGGTCTGATATTTTTATTTAAAAAAATGATTTTTTTTTTATTTTTCCTTAGAATTTCATATTGATAATCCCTAAAATCTTTAATTTCTCACAGGTTTGGCCTTAGGTTAACTCCGGTCTGACCCACTGACCTTGACCTAATATCCTGACTGGTTCAATGGCCTGTCCGGGTTTAATTACCTTGCTCAAATCCCACTTCCACCTCTTGGCTCACATTTTTTCAAAAAAAAAAAAAATCCCTTCCCCCAAAAAAGCAGCCACCAGAGCCAGGGCTTCGGTTGCCGGATAGTGCCGGCTTGCGTAGGAGCTCTAGCGAGGTTGCCTTCTTTCTTTTTTTGTTTTATAAATTAAAATATTAGGGGCATTTTGGTAAAAACACACAAACTTCAAAATTTCTTATTTCTATCATGTCACATTTCTGTCATTTACAAATGTTAACAGACTTTTTAGGGTTTCATAAATTCAAATGGTATTTTATTAAAATTTTCACTTTATTTTTTAATTGCTGGCCAAAAAAAAGTGAGATTTTTTCAAGTGCATCTTCTTGCAGTTGTTATTTTGATTTTTATTGAGACATCTTAGTATGTTTTGTATATAACTTTTTTTTTTCTCTTGTATATAACTTTTTCTTATTCCTTAGATATTTTTCATATCTTTTTCAATTCGTTTTTTTTTGGGGACCAGCTTTTTCAATATGGAATACATATCAGAAAGATGTGAATGACATTCAAGAAACTTTTATATTATTATTATTTCTCATATGCATTATTCCACAAGAAAAAAATTATTTAATTTATCAATATTCAATATTTTTATTAAAATTACATAACAAATCACACTATTCTCTGTAAATGATATAACTCATTTTTAATCTTAGTACCAGACATTGAGAATAGATCAGATATAACATATATAGCGCAAAATGCCGAACGAGTATATAATTATTTTATATCATGATTTTATTAATAGGTTTATAACTCTCACTATTTGATTTTTTTAATTACACACGCACGCATTCCCTTTTTTTTTTTGTGTTACAATGATAAGAGAATCGTACTCTTGAGAGTCACGGTGGACTCATACAAAAATCTACATAGATCAGAAAAAGAACTCTAGAAAATCCAAATCTTAGCTTAAGTCAGCTAAAATTTGGATCAAACAAAAACCTGGCGGGTTTTGCAATAGAGACAGGTCATTGTTTGAATCTAGAGCCGCTTTTGCCAGAAGGTCTGCACATACAAAACTTTCCTTGTGCGAGTGATGAATCTCCAAACCCCAATTCTGGTAGATTAGATCCCTAGTTTCCTCTATTTCGTTGTGTAGAGGATGTTGTGGACCACCTCCGTGAAATAGTAAATGAAGTGCTTCGGCTGAGTCAGTGTGTAACTTCACCTTTGTGAATTTCATGGATTTGCAAACTTGAAGTCCAATCTTAATAGCCTGGATCTTCGAGTCTGTTAAGCCAAGAGAGAAGCCCGTGTTCTTTTGAAAACCGCATATCCAAGCTCCTAAACTGTCACGAACAACTCCTCCTACAGCAGAGTGTCGATGCTCGTCGAATGCAGCATCCACGTCAATCCGTACGTAATCGGTTGGGGGAGCAATCCACTGATCCAAATCTCTATCAGGAACTCTCAGGATCTTATGCTTGAGTCGTCCTTCTTCTATGCCTTCATGGAGGAAATGCAATCCTCTGTGCATCAGTTGTCGAGGTTGGTCGCAAGTTTCTTCAAAAGCTCTCTTACATCTATCTTCCATATGAGCCAACAAAGTGAGCCAAAGACCCTTAGCCAGGGCCACTGAGCCACTTTGCGGTTCCCGGGGGAGTGTTGCATATTCCATTTGATCCAAACCTGCAAATTGCCAGAGAAAAAAACAGAGTGATAAATTGGGTTAGTACAAGAAAGCCACACACTGCTCGCAAGCTCGCAGTCTTTCAAAGAATGTAAAGGTGTTTCCTCACAGTTGCACTCAAATGGACACTCAGTGTTTATCCTCACATCCCTCTTAGCTCGAACTGAATTGGTGGGAATTCTCTCTTGGAACAATTGCCACATAAAATACTTGACTTTCTCAGGAATAGGCCACCTCCAGATACGTTGCCAGAAAGGATCAGGTGTCTCCGAATGCGACGAGTAGATCATGGAGTAGGCTGATTTAACGCTGAAGTTGCCATCAGAAGATTTCCGCCACCAGAACAAATCATCGCCTATTTGGGAATGAGGGTGAATGTATTTGATCTTCTTAATCACCCACTTCGGCAAGAACAAGGCCCATTTATGTAAGTCCCATCTTCCGTCCGAGCCGACAAATTGGCTAACCACATCCTCCGGATTTATTATGTCAACACCCGTTTCCATTTCGATATACACAGAGTAATAGAGACCAAGTTCCACAGGCATACAGAAGAGTACATATATACTGATAAAAGTATTTGTTTACAGTCCAAAGTCAACCATACAGAATGCGACAATATACACCACTATTACAAAATATCCAAAAGTATTTTAGACATAGACTATCTATAACCACGAACTTTGTATTTGCCTCGAGGCACATGCCAGTCACTTCCCTTGGTCTACATTCTTGCCTTTTGATCCACTGGCGCCCGCTGAGATGTTTGGTTTAGAAAAAGGGGTGAGATTCTAAAGAATCCCAGTAGAAACATACCATCGTTCATAGAAAATACGAAAAGTAAATATGATATATGCCATGTATGCACCAATTAATGAACAATATAAACATATCATATGCATATATACATGAGTAGGGCCCATCCCTACTAATCTGCACCGGTTGGTCTTCCGCCAACTCCAGTGTAAGTGCCTCTAGCACTACTGGCCCATCTCTGGGCAAAACATGTTGATTAATAAAGCGCATTTACAAACAATGGCATCCACACAATCATAAAACTATGACATGATGTATGAAGAATAATGTCCCTACCTCGAAGTTCTATCGACCCCTTTTTGTGTGCCTCGTGAAACGTGTTGACTTTCGGCTCCCGATTAGGTCCTAAAATATTAAATGTACAAGAAATAGGTCATAACCTATCCAAATATCATTTTAGACTCTTCCAGAATGTTTCTTGTGGTTATATTAGCCTATGGTGAAAATTTACCAAAATGCCCCCGGGACCCCGGTCCGGCCCCGATGGCACGTTTTTTCAAAATTTTGACTAAGGCTATCCTGACATATTTTTGTTCAAAGAATCCATTTCCGGACTCAAAATTATCAAATTCAATGTCAAATTACGAAATTGCCCTTGACAGCCCTGCTTTTAGGGTTTTAGGGGCGTTTCCGTAATTATGCTTTCTTAGCCTTTTCTGAAAAAGTGCCCAACTGTAACCCCACCTATTTTTTGCCACTGAATCCAATGGAACCATCAAATCATTGAAAATCCAACTCCTACCCCTAGATCTGGCCCTGACCGAAATTATGGAGTCCTCCAGGCAAAATCGGTGTTTTGTGTTTTCGGTTCCGTAAACGCGTTCCTTTATACTCCTAACCACTTTATTAACAATATAATTAAGTTATAACAACCATTTGAACTAAAATTGGGCAGCATAACCCTTAGATACCCACGTTTCCAAAATTTAAAACCAATGGCAATCCGGCGAAATTTCACCGATTAAATTGCCCACAGCAGCCAGAATAGTTAATATACGAAGGTTTGGAAGTTACCTCAAGCTCCCACAAGTTTTTCCCAAATATTGCTGAAAACCCTAAGTCCTTGAACACCCAAATTTGAGCTCCACAAACCTTAAAGAACGTAGAAGGATAGCTTGGGAGCGGAGTTATACGTGTTAGGTAAGAATTTACCGAAGAAATTGGCTTACCTCGCGAGTTCTCTTCTCTTTCTTTCTCCAAGTGTTCTCAACGTTTTTCTCACCTTAGTTTCAGATGAAGACGTCGGTTTAGGGGCTGATATGAAGAGGATGATGTTACTTTATCATATATATTGTATGACATGTAATTATTCATTAATTTTCCAAAAATTCAAAAACTAATTTTTATGTACATAAACTTATGTACATATAATCATACTCATTAAGCCCAACCAATATTTTCTTCCTCTTGAAACATGTAGGAGACACCTAGGGGTCCCTCCCTATGGTCTCAATTGGCTTCACAACTTGTTCCAGTTACGTATATACGTAAAGTCTCAATTTTGGTCAAAATTGCACTTTTTGCTCAAATTTTCCATAAATTCATATTAAATTGACCAAAGTATTCTAAATATATTTTTAACCTTTATTTTCCTTAATTAATTGAAAAATAATTTATTTTGTGCTATTTTGACAAAATTACGATTTTGCCATTATCTTTCTAATCCAATTTCTTCTCTTCTTTTTCTTTGGCCAATTTCCATCTATTTTTGGACCAAATATTTTCTCTAATATTCCTTCATTTTTGGACCTTAATATTGGGCTTTTTAAATTACCCAAATTAATTTCATAATTATTTTTGCCCAATTTCCATGAAATTGAACATTTATGAAATTCATAAATTCCAAATTCATGAATATTCACCATTTTATTGAATTTCCCAAATAATTATAATATATTTGGTGAATATAAAATTTGGGGTGTTACATATTAGATTATGATTCTTGTCCACGTAGTACATAAGCGGTTGATCTAGATTGGTCCATAAATCCCACCAAGCATTTGTTAAGTTACCGCTCCGGAGCTTGCTCCCTACAGCTTTCCTAAATGAGTCCCAAACAGATGCAATTGTGCTCCATACTGCCGATTAAGCTCTTCTCCTTTCAACCCTTGGGAGTTTATCATCACCACAACCATATTTTGCTCTGAGAGCTCTAACCCATAAAGCATTAGGCCTGGTAATTAGATTCCAACACAGTTTCATAATGAGAGCCTCGTTTTGACTTGCTAGATCTTTGATGCCAAGACTACCTTATTTTTTGTCCATCTTGATTTTCTCCCAAGCAATAAGGTGCATTTTCTTACCTTCATGCCCCTGGTTCTAGAAAAAGTTTCTATTCAGTCTCTCAAGATCCCGAAGTATCCCTTTAGGAAGGATGGTGGTTTGCATTTGATGAAATGAAAGTGTGGAGAGAACAGAGTTGATCAGAACTGTTCGGCCCGCCAAGCTTAGGAACTTGCCCTTCCAATTTGAAAGTTTCTTTTGAACTTTAGAAACTAGGGGAGCGTAGGTTAGCTTCGTGATTCTCTTATGCAGGATAGGAACTCCCAAATATTTGCCCAGATTACCTGAGATGGTGATCCCTAGGATTTGGCCTAGTTCCAGAGCCCTGTGAAAATGAACATTCCTGGAAGCAAAAATTTTTGATTTGGGGAGACTGATACGATGCCCTGATACGCTACAGAAGTATGCCATCAAGTCTCTGATTTTCTCCATCTGATTTAAAGAAGCCTCACTGAACAAGAAAAGGTCATCAGCGAAGAAGAGGTGGGATAGTTCAGGGCCCGATTGACTGAGCTTTAGTGGTTTCCATCTTCCTTCTTCGACTTCTCGGTTTATGAGCTGACTGAGTCTTTCCATGCATAAAATGAACAAGTAGGGACTCAAAGGGTCCCCTTGCCTCACTCCTCTCTTTGTATGAAATGGGGTTGATAGAGCACCATTCCATACAACTCCATAGAAGTAGAGGACACACACATCATCAAAAGCGTCACAAAGTGCTCATTCAGACCAAGACTTTAGAGATTAAATTTCAGAAAGTTCCAGTCTAGTCTGTCGAACGCTTTCTCCATATCTACCTTTATGGCAACGTATCCTTTCTTCTTCCTGATTGTTCTCATTGTGTGAATGGCTTCTTGTGTCAGGATGATGTTATCACTACTTTGCCTTCCCCTGATGAAACTGTATTGAGTGGGATGAATTAAGAATTCCATCACTGACCTCAGCCTATTTGCAAGGACCTTGCTTAAGATTTTGTAGGTCACGTTGCAAAAAGAGATTGGGCGAAACTCCTTGAGGGAGGTGGGATTATCCACCTTTGGGATCAGGGTGATGTGGGTTTGATTTATATCTTTTACCTTGCTTGGGTCTTTAAAGATGGAAAAAATAAGGTCGCAGATCTTTGGCCCAACAACATCCCACTGTGACTGAAAGAAATGAGGCTGTAAACCATCAGGCCCAGGTGCTTTGAAAGCCTCCATCTTGAAAGTTGCATTTTTTATTTCCACCATCGACACATCTTTCTGAATATGAGCTAGTTGAGAATTATTTAGAGCGAAGAAGTCAGAAGGCCAATTCGACACATTTAAAACCGCTTGATCAGAGGAATAGAGATCCTTGAAATAGGAAAGTGCAGAAAGTTTTAGCTCCTCTTGATTTGAAATCCAGTCGCCCTGATCATTTTAAAGAGACTCAATTCTGGTTTTTTCCTTTCTAATCACTATCGTGGAGTAGAAGAAACTAGTATTTTTATCCCTGAATTTGAGCCACTTGCATCTTGACTTTTGGTACCAGAGGAGCTCTTCTTGATTCACCACCTTGATATATTCTTTCCACAGTTTTGCTTCTAGCTTATAGAGATCCCCATGAGGGTGAGTAGTAATTTCTCGGTCAACACCTTCCAAACACTTAAGCAGATAGTTCTTCTTTCTTGGTATGTTGCCTATCACATTCTTATTCCACCATGTTGCTTTATCCTGAAAAGCATTATAGCCAGAAGACCAATCATTGTGTTGCCAAGCAGAATTTACTAAGTCAGAGAAACCCTCTTCGAGACACCACGCTACTTGATATCTGAAATGTGCTATGGAAGAGGCAGCTTGCATTTCCCAGCAGATACCACAAGAACTCTATGGTCTGATTTATAACGAAGATGGTGGAAAATTTTGTGATTTGGATGAGCCAATTCCCATGATAGATTGCAAAAAGCCCAATCAAGTCTTTCCTTGATTTCACTTCTAAACCAAGTGAAATTTTCTCCAACCACAGGTAGTTCCAGAAAGCCACAGTCATGGACACAATTGCGGAAAGGATATAAAGATCTATCATGAACAGCCGCACCCCCCACCTTGTCCGATGGATTAAGAAAGGAGTTGAAATCGCCTAGAACCAGCCAACCGTCAGATACATTACCTGCCAAATACCGAAGAGATGACCACAAGTCTTGTCTATAACTCCATCTAGGGTCCATACACAAAGGTAACACAGAAACTTTCACCAGATTTCTTGTTAGTCATGAGGCAATGTAAAAGCTGAGTAGTAGAGAATAGATATTCCATAGAGACTTCAAAATCATTCCACAGCACCCATATGCCACCAGCATAACCCGTTGATTCTACCCTTAGCCAATTGTGGAATCCTAGCTTACGCACCACTAAGTCTGCTTGAAGACCACTGACTCTTGTTTCTAAGAGGCACATTATAGAAATTTGATGTTTGGCAACAATATCACGAAGGATACGGGGAAAGGATTTGCTACATGCCCCTCTACAATTCCAGCTAGAAATAATCATTGGGATATAAAAATTATGTACAGATAGAGGGAACGATTACTTATCTGGAGGTACACGCCCTGAACCCAACCTGCTCCTGTGCTTGGCCTCTCTCAAATTCCTATTTTTCTTGCCTTGCCCTTTATGTTTTATATCAGAGGCTTAAAGTTCCTGACTGGGAGCTGGTGGTAAATTCGAATTTTTAGAGGGAGGAATTTCTGAAACAGGAAATTCTATAACAGGATTAGAGCTCAATTCCAGAACAGGGGCGACGTAAGCTTAGTCCACTGCATTCGTATTTGTCCCAGGCAACTTCTGCTAAGAACCATCAGAACAAGATTGTGGGGGAAAGCTTTGAAACTTGGCCCATTGGGTTAATAATGCTGGAATGGGGTGAGGCCAATGAGCCCATAACTAATTGGTGGACCCAGGACCTAGATGGCACTTTTTCCGTGTGGACGTAATGATACGCAGATGTGGTGTTCTCACTAGTATCCAAGGAACATGATTTGTGGGCCGGCGGTAAATGGGCACTTATAGTCAGGTGAGTGTCTTTGTGGGCCTTGGTGATGCATGAGCTTTTGGGGTCAAGCCCATTGCTTTCCACACTTCCCTTTTCCTTTATTCGAAATTTCTATCTTGGGGGCTGTGCAAGCTGAGTTTTAAACTTGGGATTGGATTCATTTCTTTCACTATGGCTGCTTCCTCTTCCATTCGAAGTTACTTGCCTGTTCACTTTCCCTGGCGCTGAGCGTTCACATTCCCGTGAGTCAACAAGTTGCCTTTGTTCAGAATTCCTTTCATCATCAAGGTCAGAAATCACTTGGAATCTGGAAGCTTGAGATTTCATCCCCATACTTCTGTCAAAGTGTCGCCTATACCTTCCCCCTGCAGCGTCGTCTCTACAATTGTCCTTTCTTGGGAGACGAGAATTTTTCTGCTCTCCCACCAACATCCAGGGGCCGAAAACATCCACTTCCGACGACGAGGCAATTTCCGGCGTCCTTGCTTGAGCTACTTTCGCAAGTTCCGTCCCCATATTCTGCATTTTAGATGATTCAGTTCCTTTAGCTTTGCACGAATAATGATCTTTCTTGTGTCCATATCTCCCACAGGAGAAGCAGATCAGATCCAGTCCCTCATATTCCACATTAAAGATGGTTGAAGCCAAGATGACTTTGGGAACTAGGCACTTTTGGAGGTCCAATTCAACGCATAATCTGGCATATCTTCCCCTTGTCACTATGCCAGATGATTGATCGCGGTGGTTCAGAGTGTGTAAGTCAACTTTGAGTGTCTTCCCTATCATATCCCCTAATCTAGTAATAAATTTGTGTGAGTAGTAGATGAGAGGAATATTTGGGATTCTAACCCATGTTGTAATTTTCCCCAGCTGGTTGTGGAATGGGTCAAAATATGGAGACCATTGTTGAACCAGTACTGCATGCTGAGCTATCACCCATGACCCTTCCAATATAATGCGCTTGTAATGGGTACTCCAGCCATCATGGTTAGTGAATCTCACAACATAATAATTGTTAGGTAAATCAACTAATTCGAACTCATTGAACTTCCACACTCTGCACAACATCTCTTTAAGTTTGTGGAGATAAAAATGGGTGCCCAACACTGTGATGATTAGAGAGTTGTTCCATGGTTGGCATGCTTCATTGTATTCGTCTTCTGATATTTCCATGGTGGGATAAATATCCATGAGATTTTTGGTTTCACCTGAGGGCTCTGGAATCTTCCAAAACCTGTTCAGTAAATCCGACGTCAGCAGGTCTCCATTTGAAGAACTCTGTCCATGAACAGCCCCATTGAAATATGATCTGTTGACCCCATCAATAAATCTTTATAGGAGGGGAGGTTCGGAGATACAGAGGGGCCTAAAAAATTCCCCTGCTTTGTGCTCTGTTCTTCAGGTGCAGAGTTTTCTGGAACCACCAACAGGTTGGTTTCGATAGCATTTCTAGTTTTGATAGGATGCTCATTTTTGGTCTGGTCTGGAGAATCTTACCGCTTCTTGGATTCTTCTAGCAACCTATCCATCGAGTTGAAGGCGGCCGGAGGCCTATCCGGCGGTATCTTGAGGGAGCCACTTCTTCCATTGAAAGGAGGCACGAGTTCCAAGAGAGACAGAGAAAAAATAACAACGTCCACTTTTCACACGCATTCCCTTTTTATAGGAAGATCTATTCACATAGAAGCAACCAACTATAGGTCCGAGTTTGAGACTAAGGGCCATGCATGCCATTACACCAAAGGGACGTTGGCATAGTTGTTCACTTATTTGATACTCCCTTTAGTCCCCCTTTTATTTTATAAACTACAAATAAAAAATAGGAATAACAATAAATATGTAAAAAATATAATTTAATTTTTCATAACACCTTTATTAATGGAGAGAGTGAGTAGGAGAGAAAACGAATCAAATAAAATATAAGAGAGACATATAATTAATTAGGAATAAAAAAAATACATCAAATATTTAGATATCTCCAAAGTATAACTTATAAAAAGAACTAAACTCATTTAAAAAATTGAAGTTTATAATAAGAACAAGGGACCATCCCCCCCCCCCCCCCCCCCCCCAGCTATCTTTTGTAGCAATAATTTACTTTGTTTCTCCCTAATTTGTGGCTTGCTATCTAAGCTAGCGTTCGTAGCTCCTGCCAAAAAAGCTAGCTTTTGTGGCAATAATTTACTTTTTTCCCCAATTTGTGGCTTACTATCTTTTCAGAAGTAAAAAAAAAAAAAATAGAAATAAGTTTGCAAAAAGTATAAAGTTGCGTCTTTTTATATATTTATATTTAAATTAAAAAAAATACTTAAATATCACTTAAACTTCAAAATCTTAAATTGGTTTTATTGACAATAAGAGTAATAGGATTGACAAAATAAATATAATAATTGACAACTTAAGTTTTTGGGAAATCACTTATTCAAAATTTTAAAATCCAAATATTATTTAAATATCTTTTTTTCTTAAATTTATATTACCATGTATAATTTTTATTAGGTTTATTTACTTATATCCATTGAATCCCATCAAATCTTGACATGTAGACACTTTTTACATGAGTTATGACACTATGATTGGTCATCTTTGAGCATGGTTTCTCTCCTAAAGTGTTTTCTCTTTCTTTCTTTCTATTTTTTTTTACATCTACGTGAACTTGAACTTGAAACCTTATGATTAAATAGCTAACATTTCTTTTATTAGGACCCACACCCGTTGGTTGATGACATGTGGACTTTTCTTAATAATAAAAATCCACATTGGTACCAATTCAAAATTCTGTTGGAAAATTATTAATAATAAAAATTAGAAACGGCAAGATTTGATTTGAGAATTAGTTCTATTGGATACAATGCACCTATGTCAGTTTTGGCCAATACTAATATTAATTTTTGTCATATGATATTAGAAATTAAAGGTAAACAATGTTTCCGGTGAAATCACCTATACGGAAGTGAGTTGGTCATGTGATTTTGGAAGACCAAATGATGAGCAAAAATTATGAAATTTTACAAGATGGAAGTAGACATCCTAAGCTTTAATTTGATAGGTCATATGAATCATTTGAAGCAATATGTAAAAAGATATGAATTTTTGAAGTTAGCCCAAAAAAACTGTAAAGTTTTTGGAGCAGTATCCAAAGATGGAATTTCTGGAAATTGTGTGCTTCTAAATGGCTAAAGTCTATATTTTTTCTTGAAACTAGACTCAATAAGGGTTCCATAGCCTTTGGAATCACTCCAATTCGATTTTTCTAGAATTGGTTATGATTTTCCAAAGTTTGAGCAGAAAATCTACCAAAAATTTCTGAAATCTGAAATTGTTGGAAATTAAATTAATAATTAAATATAATCTAATATATGATATTAAATATCATCTCCTTCCTTCCTCCAGCCCATTTTCGTGCCATTTCAGATCTGAACTAGAGAGAGAATGTGTGAAATTGTAGAGAGAGAAAGAGAAGAAAAACTTGCAAATGTAAATGATTTCTTCAGTAAATCGGTTCCTAACGCGTATAACTCCGACCCTAAGCTACTTCTCTTTGTTCTTTAAGGTTTGGAGGCTCAAAAATCTGTTCTCTAAAGGTTAGGGTTTCATCCATATTTGGGAAAAGTTTGTGGGAGCTTGAGGTAACTTCCAAACCTTCGTATATTAACTATTCTGGCTGCTGTGGGCAATTTAATCGATGAAATTTCCCCGGATTGCCATTAGTTTTAAATTTTGGAAATGGGTGTGCTTAAGGTTTATGCTGCCCAATTTTAGTTCAAATGGTTGTTATAACTCAATTAGATGGTTAATAAAGTGGTTGGGAGTAGAAAGGAACGCGTTTACGGAGCCGAAACTGCAAAACCCCGATTTTTCCCAGAAAATACCATAATTTCGGCTAGGGATGTTAGAGGGCCTTAGAGTTGGATTTTCGATGATTTGATGATTCCATTGGAATTAGGAGGGAAAATTAGGTGGGGTTACAATTTGACACTTTTTCGAAAAAGGCCGAAAAAGCATAGTTACAAAAACGCCCCTAAAACCCTAAAAGTAGGGCTGCCAAGGGCAATTTCATAATTTAACATTGAATTTGGTTATTTTGAGCTCGAAAATGGATTCCTTAGGCAAAAATACGTCATGATAGCCCTAGTTAAAAAATTTGGCAAAACGTGCCGTCGGGCCGGGTATGCCGGGGTCTCGGGGGCATTTTGATAAATTTTCACCATAGGCTAATATAACCACAATAAACACTATGAAAGTGTCTAAAATGATACATTGATAGGTTATAACCTATTTCTTGTACATTTGGTATTTTAGGACTGTGTTAGGAGCTTGGAGTTGGCACGTTCCACGAGGCGAGCATCTCGAGGTTTAAAAGGGTTGAGGTAGGGACTACTATCTCTCATATACTATGTGATGAATTATATGTTATATGTTACTCTATTTTGTGATATGAATGCGTGCTAGAGGCACAATACCTAGTTGTGGTTCGGTGCCCAGCTAAGGTATATTGAAAATTCTAGTTGTGGTGGTGACTCGGCTGAGGCACATGTAGGGGTTCTAACTTGATGTTTGGCCCTTAAACTTGTGTACACATATGAATCGAATTAAACTTTCATTTTGCCTAATATGGTGCATTGCATATTTAATTTTCACATTTTATATGTCGATAGTATGTTTCTACTGAGATTCTTTGAAATCTCACCCCTTTTTCTAAACCAAACATCTCAGCGAGTGCTAGTGGATCAAAAGGCAAGGACGTAGATAGAGGAAAGAGACTGGCACGTGTCTCAAGGCAAAGTTAAAGTTCGTGGTTATAGATAGTTTATGTTGTAAATATTGTCGCCTTTTGTATCTTGACTTCGGACTGTAAACAAATACTTTTATCAGTATATATGTACTTTTCTGTATGCTTGTGGAACTTGGTCTCTATTACTCTGTGAATATCGAAATGGAAACGGGTGTTGACACTTTGCCATTGACACGAAAGTCTAGCCAGTAGATGAAGAATTTATTAGAATAATAAAAAGACAAAATATAAGAGTCAGTAGCAAGAAAACAAAAATAAAAATAAAAATATAATTTTGTACATTTGAGGCATGGGTTTAGATGATCATTGAGTGTTACGTGGGAGTGTCGATTGTCATTAAGCCGTCTAAATTATACAGTGAAAAAGGTAGGGCCAGTAATCTAGTCTTGGAAAGAGAAATTCGTTGAATTGGATGAAGTAATAATGATTGGGCAAATTAACTTTTAAATGAGTGATGAATTATTGCAATCAATGTCAGGTCATTTAGGTCAATAAATTTATCCTTTCAAGTCTAGATCACCAGCCCTATGTTTTTCATCCTCCAATTTAAACTTATCAATCCTCACCCTGTTACTGGTATTTCCACTTAGTCGGTTATTACTTTCTTATTATTGATATTCAGTTTGGTTTCCTTCTCAACTAATACCTCCCCAAGAGATCATATTCACACATATAAAATCCAGTTCTCATATTTATATATTAACTCTGGTATACTCAGGTTTATTAAATAAGAATCTTGTTCTTTATCACTTGAGACTAGGCTAGGGCAGAGTCATTCATATTTGAGGTCAAGAAGAATCAAAATGCCTAAGCATAGTAACCTAGCAGTTAATTCATGGGTAGTCACATTCAATTGTAGGGATGCTCATAATATAAATCATGTGTTGACAGCATGCAAATCTCATGTCTAAAATTGTATCCACTAAATTCAACACTAAAAAAATCGTGTAACTCCTTTGGAGGGGGGAAAATGCAAGCAAAAAAAGTAAACCTTAAAAAAACAAACGTTAGAATTAAGTTTCACTAATTATGTAATAATATAGGGCTTTAGATTCATGGTTATTAGTTATATTTATTTTTTATGTCGACTGCATTTTTGTTTTTAGGGTTGTCTCTATTTGTGGAGTTTATATTGCACAATATAACTTTTACATATAAGAATAATATTTAACAGGGCTTTCGTGAAACAAAATAAATCATACATTTTTTTTTTTAAAATGCCTACTTTTTAGATCGGGTATGAAATTAACTGGTTTAAAAGGTGGGCATTTTTTTATTATAAATTGAAACTTTTTAACACTGATAATTTAATCAACCGGTCTAAAAAGGTAACTTTTAAGACTGGTCGTAGGTCCGGTTTTAATAATGACAGACTTTTTAAATTGATCGATACAAGACAGGATTTCAATTCGGTCTAAAAAGTCATTTTCAACCTGTCTTAAAAGCCTTTTTTCTGATAGTGAATACATATTTATTTAATTTAAATAGATTAAAAAAGAAAAATAAATTATTTAATTATAACATATATAAAATGATCTTTCTAAAATATTTTTATGTAATATTAGATCGCACCTAAGTTCATAAATTAAGCAAATTAGTTAGAATAAAAATGATAAACATAAAATATAAAATGGAAAAATGTTTTACATTCAGGACCAAACTTCACCCCAAACTAGGTTCTACATTTAAAACAGGAGGAGTAATATATATATATATATATATATATATATATGACACAAACACAATATCTTAAAAAATGTAACATGAATTATCTATTTTAAAATATAATAGCAGAAAAACATAAAATAATATATGACATATAAATCCTTTTAAGAAAAATTTGATAATTTACATTTGCTGCAATAAAAAAAGCAGTTTGTGCAATTGTACAACAACATTTGCATGAAGGACTATTTTTATATAAGCAAGGGTGACTTTTATCTCAACTGATTTTTTGCAAGTTAAAATGTGGGTAAATTAAAGTTAATTAATATAATGTAATTTATATTTGGATTGATTATTATAAAAAAAGTAGTTTGACAGAAAATGTTTAGATGATATATTAATCAATAAGTCAGTTTTAAAATATTCAAATATGTAGAAAAGCTAAAGTAAAAAAAAAAAAAATTGTTTCAATTCCAACTTAAATTTTGGCTTAGAAATCATTTAGTTTCAAAGTTATCCCAAATATAATTTTCAGCTTAACTTGGTTTTTTTAATTGAGAAAGTCAATTTGGGAGGGCCAAAAGCCATCCCAAACACGTCTTGAATTTTATAATTTAAATTTTTATATAATTTAATATTTTGATAATAACTTTATAAAAGATCAAATTTGATCCATTCAAATATTTATTTAATAGTCAGAAAAGAAAAATGAGGAAAAGAGAATGAGAAATCCTCTCCTTTAAAAACTTAGATGATTCAAGTCTTAACAAATTTTCTAAAATCAAAGTAGGTATGCAGATCAATTTATATGATTAAAAATTAATTTACAAATATAAGTAGATATAGCTTGTTTTTTTTTTAAAAAAAAATCCACATTTCGACCCTGAAAAATCATACCTACCTATGCTTTATGCTTTTTATGGGACGGGATATCAATTCTTTGCTACACTGAACTAACAACTTTAGAAGGTGCATGAGGGAGGATCTTGTTAGCAATTGGCCCAAAAAAAAAAAAAAAAACCGTCGCAAATATCAAAATAAATTTTTTTTTTTTATATACAAAGATCAACTGTCCCACAAAAAATTAAATACGCAAAAGAGGGAGAGAACTTTTTGGCCACTTGAGAGGAATATGCTTAAATAATACCAAACTTGAACGCATTAAATGCCACTCAAGTCATGGGCCAATTGTTAGCAATAGGGGAGGATGTATACGTGACTAAACATTATGGGCAAAATCCTAACTTTTCATACAATTCTTTTTTTTCCCTTTTTTGTTCCCATCTTTTTCATTCGATCTTTTATACCAATTAATATCTATACATTATTTGTAATTCCAACTACATCTACTATATAGATTTAGATTTAAATCTAAAACATTAACATTACAACAAGAAGTTTATTTCACTAGATAGTGTACTCTACCAACAACTAAATCTTGACTAAATTGTTAATCAAAAGGTCTTATTCAATTATTTTATTGAGTATTTTCTTCTGTCTTTCGCTAGCCATTTTCTGATGATTCCATATAGTCTAAACCACTCTCCTCACTGGTGCTTTCAAAAACCTAACATGTCTGAATCACTTCAAACGGTTTTCTACTATTTTATCATCAATAAACACCATATCACGTGGTTAACTTTTCTTCTTATATGTTCATTCCAAATCTTATTTATATAAAGAGACATAAGCACATACATAGATAAATATAAAACATGCATATTGATACTTGCTTAGAAAACTCAAAATCTATCTTTTTTATATTATTTTTTTACATTAAAATGGTTTAAATATACTCCTACACTTTAATTCATAAATGCAAATTAAATAATCGCCGCCCTGACTTTCAAAAATTGACAAAGAACATATCTAAACTTTTAAGTTTGAGTAAATAGCCATCTTGCCATCATTATTCTTTTATTTTACTATCAAAACATACCTTAAACTTTATTTTTTGATGCAAAACACCCCACAAATTTTGACTAATGTGCAGATATATAATCCCCAAAAGTCAAGTCATATGAAAATAACGCTAAAGTTTAGTTTTATTTTTCAAAAAAAAAATTAAAATTAAAATTTCATTGAGGATATATGCATCTAACCTAAACTATAAAAAAAGTTATGTATAATGTCAACAGCTAATTATTCCAGTGGGAACGCCACCCGCATCTTTAGATAAGGTCATGAGTTTGAGGCCATTGTTGGCATACTTGTATACATGCATGTGGCTAATTGTATTAAATAAAAAAAAGGTTATGTATAATTCAGCATTAAATATTTGACCACTACTCTCCTATTTATCCTATCACTTGAGTCAAATTTGGCCAGACGCCATAACTGCATTTGTAGCTCTAAGTGTGGCGTCTGCCTATGCAGGCGCTATATTTGGCCATCCCAACTGTGGCCCTTATCCTACTAGGCGCCACAGCTGGTATCCAAAATTAAAAAAATTATATATATAGAAAAAGAAAAAAAAAAGGCTGCTGTGACATTTCTTTAAAGAAAGACCACAAAATATGCGCCACATTTCAATTTTTTTATAGTAGTGAAAGCTTGTATCATAATTCCACTTCAATTTTATGCTTATGTATAATTTTAATAGTTAGTTGTTTTAGTGACAACGCCACCCTCCATATTTAGGTGGTTTTGAGTTCAAACATGGCGTTAATTTGTTTATGTGCATGTATGTGTTTAATTGTATGATATAAAAAATGTTATCCATAATTCAGCATTAAATATTTGACCACTACTCATGCCTTATTTATCCTATCACTTGAGTCAAAGCTTGCGTCCTAATTCCTTTTCAATTTTATTCCGATATATGTATATTGATAAAGGCTAGTTGTCCTAGTGGTAATATCACCCACCATATTTAGATTAGGTCATGAGTTTAAACCTAACATTAACATGTTTGTGTGTGCTTGTGTTTAATTGTATTAAATAAGAAAATGTTATTCATGATTCAACATTAAATATTTGAACACTATTCATGCCTCCTCATCACTTGAATCAAAGCTGGTGTCCTAAATCCTAATTCCTCTTCAATTTTAACCCTAGTTTGTCTTTTTTCTGCTTATAATCTTTGTTCAAGCAATGTGCTTGTCAGATTATAAGAAAATGTTAAAACTATGGTCCCTCTAATCTTAAATGTAGGAGCAGAATAATTAATTTTACGAAAATTAAAAAATTAATTAAGTTAGCTATTGGTAAGAAATATGTGTTGGTTTATATATATATATATATATATATATATATATATATATATATATATATATATATATATATATATATATATATATATATATATATATATATATAAATATAAATTTAAGTGTGTGTTTGGTTGAGCTTAAGTGCTCATTTGGAATAGCTTATTTTTGGGTAATAAGTGTTTATAAATCGTGATTCACGATATACGAGGTAAGTATGTGAGAGAAATTTTATCTCGGCTTGCGTAATAAGCATTTATATTCAAAAAATAAGTATTTCCAAACATATTAATTTTGGACAATAAGTCCTTATTACGTAAGGCGGGATAAAACTCCTCTCACATACTTACCTCGTATACCGTGAATCATGATTTATAATCACTTATTATCCAAAAATAAGCTATTCCAAACGAGCACTAAGTAAATTGGGTATCGGGAGCTCATTAGGGTCAGTACATGTTTTCGGATTATGACAATATTCTTTAATATATATCATCAAAAGTGATAGTTTGAGAAAAATTATTAATTTAAGAGATAAAATATATTAGAGTCTTATATTAGAACTGAGCGAAATAACTAAAAAGATAATTGTAGACGGAATCAAGTATGAGTTACGCTCGTCAGCCCAAGAAAGATGTTTTTCTGACGAGGAAGAGAGTTTAGAGACGTTTCATGCTGGAAGAAGATTACTTTTCCAACTAATGAATTTTATCACTTTAAAATTGTGCAAGGTTCGTATTTATTTAAAATTGAAATAACTTAATGCCTATTATTTTTTATTTTTCTTTTTAATATTTATTTATTAGAACAAATTTAGATGATGTGAATGTAATTAAATAAAATTTAAAATCAGATAGGCATCCATCATACATGCATGTTCCGTGATAGTTACAAAAGATTCCAATCTTCCTTCAATCTTAACGTATTGGCCAAAGGACGCATAGAGACAATTCGTACAAGAAAAATCGTTTACGTCAATTTCGTTTCTATCCTCATAAAAACAAAAAACAATTATTTTCTTAGAAAGAGATCCGGGTGTCATATTTCCTCATCCCCCCATTTTTATAGAATCCTTTTTTAAAAAAGACAAAAAAAAAAATCATTAGAATTTCAAAATCCCTAATTTAAACTCTAATAAATCTCTATACCTTTATAATTACTCTAAATCTGAGTTTTATGAAAATTTTAATTTTTATAAATCATATGAAGTTTAAAAGAAATTAATCACGTTAATGAATGATAAAATAATAAACCTCTCCTATTTTTCTTTCCCACAATATAAGAATATATTGAATGAATACACACACACACGCATCCATACATCTAAAAATCAATAAAAGGCTAAGATGCAACAAAAAATTACTTATGGATGTTAAGTTCTACCGAAAAAAATATTTTAGAAATAAGCAAGATTTACTTTCACTTAAGGGACTTTATAGAGAGTTCATAGTGAGGTTAAAATTGCTCTTGAAAAAAAAAAAAAACTTTAATAGCAAAATTACTCCTAAAAAAAACACTATAAGGACAAAAATTGAACCATAAGATATTTTAGTATGCTGAACACACTTGAAAAAAATATTTTTAGAGTGCGTGACGAAGCTTGACCCAAAAATAAACATAGATTATGTATATAATTTACTTTTCCCTTTTACTCCCATATTCTTTTTTTTTTTTTTAATTTCTTTCTGTTATTGGCTCTATAAGATATGATTTATATCTATATATCTATTGATCAAATAAACTAGAGTGAATTTTGTACCTTTTGCCCCACATATACCTAAATAAGTCATTATTTTTTACATCTATGTCATGCATCTCCCAAAATTTTTTATATCTTATATTGATTAGTGGAAAGCCAAAATGACTTTTGGCCAAAAGAAAAAAAAGTAGAAGCATGTTTTTTGTGTATTTGTTTTTTTCAGTTTTCTCTTGCTTTTTGTACAACACATTTAACATTAAGTATATTTTTATAAGTGCCTCTGAAAATGTTCCTTAAGTTTTGAGGCATGTGCTAACCATAATGGGTTTTGAGATTCAAATCAAGACTTTTTTTCTAAAAAAAAAATGTTAATTACACATATTTTTTAAATACTTTTCTAGTTTTCTTTCCATTATTTTGAATCTTACATTTTTTATTTGTAATGGAGCTTTTCTATCTAAATTTTCAAATTTTAATTTTTTAAAATAAGTGACATTTTCATGAATTCGATTAAAGTATATGTTTAGTGTTTTTTATATGTGAAGTTTTGGTTTAGTCCTTTAATGTTAATACCTCTAGTTTTATTAGAAAAAATGTTAACCCAACAAATTTAAATAGTGCCTTTGCAATTAAACGTTGATAAAAGCCAAAAATTTAATTATTTAATATAATATTTATATTTTGAAATAAGAATGGTCAATATCAAAATTTTAGAACGGACACCATCTTCATTATATTTTACTTTAAATATTTTTAATTTCAAATTTTAAATTAAAGGTTGATGATATGTCAGCACTTAACTGTAGAACCATAGTTAAAATTTGCTAATTAAGCATTTTTTTGTTGATGAGATTATACACCTCATAAACTTAAGGGACTACATTGAAGGCAAAAAAAAAAAAAAAAAAGCTTAAGGGACTATACTGCAACTAAATATAAACTCATAGGATCAAATATGTACGTTAGACAATTCAGAAGGGACAACACGCCTTTTTGTCTCTAAAATTTCTTTCAATTATCTATAGTCTCTCAACTTTTGACTTGGTATAACTTGATCTTCATAGTTTTTATTGAGTTAAATAATTATATGGATTGAGCTATATTAAATAAAAAAGGGTTAAGCTATGTCGAGCACCCTAAAATATTTTTTTTTATGTGCGTCTGATATTCTAAAATATTTTATGATTCATCCAACACCTTAAAATATTTTTTTTAGGTGCATCCAATATATTAAAGCATTTTATGGTTTATCCAACATCTTAAAATATTTTGTGCCACGATTTTGCTTTTAAAGTATTAGATTTTTCAAGAGAAATTTTATATCTAAAATGTATTTTAGGAGCAATTTTTACCTTCCAATTAACCTCTCAAAAAGTCTTTTAAGTGAATGTGTGTATCTAGCATTCTAAAACATTTTTTAATAACAATTTTAGGGTGCTGCTTGCTCTAGTTGCACGTGAAAAATCATTTTAGTATGACAGGACATATCATAATAATGCAATAAAAAAAATCCTAAGAGCTGGGTCGTTTTAAGTCAAAATATTATAATGATGGAGTTTTTCTTAGTCAAAGTTCCCATAGCGATTCGACAATTAAAAAAATACCGGGAAAAAAGTTATATTTTCTTTATACCATTCCAATTTTATCCAAAGTCCCAAGAGATTAATTAAAAAAATACATTTTCTCAATCCAAATTATGGTCAGAAAGGAAGAAGGGAGGACCATAGCATTTATGTGAATCCGTATAGCTGGTGGCTGTTAGAAGCGCCATGAGTCTACCCATGCAAGCACGACAAACTCGTGGTAGGACCAAAGTCTTCTTTTTTTAATTCTTATGGCTCTTATTATATATATAATTTTTAAGGAAAATGACGGAAAGGAATTTGAAAATTGAAAATTCACATATCAATCATTTTATAAGAAAAAAAATTAAGAATTCTTTATTATGTTTTGATATTTTTAATCAATTTTTGATAAAAAAATATTCATTTATTATTTCTCAATTTTTAGATTCTTTTTCTGTCATTCTCCCTAATTTTTATTTGTTCGTTTCTTCCAGAATTCTTGTTGGTACTGTAATGTTGGTAAGCTTTTTAGTTTGTGTTTTAGATAGCGATAGGAAAAATGATTTATTATGATTCTGATTTATTAAAAATAACTTAATAGAAAAGTCAGTTTTTGAAATGTGATTTATGTTTGGATGAACGATTTATTTTTGGACAATAAATGCTTATAAATCGTGATTTACGGTATATGAGGTAAATATGTGAGATGAGTTTTATCTCGACTTACGTAATAAATGACTTCATAGAAAATCTGTAGTGATGAATTTATTTAATAAGTAGCTTATTCTACCCATAATATAATAATAAGTTGAACCAAACACTGCAAAAATGTAACACGTTTTTATTTGTGTTTATTGCCCAAAAATAAACTTATTTTTATCCAATAAGCTGAACCAAACACACCCTTAATTTCTTGATTCTAACACGTTCTTAACATTTTTAACACAGCTTCTTCGGTGAACAAAAGATCTGCTGCGAAAAATGAGGAAAAATTAGTGAGTACATGCGGATTCACATAAATGCTGGTGATATGTCTCAGAAATTCACAAAAAGATTTTCTCGGCTTTTGCGTATATTCAAAAGCCGAAACACTATTTGTGGGTTTGTAATGCCATTTTTTTTCTATTAGCGTTCGTTGTTGCTTCCTTCTTTGCTTCTTTCTTATCCCCGTAACGCTCAAAGTATATATATTCTCTCAATCTCTCTCTCTTCGTCTACCTGCCTCGGCATCTTCTTGCCTCTGTTCTTTTCACTGTTCTTCTTTTTCCTGTATAGTCGGTCGCTTACTTGAATTTCTCAAGCTCTTGTGTAGGATTTTGCCCTGTGGAGCTGGTGTGGTACTAAGACTCTTCGGGATTTTGTTTTTGCTGTTTTTTTTTTTTTTTTAAACTTCTGCATCCCTTTGCTACTCTCAATTTGTTCCTTTCTTTAGCGGAATTTGAATTTCCCCCTGTTTCTTGGATTCTTTTTGAACACTGACCTTTTTTGGGATTTTCCCTCCATTTCGGAACTTGAGATCTAATTGGGTTTCCCTTTCGTGTTCCTGGGTCTGTGTAATTTGAAATTTAGCGAGGCGTTTTTTTCGGTTCGTGAGTTTCTCTTTCTCCAATTTGTACAGCTTTTTAATATTTTGAAGCTTTTTTTTTTTTCCCGTTTCCTTAACCTTCGAACTCCGTTCTTTGTGGTGGTTTCTGTGAAAATTTTGTGAACAGAAGATCTTCAATTCAACTTTGGACATTGAGTCTTTTATTACCAAATATCTAACAAAAATCATAACAATTTACTAGAAGAACGTTGTTTTAGTCTTCCCTTATTCAAATTCGAGCTGAAAGCCAGTGGTGGTGACAATCATTTTGTTGGAGGCTGTTAGACAGAACTTGAGGTTATTCCTCATCCAATCTATGTTGCTTCATTTTGCTGTAACTTAAATCTAGCGTACAACAAATTTCTTTGGAGATTGAAACACAAGAATGTTCTTTTTGACTTGGTTATGGCGTTTCCTTGTACATTTGTAGCAGGCCTCTTAGATGTATATTGCTGGGTTTTTAACTTTCTCGTTCTTCATCCTTTTAGATAGCACTGAGTTAGGTCAACTTTAAATTCTCTTCTTCCTTCCTTCCTTTCTTTTTCTTTTTTCTTTGTTTCTTTATCACCCCTCTCTGGCTTTCTTTTTGGTAGATTAAATTCTCTTGTTTCTTCTATTTCATTATTCTTTTGAGTGCCCCTGGATTAGAATATTTTTCATCTTCAGGCTTCTTTAATAAGTTATTGTGCATGCAACCGTAGAGGACTCCAATTATAGTAGGACATAATGATTGTAGAATTCGTACAGAATGAATTGCTGACTTCTTTATTATATGAATTTTGGAGCTTCGACTTTAACTTATTGTTTGAATCATGAGCATTTCTTAAACCACTCGTTCTAATTGAGCTCAAAAGATCTGTATAAGTTTCACTTTCATTTATGCTTCAATTTGTTGACAAAATTTATCTAGGAATTGAAGTCTGGTATGTTCTTTGGGCAGATCCTAATAAGAGAGCAAGAGTTCAACTGATCATAAAGTTCAACAATAGTTGAAGATGAGTCAGCCTAAAATCAAACGCCGAGTTGGTAAATATGAGGTTGGAAGAACCATAGGTGAGGGAACGTTTGCAAAAGTGAGATTTGCAAGGAACTCAGAAACGGGGGAACCTGTGGCTCTCAAAATTCTTGACAAAGAAAAGGTTCTCAAGCACAAGATGGCTGAACAGGTAGTTTAAGATTTACTGTTAGCTAAATTTTTTCCCTCCCTTTTTGTATTAGTTCATTCAATTTGCAGAAGGCTTACAGATGTATATCATAATTGTTTTTCTCGTCTTGGAAAAGCTTTCAAACTATAGATAAATCTATCATTAAGTTTTAGGTGTGGGTGTACAGAGTTATGGTGGTTCTTGTCCATTGTATGAGAACTTTATGTTTAGCATATATTCTGTAGCAAAACTGATCTAAACCCTCACAAAACAAAGTCAAATCTCTTTAAAGCTTTTCAATGTGATTTTGCAGATCAGGCGGGAAATTGAAACAATGAAGTTAATCAAGCATCCACATGTTGTTCGATTATATGAGGTTTCTCTTTCACACACCATCCTTTTCCTAAGACACTAAGAGGGTTAACTAAAGCATTATTTTGAGTTATTTCACCTAATTATTGCGGACCTTTTCCTTTCCTTTTGTGTATAATTATATCAATTATATACTGTTTCAGTTCTCTTTAATTCATAGGTATTGTTGGTTTTCTTTTCTGATTTTGTCCCGTCCCATTAAATCCATTCTGTCATCAAAGCAAATGGATTAGAGAAGAACACAACTACATCCTCCTCCAAATGGACTCAGAAATGAACAACTTGTTCCAATTTGGATTTTGATTTTTGTCTGGCACCCTTACTGGTCAAGTTTCTACTCAAGGCCTACAGAGATGAGTTTGCATATGACAAATGTTTTTGTAAAATGGATAAGAATGGAAGTATCTGGTTGATTAAAGCCCTATGATATGATGAATATTCTTTAGTCTTGATTCTTGCATTAGTCATACCAAATCGTTAGTTGATTTGGAGAACAACTTTGAACTTCAGAAATGAATGAAATCTGACATTTTGGCTAGGCCTCTAGCACTTTCTCCTCCAAGACCGTCTTCATAATGATCTATGGTCATAGGAAAAAAAATTATCTAAAACAAAAATATTTGACAAATTGATTCCAGTGCTCCCATAATTTGGAGTCTTGCTGGCAATACAACAAAGCCTTATCTCACTAGGTGAGATCGATTACATGGATCGTACGATGCCATTGTGTTTTATTGAAAACCAAATATTTAGATAGATTAACCAATAGATTTTGCTCTATAATCGTATTAAGGGTTCGTTTCGGTCTTCCTTTATCTCTTTTTAGAGGGCTTCAAACTGCTTGATCGACCCTCCTCACCGGCACACACAATGGCTGTCTTTGGACGTGTCCGAACCACCTCAGACGATTTTTTACCATTTTCTCTTTAATAGTTACCACTCCAACTCGTTCACGTATATGATCATTGCGAATTTTATCTTTTCTTGTATTACTATACATCCATCTTAGCATCTTCATCTCGACTACTCCCACTTTATGTTCATATTGCCCCTTTAAAACCCAACATTCACTACCATAAAGCATTGCTGGTCTTATAGCAGTGTGATAAACTTTTTTTTACCTTATTAGGAACTTTCCGATCACAAATAACCTTGATAGCTTTTCTCCATTTATACCAACCAGCCTGAATTCTATGATTTATATCTTCATCAATTTCACCATCTTGTTATATAATTGTTCTCAAATATTTAAACTTTGCCACTTGTTGAATGACTTGTTCTCCCAAAATAGCTTTAGCAACCTTATGAACCTTCTTAGCCTTATTCTCCCACATAATATTAGTATTTCCTTGAAACTCCTACATCTCCTCTTCCAAAAGAGTTCTCTTGAAAATTTCCCGCTTCTCTCCCTTTAACTGCTACCACTTGACCCTTAGGTTTAAAACTTGACGGCGCTTTTGTTTCATATACTTAATATGCATATCAAGGACCAAAACCCTATGTTGTGTGGTCACGCCATCCCCAAGTATCACTTTGTAATTAGTTCAAAGTCTTCTATCAGGAGTCTTGCTGGCAATAAAAGGGAAAAAAGAAAGAGTCCTCTTGGCCATTTTCAAATTTGCTGATAGTTCTGATATGTTTGCCTTTCATCCTGCATTTCACCCTAGTTGGGGCGCTGGAGAAGTAAACAAATTTTAATTTCCAAAATTGATGGAAATCAGAGGATCTTACTTTATAAAAAAAACATTTATTATGATTTGAAACTTGACTATTCTAATGTTCTGTATACTTTGTTGCTAGCTTCCATTTATGATATTGTGTAATGCTGAACTACATGATTAATTTTCAGGTCATGGGAAGCAAGACTAAGATATACATTGTTTTGGAGTTTGTGACTGGTGGGGAGCTCTTTGACAAAATTGTAAGCAAGTCTATATTGGTCCCATTTATTCAGTGTTTTATCTTTTATTTTCAATTAGCTCAAGAGTGTTGCTGAGGAAAAGAATAAACTAGGGACAGACTGGGTCATATTTGTGGCTCCTCGACCTCATGAAACTTAGCATACTATTTGTGTTTTTTATATTCTCATTTTGTCATCGTTGTTGATAGGCTTGCATTGAGTTTTAGTCCCTAACTGTTGTTGAAGACGGAAAAAATGCTATGTATATTATCTAATGGACTTATTGTTAAAGGTAAATCATGGACGGATGAAAGAAAATGAAGCGCGTAGATATTTCCAGCAGCTTATAAATGCTGTTGATTATTGCCATAGCAGGGGTGTCTACCACCGAGACCTAAAGGTAGGACCTATTCTCCTGTCTTACGAGAACAGTTTCACTTTGACATCGGAAGAAGGAATCTCTTGCATAGTTTTCAATCTTATTTAACAAAATTTTTGCAGCCAGAAAATTTGCTATTAGATGCTTCTGGAAATCTTAAAGTTTCCGATTTTGGGTTAAGTGCTCTCTCCCAACAAGTCAAGGTAGTTATGTTTCATTGCCTTCTAAGGTTTACTTTTCTTTGTTATTTACCTTTTTTCAATACATTGATATCCCTGCTGTCAAGTCTACTGCTAATCCTTACAGAATCATATATATTAGAATGCTAGTATAGAGAAGTCTTAATAAAACAGTTTCAATGCTTTATAAGAGGTAATATTGCATCTTACATTATGATGTGTTGACAGGATGACGGACTGCTGCATACTACATGTGGAACACCAAATTATGTCGCTCCTGAGGTGCAAGCAAATACCATCCCATGCCACTTTGTTATGTTTTTGTATTTTATAGCAATCATGCCATGATGATAATATGTACTCTTTCTAAACAGGTCCTTACTGATAGAGGCTATGATGGGGCGACTGCAGATTTGTGGTCATGTGGGGTGATTCTCTTTGTATTGCTTGCTGGTTACCTGCCTTTCGATGAACCAAATCTCGTGAACCTGTATAAAAAAGTGAGCATCTGTTATTTCTTCTGAACAATCTTCCTGTTGCCTTTTAAGTTTTTGCTTATTACTTTCTTTTTCCTGATCCACAGATCTCAGCCGCCGAATTTACTTGCCCCCCTTGGCTTTCTTTCAGTGCCAGGAAACTGATTGCTCGAATCTTGGATCCAAACCCGGCAACCGTAAGAAATAGTATTTGACTTTCTATCTGTTTCATCTAGAGTAAAAAAACATGTTTTTTTCCTGAAAGTAAAGGCCTTTTTTGTAGGCTGAGATTGACTCAGTGGCACCATATCAACTTAATTTTGTGAAATATGTAGAAAGGTAGACCTTTCAGAAGCATGTAGGAAAAGAATATGAGAGGAAAATGGGGAACTAACAATCCTGTCGTATTGTTTTTCACTGTTCTAGTAATCTGTTACGTGCTTAATGTTCTACATTTCTGATTTACCCTCTATGGCAGCGTATCACGATACCTGAGATTCTAGAAGACGGATGGTTTAAGAAAGATTACAAACCTCCCGTTTTTGATGAGAAAGGGGAGGCCAACATTGATGATGTTGAAGCTGTCTTTAAAGATTCCGAAGTATGTTGAAGATGATCAGTAATATGATTATGGTATTGGCTTCTGTCAGTTATGTGATGGCTATCTTATATGACAGCGTTTTTCATGTTCGCAGGAGCACCATGTGACCGAGAAGAAAGAAGAACAGCCAACACCTATGAATGCATTTGACTTAATCTCCATGTCCAAAGGGCTGAACCTTGAAAATTTGTTTGATACAGAGCAGGTTCACAACTTCAAATGATCTATTTCTTTCCTTCTGCTTCTCAAGCATAATATCATACATGAATCCTATCAAACAAGTGCATTAGTCTAGTCTCTTTTTACTATGCATTTGCCACTTGATATAAGAGTAGGAAAAACATGCAATCATTTGAAGTAATGTAAATGTGATATGGGAATTGTACAACTTTTTAAGGTAGAATACGAAATCCATAATCTGATTTAGACCAACTTGAGCAGAATATGAAATTTCTTGCTTGATTACTATTTGGATTTTTTATTCCGATGTGAATTATTCCAGGGATTTAAAAGGGAAACAAGATTTGCTTCAAAATGCCCTGCCAATGAGATAATCAACAAGATTGAAGAAGCTGCAAAACCTCTTGGTTTTGATGTGCACAAGAAAAATTACAAGGTAACCCAAAATTGTGGAACTTATCAATTCACACACAAAGAAAAACTTGATCGACAGTTTAGTTTTACATATTTGAACCCACAGATGAGGCTTGAAAACGTAAAGGCTGGAAGGAAAGGAAACCTTAATGTTGCCACAGAGGTACAAAACATGAGCTTTTGTTATATAGTGAAGTGTAACACAATGTGTCTCGTGTGATGCTTATGGTGTTTTATATTTTGAGCAGGTATTTCAAGTGGCACCTTCTCTTCACATGGTTGAGGTGAGGAAAGCGAAAGGTGATACGTTGGAGTTCCATAAGGTATGACATTCTTTCTCTCTGATTTTGTTCATTGACTAAGTCCTTGATTTATTGCTATAATTTAAGTGAATTTTCAAGCTATTAGGTGTTTGTTATCACCATTAGCCAATTTGGAATACCAGTAACAATATTTTTGGAAAAATTCTTAAGAGATATTAAATTATTTAATAGGATTATGAAATGTGAAATGCTACTTTTGGTTCCAAACGTATGACCTAGTTTGTAGTGCAAATTGCATTGTAAACTAGGCCCTACGTTTAGAAATGAAGGATTCATTTTAATTGCTGTTCAATAATTCTTCTATGAACAATGATTCTCGTTCCCCTGTTTCTATTCTTTTTCTACGTCTCAATTAGAGTAGGCCCTGTGCATGCGAGAGAAGCTAGCTTCACTATTCATTACTTTTGAGGTTTTTAGTTTGAAATTTATTTCACAAGAAATCTGAGCACAAGAAATCTGTGCTCTACATGGTTTCATCCTCAGATTTCTGTTCACATTACAACTGTAGACTCCATTTTTGTAAAATGACACAGCAAATTATTATTTTGCCAATTTACTATCATTTGACTCCATTTCTTTCAGAGAAATGGTCTTGGAGTGAGTTTTGCTGACAATTATTTTACCCAATCTCAAGACCCAATTGTGATAATTTTCTTTTAAAGATTGGGTTGATCAAACATTTAGTAGAGCCATGTTTTGCTGATGGACTGTTCTTATTGCTAAGGGATAATACAATAAGAATGAAAATCACAGAGATTAACTTGGAAATTGGTTCAATTATGAAGGATAAAAGTAGGGTATTAGAGTATGAGAGCATACTTCTTTCTGGAATCCAAATATAAGTTTACTTGGAATATTATCAGAGCAGATTCTCTCTCTCTCTCTCTCTCTCTATATATATATATATAACTGAAAATCAAATTGTTGCTTGTCCCTATCTGCAGTTTTACAAAAATCTGTCGACAACTCTCAAGGATGTGGTCTGGAAAAGTGAAGATGATATGCAAGAAATAAAGTGAAATAATCCGAAGAAAACGCAAGAAACACAGTGAAATCATCGATACAATGTCAAGTGTAGTGTCTTGATGGTTTTATGATGCTGTCTTTTTCTTCAGTTTTCTGGGTTAATTTTCCCAACAAACTGCCTTGTTGGTGGTTTGGTTGGACATATATATAAATATATATATGTGCGCGTCATCATCAGTTTGTTGTCTCTGTTATTATTGTGAGGAGGCATGCGTTGTTTGAATTCATGTAAGTATTACTAGTCAACAGTTGAATCATGTTAATGAAACATCAAGTTTTAAGAAAAAAATCTGTACACATCTGCATGTATCTTCCTTTTGTCAATTATTATTTGCCTATTTCCCTTTTCTGCTAGCTTTCCATACTGAGAAAAACAAGGGAAGAATAAAAAAAAGATTGTTACTGTTAAATACTCCTTCCGGTCCTAATTATAAAACAATATTTGAGAGTTGATTTTGGTTCTAATTATAAGACAAAGTTCTAATTTTTGTTAATTTCTTCCCAAAATACCATTTATTGATACTTTCTCAGTAATACTTAAACACTAATAATTTAATAAGAGTAGATTGAAAGTTACTGAGGGAGATTGACGACGCGGGATTGTGTAAGAGCTTGGAGAAGTCGTATGTGAGGCAGGAAAGGTACCAGAAAAAACAGAGAATCAACGTAATTGGATGCCATTTTAAATTTTAAATAAGGATATTTTGGAAAAATAAATATGATTAACTAATTTAACCACTATTTTTAATTTCTCCAAAGTTAGGTAAATATATCTTATAATTAGGGTCGGAGGAGTAATAATAATGTCATATACTTAATAGACAGTCACGTTTCAGTTATCATGGGAAGAAAAAGAATTATCTTTCGGCTAGTGCCATCAGACTGGGTCATGATTGAGCAAAAGGAAAAGGAAAATACTCTCTGTTTATTCTTTGTAAGAATAAATAATTTTGGCTTTAAATGACCTAAAGATAATATATGGAGACGATCAACCCTAATCAAAATGTTTATATTGAAAAATATTACTGCTAATAATGCCATTAGTCTCTCTGCATTTACTCTAAATATATTGATAAATTCTTTCCTTTAAATTGTTGATATACAAAGATATGAAGTTTCTGGGGGCCGGTTTTAAATTAAATTTTGTAACAAAATTAACTTAAGTGCCATTAATTTGAAAAAAGAAAAGAAAAGAAATGACAACAGTACTCTAATAATAACATGTAACAACTTTAATTTATCAAATGACAACAATTAAGGCAATGACAACTAATTTCAGTAAAATTTTGTGTGCTGAATGTTAATGTCAACAATTTAATAAGTAATAACTTTAATTCTTTAAAGTAATGACCACAACTCAAGGAGCACAACTAATTCCGCAATAACTTAATTATACAATAGTCTCTAAAACTTTCATAAGATTCGATTTAAGAGACCATTTTGGTATTATCATACTTTGGGGATCTTTTTATGTCTTTCTCCCCTTATGTTTATTTTTGAAAAACTAATTAGCAAATGCAAGCAAAGGCTTCACCTCAGTCCTTTTCAAAGTTCTCCTCATATTTGGAAATTTATTATAATTTTATTTTCTTGTTTGGTCGCTGATTTTATTAGATTTTATTATAACTTTATGTGTTGGTTTGCTTGTTTTCTTCCTTCTCCGACCACTGACTATTAAAATATATGATCTTTTTTTGAACTGTGCCCTTGCTGGGCTTAAAATATATTCTCTACATGTTTGGATTCATACTGTTCAAGAGATTTCAATTTCGTTTTGTATAAGACTTTAAAATTTATAAATATGATTTTTCTGTCTTATGATTTACTTGGATACGGAAGAAGATGAATAAGAAAAAACGTCTTTATCTTATGTTTGGACAACAAAAAAATAGAAGAGCAAAAAATGATTTTTTTTTTTTTAAAATACAAATCATAATAATACCACTCATAGGAAAAAAATGTGGGTCTCAATGTCTCATGCCTATTTTTATCTTCTTCGAAGCAATTTTGAAAACCATATTTTTTATTCAAATTGAAAAGAAGATTTTAGGGAGAAAAAAGGCCAGCCTCTTAATTACCCTTCTTGTTTTGCCTCCTTCACTCCTTTCTTATCTTTTCTTGCTATCCAAAAAGAGAAAATATATTTTCTCCTCCTATTTTATTACATAAATTTTATATTTTCCTTACTTTTTTACACTCTATCCAGACATTGGACTAAATCTCATAAAAGTATATGGTGAAATTAATGTATTCCACTGATTATTATTTATTGTTTATTAACAACGTGATTTGATATATGATTTAGATATTATGTAGATTTTTTAATTTAGTGAGGTAATTACTGGTAGTTGAGGTTACAAACTTACAAGTCGAGATAAAAATCATCTCATAAACTTATTTTATATACTGTAAATTATGTTAAAAAAGTAGTTTATACCGCTAATCCATAAACTTATTTTATTTAAAAAGAATGTTTGTATTATTCGAGATAAAACTTCTCTTACATATTTACTTCATACATCGTAAATCACGTTGAAAAAGTAGCTTCTAATGTTAATCTAAACAAACACTTTGTTACAAAGCAATGTGAAAATGACATTATGCACTCGTGATTAATTGCTGTATTTTTTTTTTTTTTTGCGTTAGTAGAAAAATATTTTGCGATTTATTCAAGAAACTTCTACCATAAACATCGAATAATAATATATCCCAAGGATTTTCCAAGCTTAGAATTTTTAGATTCATATACAAGCCTTATAACCATTTTGGTCAAGGCAAGAAAAATAGCTAGAGAAAAGACCCCCCTTTTTTTTTTGAGTCATTGTGTGTGGTTGTTTACTTCACATCTAAATAATGAGAAGCGAGAAACCATAAATTTCTCGAACAAAAAGAAAAAAAAAAGAAACCATAAATTGGGGTCTAATTGGTGAATTCTCAATCTAGTGTGTGTTTGGATAGAGGGAAAAAAAAAGTACTTTTCGAGTAAAACCATGATTTTGTTAAAAAATATTCAAACATTATATTTTTTTCCATGATCCCTTTTCTTGCCAAAATCATGGTTTCCCATAATATTTTTTTTTTTTTTGCTTTTTTCATATGTTGTATGTCTCACCCTCTCTTTCTCATTATTGGTCCTTTTCATAATGCTCAATGGAAAAGAGGACCATTTAAGTAATGTTGTTCTCATAATATTGATCATTTTTTGTGGTTATGTTGATCAAGAGGCTGATATAAATATTTTTCAATTACAATACCATTCTCTGTGAAGAATTACCCAAACTAATGTTATCTGTAATTATAAATCTCCACTTTCTAAGCAGTTAAATAATATATCAAACACAATAAAATTTTGACTTTGGCATACTTTAAAGGTATAGCATCTTGTAAATTGATTTTAATATACCTCAAATATACAACTCACTTTACAAATGCTTTAGTGCATAAAAAGAAATAATCCCTTTGTGAATATTTTAAAATTTAATTTCGAATAAATTATGTCTTTTTATGCCTCCCCGCCTGTACAGAAATAGGGAGTTGTATTATTTTGGCGACTTGAGGTCATTTTTGCCTTATACGTTAGGTCTTACTTCACAAGCTTACCGTTGAAATTGGAAAATAAAGAACTTAAAATTAGTAATCTCCTTACATTTTATACCTCCAAACTGTCAGCAAATAACAAAGAGAGAAGGGAAGCGTCCATAGTCTGAATCGAGTCAAATCACCAAAGTTCACTCAGAGTTTAAACTACTAAAGCTTAAATTGGAGAGGCACAAATGATGTATCATATAAGATAAGAGAGAATAGAAAAAGATATGTCATATATGTTATAATTAACTAATTTATTTAGTTTATTTAATTTTTTTTAAATAAAATAAATATATCGTATATATATTTAGAACTAACGGAGTATTATCTTTTAGAGTAGGGTATATTCCTTGTAATTTTCCCAAGTTTAGCCTTCCCAACTTCCAAGTTGAACGCCTAAGCTTGCCACACTAACTCAAACGGTGACGTTTTTTTTGAGATGAGCATTAAGTGCTCAGAGATTCGCTTAGGATTAAATGCGGAGTTCACATCTCCCTGATTTGCATTCAGTGCTGATCACAGTAATAAGCATCACTCTGTGGAGCTCATCTTCAGATTTGGGGTGCCCCTCTTCTGAATAGTGGCTGCTGCTTGGTCTCCCAAATGCAACTCAGACCCACAAATATGCTTCTTTCTCTTTTCTTTTTTGGTCACATCTCTGCTTGGTTTCCCTCCATTCTCACTTACCTTCTACAAAATATATCAAAGCTAAATCAAACAATTAAGTACTTGTTTAGATTAGCGGTAGAAGCTACTTTTCTAACATGATTTACGATATACAAGGTAAGTTTGTGAGAAGAGTTTTATTTCGACTTGCGTGAATGTACTTTTTCACCGTTTTTTCTTACAGGCCCTTAAGTAAGTAAGACAAGAAGAAGAAGAACTAGTTTTCTTTTCTTCTGCAACCAAACAGAAAAATCAAAATGGACTACACATACTTCATCTTAATAAGGAGACTGGGTTAATCCCTTGTTTATAAAATAATATGTATGTATGTATGTGAGTGAGTGAATAGTACAGAGAGGAAGCCAAAATAGGGAGACTGCATTAGGTACGTGGTAGAACGGTTTTAATACTTCGTTCAAAATATGAAGCTTTAGACTATAAACAATATTTAAAAAATTAATTAAAAAAAGAACCATTTCCATCAATTTGTGTTGCGTCCTGAAAAAATCAACTTCTAAGGTTACACGACCTCGTTTCTCCTCTTCTGCTTCAGACACATGTAAACAATAAATCTGAGGAAAATTACATGCAACATGTCTTTTATTGACACGTTTCATTTTGTACTTGTTCTAAGATTTTTATAGGGACAATTACAATGAAGTCCCACACAAGAGAAAAAAATGAAAAAATGGTCCCTGAAGTTGTTAATGACAAGTCGAGGAGCGTTCATTAACAAGTCGAGGAGCTTACACTGACAACTTCTGGGACCATTTCTTCATTTTTTCTCTTGTATGAGATTTCATTGTAATTGCCCCATTTTTATATCCGTTAGCATGCGTGATCAGCCTGTAAATAATTAATTTTTAAATTTATTTCTTTACTATAAGTATTCTCCCCATAAATAAGTTTAAAATTCAAATTATGAATAAAAATTTGGGAGAATTACACTTAGGTCCCATGGAAGAAAAAAAATGAAAAAATGGTTCCTGTAGATTGCAAAATGAAAAAATGGTCCCATTAACAACTCCATGAGCATATATTGACAACTCATTAACAACTACATGAGCCTGTATTGACAACTCCATGGGACCATTTTTTCATTTTGCAATCTATAGGGACCATTTCTTCATTTCTCCTCTTCCTTGGGACTTGAATGTAATTCTCCCTAAAAATTTTGTAAGACGTGTTATGCCAAAATTTCTCATCTGCGCAATTTTAGAATGTCACAGCAATAATGAAAAAAAATAGAAATTTCAAAAAAAAAAAAAAAAGAATGATTAAAAGTCAAATAAGATATATATATATATATATATATAGGTAATTGGCGCACCAGCGTATCAAGCTTTGAAGAGTAGCAAGTGTAGTTGGTTTCAGAGAAGAACCACTACCAAACTGTGCACCACAAATATTGTTTGATGTCATTTCTAAATTATAAATTTAAAACATAAACATAAAAATGACAGCTGGGACCCTAACCAAGCCGCATATCAAAATTAACGTCAGACACACTGTACTGATTGAATCATATTTTTATACGATTTTTCATAATTAAAGTGGGGTTTTTATTATATTTTCTGGGACATTATTTCATGATTATGCACTAATTTTAGTTAGAGATATTTGTATTGAATTAATTGTAATTATGGGCAAAATTGTGATAATTTGTTAATTATTCATGCAAATGATTCTATAGATTTTTTATGCTACCTTGTGCTTAATCTTGCATTGTAGGTGTTTAAAAAGAAAATTAAAGATTTTAGAGGGCCAAAATTAATAATTTGAAGACTGGAGTAAATTACAGAAATGGCCCCAGAATTCCTGAAAATCACAAATTTGTGAGGAAAAGGGGGTCCGAGAAAGTTACATAAAAGTACCCAGAAGGTTTTAAAATTACATTTACTACCAATATTTCAAAATATTTCATTTTAATCCCTCCTCATAACGTTTTAAACGTTTCATAATGGTCCTTGGTCAAAACTCTTCTTGACAGGGACCCGACATGGTCGGTTAAGAGGGAGACCCGAGGGCGATAGACAGGAGAGCTGAGAGTTTTGGTGAGGAGCGGCGGACTTCCTTCTTCAGGGACTAGAAGGAAAGAGAGGAACGAGGAGAGTGAGATAAGAAGACCACCACCGCCGGCGAGACGTGCTGCGAGAGTTTCGCCTGGAAGAGAGAGAACCGGGAAGAGAAAGTTGCAGAGGTCCGAGAGTTTTTGCGAACCGAGAGATCCCAAGATTGCAAGAGTAAGTGTGGTGAAATTCTCCTTCTCGCTGGTTCGACTTGAACTGAGATGAGTGAGAGAGCTTGAATGGCGTGAGTTTGACAGCAAGAGGTAGTGAACGCTCCCGGTGGCCTTTGTTCTTTCTTCTGCCGGTGACTTTTCTCCTACCCTCTCCACACCACCAGCGTCGAAATGAACCAGAAGCAGCGGCGGAGAACTTTCCAGCAAAATGTGCAGTTTCCGGCGAAGCTGATAGTTTTCCAGCGACTACTTCCAGTTTCCGGCGAACCCATTTCCAGATTCCGGCGACTCTTTCCATGACTGATTCAGCTTTACAGATTGTGTGGGATTCTCTAATTGCTATGTGTAGCTAATTCGCTTTGCTTCTTGGTGATGGGATATGTGCTTGAGCTTAAAGAATATTTCAATTCCTTTTCTCATTCATATATTTGGATTCCTTAAATATTGGGATTATCTTCGACCGAAAAAAAAATATATTGAGATTATCTTTATATATATACTGTTGAGACTTGATTATTGTTTGGATGTTCTTGTAAATTGAACTTATATGATTGGATTGTATTTTTATACCTTGTTGGATTTATATATGTACTTTCCTTATTGATTCATGATGTTGTGTTATATACGTATTATTGTTAGATAGTATGATTGGCTTGAATTAATTGAATGTCACGTTATCGTATTCATATCAAAAGGAAATAAGTTATAATTATATATTTCAATTACACATTGAGTGGTTTTAAACAATAACTCAAGAGGTAGTAGTTAGTTATGCTTGAAGGAGCTATTATTAATTGAAAATATTGGACTCAAGTGTTATCTTGAGGTTTTTTTAAAATTTAATAAACTTTAACTCTCATAATATTTTTCTTTGGAGTAAGGATAGTCACTTTCTTCATTACCAAGAGCATCCATCATTCATATTTTCATTTTCAATCTAAACATTTCTTCACTATTTTTCAAAAATACCAAAAAGAGTAGAAATAACTATATTTTCATGAATTTTAATTTAGAGAAATCCAATTTTAAAACCCCTTTTCCAATCATATTTTTAACACTTAGTTTTATCTAAAAAAGTTAAAATAAAATGCTTCTTTGATAAGAGAACGATTTCATATTATTTGCACCTTATTACATTTAATTCACAGTAAATTAGTGATTTAAGTATTCAACCCCCGAAATGATTGAGGTGGTGCCAAATCAAGTACACATTGCCCGTATAACATACGAGGAGAAACCCTAGTTGACTATTAAAATATATTCTCTGCATGATTGGATTCATACTGTTCAAGAGATTTCAATCTCTGTTTTGTTTTTTGGCAAAAAAAAAAAAAAAAATTCTCTGTTTTGTTTAAGCCTTTAACATGCATCTATAAATATTATTTTACTCTCTTATGATTTGTTTGGATAAGGAAAAAAGTGGATAAGAGAAAATGTCTTTTTCTTATGTTTGGACAAATAGGAAAAAAAATAGATGAATAAAATACAAACCACAATAATATCACCCATATAGAAAAATGTTGATCTCATGCCCATTATTATCTTTTTTGAATCAATTAATTTTAAGAAGCATATTTTCTTTTCAAATTGAAATGAAAGTTTTTGGGGAAAAGACATGCCAGCCTCTTAATTACTTCCACTGGTTATTAATATAATACCCATTTAACTTCTTTTTTTAGAAATTAAGAAAGATAAATAAATTATTTTAAAGTATTATATTTATTGTTTTGTTCCAAATTAATTTGCTTGACTTATAAAATGATATATAATTTAATAAAATATGTTATGAATAAGTATAATTAACTTCCTTAATCTTTAAACAAAGTCAACTGGGTTTTATATTAATAAACTAAGGGAGTTCTTTTCTTCCTCCTTCATTCTTTTCTTATTTTTTTCTTGCTATCTCTGAATGGGAGAAAATATATATATTTTGTCCTATTTTCTTCCATAGATTTTATCTCATCCTTTTTTTTTCTCTCTCCATCTAAATATAAGGCTAAATTTCTCAAAAGTAGATGGTGAAGTTCATGTATTTCATTGATTCGTTTTATATATGGTTTATCAACAATGTCATTTGATATGATTTATGATGTTTCACTTATAGAAAAACTTTCTTTCCAATAGACTACAAGTTAAGTTACTCCTAGATATTGTATAGATGAATAGTGTAGAAACATAAAATCTGAAACTGTTTCTCTCTCAAACACACCATTTTATTGATTTTACACGACATATATACATACATATATATAGATTTATAGATATTGTGCGTGTATGTGTAACTGAACACTGGTCCACCTAAAGGCATATGGTTGCGTGTTAGATTTAAAAATTAAAGAATGCAATGAAACATTGAATATGACTTTTGTTTTTCTTTCTTGTTGGACTTGGCAACAATTTTTAAAAAAATTTCGATATATGTAGACAAATGTCATGTAATATTTTGCTTAATTTACTTGCATTTTAATTTGATTTAAGGCCCATGGTGTTTGTTGTTTTTTAGAATTGATAAAATTGATTAGTTAGTGTTTGAGTCTTTCTTTAATTTCTTTGACTACGTTTACGTCTTGAAATTAAAAATTCTGTGAAAGTATATTACTTGACATTAATTTCAATTTGAACTGCTCAAACTCATCATAATTTTGATTTCTTTGGTCCAATCCTCTTTGTTTATAATGATTACGTCGAGAATTCATTAGAAAATAAAATTTATATTTGAGAAAAAAGTAATTAAAGAACTTTACTAATAACAAAATTGAAATGAGTTCCCTAAATTAAAAAAATGACAGACAAGTCCAAACACACTTATTTGGGATTTCAAAATTTGGAGAATTGACTATATTGCCCTTCATATAATAAAAAAACTCCACCTTCAGCTGCTGTTCAGAAGCGAGATAGAAAATTTTATGCATAGGTTGGTCAATATGAGATTTGATTTCACCGAAATATTCCCAAAAGGATATACAACAATTAAGCTACAAAAACTTCTTAGAAATATAATACAAATTAATGTATAAGATAACTGTCAAGTTTTAAGATATATGAAATGACGAGAATATAGCTAAGCAAGTTATAACCTTTGCTGAATAAATGACAAGAACAACTTAGCCAGTAATAAGTTATACTCTATTTGTTCTATGCACTGACAAGGTTAAGGAGGGAGTCTGTTTATTGGTTCTATAGTCTGTCACGCCCTTACCTTGTTTTAATATTTTTTTAGAGTATTTACGGAAAACGATATACTGTTTGGTGGGCAACACATGAATAACATGAATATACTGATAATAAGTGTATGATTACATAAATTTCCTATAGGGGTTCGTACATGATCATTACCATCAATGTAGCCACACAGGGCTACTTGGGTATCTAAACCCGTCCCAGTGAAACAGAGACATCTTTTCGTCTTCATTCCACCACTGCAATCCCCTCATATGGTTCTCTGCATTGTTCTCAGCTGTCTTCTCCTATCTAAATTGTTGGTAGGGGAGGGTGAGATTCGAGAGAATTTCAATAGGAAACAGATACCATAATGCATGCATGATAGATACTATGTAAATGACATGTTAGCTTTAACTAGATGTATACCCCATAATAACATTTCTGCATGCTCGATGTTTCATGCAACAAGATTATGGCCACAGCGAAAACAGAAACATAGCTTCATTTATTCAAATATGCTTTACACAATCAAGTAAAGCAACCATATACATCACTACACAAGCAGATATATCAAATACATGTAAATAAGGTAAGTCCCATACTTTAACCCTTTTTTGCCTCGAAACGTGTTCCTCGTAATGCGTGCCAACAGCTCGGACCCCATATTTGATCCTACAATGCCAAAGGTATCATTCAGACACTTCCATAGCATTTCTGGGGATTATAGGAGTCTATTAAGAAAATTTACTAAAATGCCCCCGGGGACCCGCCCGGTCCCGCCGTACCCCTCCGGCTGTACTTTTCCAGAAATTCTATCTTAGACTATCCTGATATATTTTTGCCCAAGGAATTCATTTCCGTACTCGGAATTACCAAATTCACTTTTGAATTATGAAAATACCCTTGACAGCCCCACTTTAAGGGTTTCAGGGGCGTTTTCGTAATTATGCTTTCTTGGCCTTTTCCGAAAAAGTGACCAACTATAACCCCACCTAATTTTCTATTCTGAACTCAATGGAAATAAAATCCAACTCTAAGACCCATTTCTAGAGCTGGCTGAAACTTATAAGAACTTCGGGGAAAATCGGGGTTTTTCGGTTTCGGCTCCGTAAACACGTTTCTTTCTACTCCTAACCACTTTATTGACTATTCCATTAGGTTACAACTACCATTTAGTACCAATTTGGGCAGAATAACCCCTAGGAAAACCCATTTTCCATTTTTACAACCAAGAACAATCCAGTAAAATTTCACCGATTAAATTGTCCACAATAGCTAGAATAGTCAATATACAAAGGTTTGAAAGTTACCTCAATCTCCTACTGGCTCTCCCTTGATATGGCTGAACCCTAGGTGCTCAACATTCAAATTTGAGCTTCCAAACCTTAAATCATATGAAAAGGAAGCTTAGGAATGGAGTTATACGCATTAGGAACCGATTTTTCGAAGAAATCATTTACCTTTACAAGCTTTTCCCTCTCCTTCTCTCTCTAAAAATCTCAACTCTTCTCTCTCTCTAAAACTGAAAATGGCGTCAGTTATGACTGCTAGAAGGAGGAGGAAATGTTTTATATCATATATTATATGATATGAAATTATTTATTCAATTTCCAAAATTTTCGTATTAATTAGAAATTCTGGCAGATTTTCTGCCCAAACTTTGAAAAATCATAACTAATTCTGGAAAAATTGAATTGGAGTGATTGAGTGGGTTGGTTCCAAGAATATAGTTCATGTGGTGACTGACAATGCTTCCAACTATGTGGCATGTGGAAGGTTGATTAAGGAGAAATATAAAAATATTTATTGGTCTCCTTGTGCTGCTCATTGTTTAAATCTTGTATTGAAAGACATTGCAAGCATGCCTCATGTGTCGGACATTGCAGCAAAAGCATCAAAGATAACGGTATTTGCTTACAATCACTTGATATTCTTGTCTTGGTTGAGGAAGAGGACGGGTTGGAGAGAAATTGTGCGTCCTGGTGCTACAAGGTTTGTCACTACCTTCATTACATTGCACAGCATTTACATGCACAAACATGACTTGCAAGCCCTTATTGTCGATAAACACTTTGTGGACCATAGGCTATCTAAGACTACTCCAGGAAAAATTTTTAGTACGATCATATTAGATAGCCGGTTTTGGAATGAGTGCTACCAAATTGTGAAGATTGTAACTCCTCTGATAAAATTGTTGAGAATTGTTGACTCGGATGAGAAGCCCTCACTTCTATATGTTTATGAAGGCATGCAAAGGGCAAAAAGTGGAATTAAGGAGATGTATGTTCAAGAGGAATAAGGATCATTACAAGCCCTACACAAGTATCATTCAAGCGAGATGGGATAAACATTTGAAGACCAATCTCCATGCAGCTGCCTATTTATTGAACCTGACATTTGTATATGGTCCAGCCTTTGTTCACAAGGGAGGGTTAATGCAAGCTTTGATTGACGTGGTGGAGGCTAACTCAGATGAAAATGTTGATTGTTATAAGGTAATGAAGCAAGTGACATTATATCTTGATGGCAACGAATCTTTCAGCAGAGAGACATGCAAAAAAGGGGCTGAAAAACTAGATCCTTGTAAGTAATTAACTATTCATCTTTATTGTTTAATATTCAATTAACAACATATTAATTTATTGCAACTAATATTATGTATATGTTTTATTTTGTAGATGAATGGTGGATGTACTATGGCTATTCAGTTCTAGAATTGCAACATGTTGCAACACTTATTCTTAGGCAAACGTTTGCTTCTTCTGATTGTGAGCGAAACTAGAGCTTATTTGAGCGCATCCATACAAAAAGGAGAAATAGATTACAACATCAAAGTCTGAATGATTTGGTTTACACTAACTATAACTTGCGATTAAAGCATAGGTAATTTTAGATATTATGAAAAATGCTTTTAATTAATATGGATTAAGTTTTAAATTTTAACTGAAATCATTTGTCATTGGAAAATTGAAGGAGTGTATTGAATAAAAAGAAGCCAAGTTATGATCCCATTGACTATGAGTCCATTGATGAGGTGGATTTTTGGGTGACGGAAGAAGATCCCATTCCAAAATTTAATGATGAAGATGCAGAAAATCTTGAAAGTGTTCTTAATAATGAAGGCGTTGCACTTTCATCAACTCTGGATAGGATTAATGAAGGTTTATATAATTATATGTCATTAATATCCTGTTACTAATTTATTATCCATCCATATAACTATTTGTTATACATAATCATTGATATTAATTATTGTTGTGCATTTGGATAGGTGACGAAGATAGGGACATTCCCGATCCCCCGGCTTTGAATGATGATGTCACTACTACTTACCATTTCCCAAATCCAGTACCTATTGACTCATCTCCAATAGATCAGCTCGATGAGTTGTAGAGTTTGTTGAGTGACGATTTACTCATTTGGCTATGGTTGATGGATGATGTTATTGGCTATTTTTGTGACTATTTTGATGCTATTGGCTTGTTTGATGAATGATGATTGATATTGTTATGTTTTGACTATATTTTGATGTTAGTTATGGGTTTGCTTTGAAGAACTAACTAGGTATTTTAACTATTTTGATGGTGGTGATGACTTATGACTTATGAATGTTGATTATTTTGTTATTGTCAATTAAATTATAATATTTTAATATGACCGGTTCGACCACAGGTCCGACCCCGGTTGACCCATTAACCCTTGAATCTGTACCGTGACCGGTTCATTGACTAGTCCAGTTTTTCGTTTTTTGCATTATACCAATTATTAGTATTTAAATAATGAGCATATATTTACACCCGGCATGATGCGCATGGTGCATTAACATCACTGAAATGAATAGTCTAAAACATATTCATACCAACCCCAACAAAAAAAAGGCATACTATATTAAAATTGCAATCAAATGTACAATTAATGATATTCAAATTATATAAAAATTCCCAACTAATTATAAATACTGAAATATAGTTCAAAACGTCCAAAATGACAAAATTACTCATTAACATAGGCACATTTGATGATGTGGGACCGCTGTTTGATGGAGTATACAAATAATATAGATATGTTTGACTCCCTCGTCCTTGGAGGGAAATGAAAATTAGCTCCAATATAACCGTTAGTCCAATTCATCATAATCCCCATCGCCACGAAAAGTATCAACAAAATATATTACACTCCATGTGGAGAAAATAGTATTGTAATTGGCATGAAATAATTAAATATGAATTTGCGAACTCAATATCTTGTACTTTCATCTTTAAAATCAAACCTTATCAATGAAACTTCCATTTATAAATATTAGATACATGAACAATTATGTCACTTTGATAAAGAAATTATACTCCATATCATACTTTCTATTCCACTTAAATAGTTAGTAATCAAATATATTTTTCTGAAATTGATGTCGTCCTGTTACATAAATGATCAATAACAACCATCAAAAGTACGTAATTATATATTAAAAATTACACTTGGCTACAATATATAAACAAAGTTCATGATTCTAAATTTAAATCCCCAATTAAGTATAATAACCATAATAATAAATATTGATCCAATTAATCTATTATTTAAATCATGAATTTGATAAATGCATGACCTCATATAAAAGTTTATTATTGATATTAATAGTAGTGCTTGAACAGTAACACTTGATTGAGATTTATTATTATATATTGATATTGACTGATTGATATTGATATATTGATGATTTTTTTTTTAAAAAAAATTGGATTTGAAAAGAAAATATAAAGAGATACATTGTAACCATATCGATGCAGCAAACTCTTACTGAATTGATATACTAATGTTTATACATCAATGTATGATTCCAGGGCCAAAAATCATTTTATAACTGATTTAGTTTACTGCACACACATTATTTTCATCTTCTTTGCTCTGAAATTGAAAGAAAATCTAGATGTGTGTGTATATATATGCATCAAGTATTGCTTTCCCCCTTCGTATCCTTGCATCTCTTTGTAATTTATAAGTTCCCTACTTAATTTATACAGTTGCAGCTAGCAAAATGATATAGCGTATGATTCTAAACCACCTTTTTTTTTTAAACTGTGAAAACCATAATCAACATGATATAGAATAATATTCATTCATACCGATATCGTTCCCAATAGAAGAATTGATCCCAAACTTGAATCAACAAATTTGAGGCAGTTGCAAACGAAGATGTCTCTCAGCTCCATCTGAATTTGAAACTCTTGACAAACACTAATGAAATTTGGCAAATTTTCAAGCTCTATCTTCCTCAAACTTGAAAGCATAATTGTCTCATCGTAGTTGGCATCATCTTCACTGCCATGTCCAATAATCACCTCTAATTCCTCACAATTAGTTAAGGTTAGGGAATTCAATTTGGGAAGGCTATTTTGGACTATAGTGTTCACTGAGAATAAAAACTTCAACTTTTTAATGTTAGCCACTTCCAAAGAATGAAGATATTGGAAACTCAAAACTTGTGCGGGAACAAGACCTCCAAACATTTGTTGTTCTGATCTCAATATTTCTGAGTCGTTGGTTTCTTCATGCTCATCATCACCAGTGACTCGCCACTTGTGCTTAACTCTAGGACTTTGAATATCAATCTCTCCAGCAATTAGAACAGAAAGTGGAAACTTGAGAGCCTCCTTGCAGTTTAATTGGCTGTATTTCAACGTATACTCCCTTAAAAGTCTCTGCATATAAGTGAAAGGCGGGGAATTAAAATATTACAAGTTCCTTGGAAAGATCATGAAAGGAAAGAGATCAAATTAATTAATATTGCATCATGAAACATCAACAATATTTTCAGTACGGAAAAGAAAGCATTGAGAAACACAAATGGAGAATATTAGTTACCTCTTTTGTCCAATCAATAGTTGCATTCAAAATCGGCATAAGTTTTGGGCAGTCATAAACTTGAACTCTGCAAAACTCCCCTGTGTGAAATTCAAACCCTTGGCAGAAATTAACAAGTCTTGGCAAGTTATAAAGTCTCATATCTTTTATGTTTGGGAATGTAATATCCCTTTCATTGTCAATGTCACGATCTTCAATATTTGAGCACTTGAAAATTTCTTCCATTTGAGAACAATCTGATATGGTTAGAGTGCTTAGTTGTGGAAGCATTGAGGTAGCATCATTGATCATGTTGTAAGATAAAATGAATTTGAGCTTGTTACACTTGGAGATTTTCAAACTCTTCAATCTTAGAAGACAAGATTCAGCAATGGATAGATTCTTATGAGTCTCTTCATTCCCTGAAAATATTGCCTCCAACTCCTCACAATGACATATGGTCAAAGAAGTTAACTCTGGGAGACTTTGGCATATATGAGCCGAATAGACAAATTTCAATCTCGAACATTTTCCCAGAGTGAATTCTTTAAGGTACTGAAATATTGGAATCTGATAGTGAAAAATGGATTCTACTCCACAATTATAAAGTATAATCCTTTCTATAGCTGCCAATAGCTTGTATTCTTCATTTCTCAAATGGCGGCCATTAAGTTCTTGTAATTCCTTTTTGTGAAAGTGGAAGAAGGGAAGGCAAAAAAGGAAAAACCATTAACATATTTCCAAAAAAAGAAAAAAACAATGACTCGGTATTGATTAAAATTTGGGAGAATTAGTATGAGGTCCCACACTTAATTCCTAAGAAGTCCTAATAAGAAAACCAGCAACATATTTCCTAAAAACACCAAAAAAACCGACAGTATGCATGTATAAGAAAATGGAGTTCACAATGAACTCAAGGAAACATTATGATGAGGTGCCACAAGAGTCCGTATTTATTAAGGTGAATGATAAATAAATTAATTGACTAAAAAATGAAAATAACAATTAATTTTTGCACTGAAAGATTTTCCAACGACGGGGGCAGTGAAGTATGATGACAAATTGTGGAACAGAAAATGAGAACAGAGAATGTAAGCTAAGATGCAGAGCCCAACTTCTATTAAGGTGGTTTTTTAACAAAAACATGTGTTAGTAATTTTTTTTAAATAACAAAATGTGAATGAATCAATTGATCGAATCATCTCTCAATATGTATTAACATGAACACTATTTGCTATTTAACGCATTTTTTTTAAAAAAAATTAACCAGGTGAATAAAGTAATTTTTTATATAGAAAATTAATGTTTTTAATAAATTTTTTTGCAAATCAAATTAAATCACAGGAGAGCAAACGCGTACCATATTTGGACAATCCCTCCATTGTTTTGTCTTTATAGATGACCAACTTATATGATACCTCCCTGAGCAAATTCTGATAAGATTTGGAAGATTTTCTAGCCGGAGATATTTCAAAAAAGGAAGCACTAGCTGAGTTTTATCTTTATCATGCATCGGTTGTTCTTGACCAACATTTTCACCAAACACAAATTTCATCTCAGGAGCATTTATTATGGATAGGCGTTGCAATTGTACAAACCCTCGAGCTAAGAAGACTGGGCATACATATTCTAATTTGCAGCAATTGTTAACAGACAAAATTTTCAATTTTGGGAATCTCATATTCTCCCATGCATCACCACCAAACTCTCGCTCTAATACATGTTTCAATTTGCTGCAATGTTCTATTTTGAGTGCCTCTAAGGACAACAAAGTGCAAGTAGTAGAGGCAGGAAAGAGATATGTCAACATCGGACAACTGGAAATCTCGAGATACTTAAGATTGCCTAAATTGCAATCAGCAGGGAATATGTGGAGTAATTGAGGGCAATTGAATATTCTTAGTCTTTTTAGCTTTTGAAACAAGGTGGTTTTGCATGAACCGCTCATAACCCACAACCCAATCATAGAGCTATCATCATTTTGCAACACCTCCCATAGTTCACCATATGCTATTTTTGTTGACTTGAACAACATAAATTCTTTAGAAGAGTGATACTCTATACCTGGAACAATAACACCATGGGAAAATGTATTGAAGTGATCACTCTTTTGACTTTGATTAGTCATCCTTTGAGTTGTGTTGGCCAACTTTTTGCATAGATAATATCTCCTCCAAGTAGGACACCACCCTCTAAGGCAGCCACTGCTGGCCCCTAGTTCTTCCTCCAAATTTTCCAGCTTTTCTATGATGCTCTTCACATCATCCTTCCACGTGTCAACCTCACCATCAATCCTCTCAGTCCTGTTGATGGCCTCTTGAACACACTCCCGCACCCTCCCTTGCTTGAGTATCAGCTCCTCCTTTCTGATCTCAACATTTTTGGTAAATTTGCCGACATTAAACAAATATTCAGCAAGTTTTGTGTTATCGACACAAACCACCCCTCTGCCATTCGATATTAATAACAATCTGAAAGGACAGCGAGAGCAATTCATCATCGTCAAATGGTTAACTCAAAATTTCATTTTGAAGAATTGAAGCATCTTACATACTAAATCTTTCATGAAGTTATCATCAAGATGCAAAGAATGATTTTTTTTCCCTATCTAGATTAAAATAAGAAACATCAATTGTTTTGGCTCAGCTTTCTTACTCTGCTATCGGGGGGTTTTTTTTTTGTCCCAGCTATGTTTAGATATTGGAATAATAAAATTGAGTGTTTTATGATTCAATTTTTTCTCGCAAATCGATGCAAAGGTGAAAGAAAGAAGGAAAAAAAGGCAGACTGCAAATGACAGTAGCAATTTTCATCACTACAGATTCAGGCATATGTATAACGCTTAATAAATAACCGTTATAGTGAATAAACGTCATGTATGTTGAGACGGAGGTCACATAAGGATATACAATGCAAAAATCTAATTGTTAAATATGAGCACAATCATGTATTAGAGGTGAAATTCACGAAAACACAAAAATAACGATTGTAGTTAATAACCATCATTTATTTAGTCAGAAATATGATGACTCTTATGAAATAACTGTTATATAATACTTACAAACGATTCGTCTTCCAACTTCTTATATCAGCATAGACAAAACATAACGGTCTTCAAAACCAACCGTTATCTAATATTTTCATAACTCATCATAATATTGTTAGACCTTCATAAGTCATAATCCTTCGTAATCTGTTAGACCTTCATAAGTCATAACTCAACCCTTTATAGTATATTGAACTCTATTTAAACTCACTTATTCCTTATGATTTTTCCTACTTTTCTTTATCGGCCTCCTCCTTCTCTCCTTCATCATGTTGAGTTCCCAAGGAACCCCTCCACCGCCACCACCCCCTCCTCCTGAAATGGAGGCTTTGATGCAGATGTTGGCAGACCTTGATGCTACACTAGGTGTCTTGTGGTATACACTAACAAGCTAAACTGGAAGTTTAACTACATACTTTATCACAATGATGTTGAATATGACTTGCAGTTAGACCCTTATCTCCCTCCTCCTCCGATGAGAATAAGGAAGATGACGAGAAAGAGGAGGATGAGGACAACAACGGTGGTGTTGAATGAACATCATCATCTTCCTCTTCCTAGTTCTCTTCCTCATCCTCTTCATCAGAGGAGGGAGAAGAAGTTAACAAAAAAAATTAATACTTTATGGTTATTAATTAAGAACTGTAAATTATTCTTGTAAACATACTTAACGGTTTTAACTTAATAAACGTTAAATTAATAAAATGGTCAACAAAAAAATACTTAATAATTCATGGTTATTAATTAAAAACCATAAAGTATTCATGCAAACATACTTAACGGTTCTAACTTAATAAACATTAATTAAAGCTTTTGAAACATTTCTTCTTCCTCATGCTGACAATGGGTGCCTCCTCGTTATCCGATGATCGTCAAGAGAATACGAGTACCCTTTCATTATGCCCTGTTCAATTTCCAATGTGTGTAATGACAGTTTTTTCATGTCCCTTCTAGATTTCTATTATAGTATTTAAACTTCACATTTTTATTTGTTTTATTTACATTTTATTCTTCATCCCCCTCTTTGTTCTCCAGCTCAATCATCAAGATGAAACGCTGTGCAGAAAACATGCCAGAAAACTCTTGGCGTCATCCTCCACTGCCACCTTCTCCTCTTCCTCAACCTCCACCTCATGTTTCTCCTCCCTAACATCTACCACTGCCGCCTCCTCCTCCTTATCCGCCTCCACATCCTATGCTTCCTCAATTGGAGGCACTGTTATGGCATGCATAATAGACTAACTTTGTCGTGAGGAGGCTTTCTGGATACCTCTCTAGTATGAATAGGAAGGTCAATCTCACATTTGATGAGGATGAAATTGGCCTTAAACCAAACAATGATCCTAACTACTCCTTTATTGATGGGTAGCTTGGTGATCTCATCATCAGTTCATTAGGCTACTTACCACTATTTTTTTTTTCATTTTTTCATTTTTCTTCTTAAATATTTTGGAAAAAAAGAATATATCAAACAGTTCTTATTGAAAGACCGTTATGAAATAAAATAAATAATGGTTCTATTAAAACAACTGTCATCATTTATAAAATAAAATGATTTGTGAATCTAAAGGATACGACGACTCGATAATCCATGAGACCCTCTTTATATAAACATCTGAAAACTAAACTCTACTTCTCCACTTCTATTTCAACTTCTCATAGCCAACTGCAAGCTTTGTTCTTCTTCAACAAATTTATGGACAAATGAAAGAGGACTTCCGCCTCTTCATCTTAGGACAAATTGAAAGATGAACTCCCTCCATCAACAAACATTGAAAGGCTTGTCCACATGATCTACGAAGTCTATCATGTGGTCCATGTTTACCTGCGAGAGCAAAGACGCATGGACCAGTGCTTGAAAAGGAACCTACCACTCTCGTTTGCTCTTTAAACAAGAAGGTGGACAACTTCTCACATCTCCATATCTTATTATTTTTAGTTTTTTTATATACTTTGTCTTTTTCATTTTGTTTGTAAAATCGTGGTTGCATAGTCAAACACTAAAATTAAAAAAAGTGAAATACATGACAGTTATTACGTAACACCCAGTACTTATTAGAATATCATAAAAAAAGTGAAATACATAATGGTTATTAACAAAGAACTGTGATAAATGTAAATAAATAAATAATAGTTCTTACGAATAAACCGTGATGTAAAGTCTTAGGCACGATAACTCAGAAAACCCTACCATTCCTCTTCTTTTAAAAGGTCTGAAACAGAATGCACTTGATACTGAGTTTGTTCGAATGAAACCCACCACCATCGTAACCATATGAGTCCTTTTGTCTTTTTTGGCCGTCATGAGTCATTTCAGTCGAATCCCACCATAAAAAGCCTTCCTCAGACTTCTCAGTGACAACCATACAAGCGAATACACTTGACCCTTGCCTCAACTACTGTCATGCAAGGTTTTTTCGTTCATGAGCCCTAGCTAGGTATAGTTTTGATTTTCCTCATCCATTTCATATTATCCTTCTTGCATTCACTTTTAACAGCTCCTCTCCTATTTCTTACACTATTCAACCCTACTGATTGGGCTGCTTTCGTGAAGTCACGAGGCGATAAAGCATCCAAGGTGACATTAAATTGCTTTTGTGAAGTTATACTTTTTGAAAAAACTAGTATTGCTCTGATCGAAGGTTCCTTAAATTGCTTTTGTGAAGTTATGTTTTTTTGGAAACCTTAGTATTGCTTTGATCGAAGGTTCCTTTTCTGTTACAGAAAGTTGTCAACCCATTTCTTTGATTCGCCATTTCTACTCAATTGGTCTTTTTTGAAGTGATTTCGGGATATATGGATCCCTAAGCCAATACCTTTCCTCTTTTAGAAGTATCCATATCTAAGGAAGTTACTTTGAAAAGATCAATAGGGATGTGATGAATAAGCTAGTTTAGTTATACTAAGATACGATAAAGCATTCAAGGTGATATTAAATTACTTTTGTGAAGTTATGTTTTATTGGAAAACCCATTATTGCTCTGATCAAAGGTTCCTCTCCTATTACAGGAAGTTGTCAACCCATATGCTTTGACTAAAAATTCCTACTCTAATTATCTTTTTTAAGGTCACTTCTAGACATATGGATCCCTAAGCAAATACATTTCCAATTTTTGGAAGTATCTATATCTCCGGAAGTTACTTTCAAAAGATCAGTAGGGATGTGATGAATAAATTAGTTCAGTTGTACCAAGAGTTATACATGAACAATTGAATACCTGTTGCATTTGTGAATTCATGATGCGATAAAGCATTCAAGGTGACATATTATATTGCTTTTGTACATTTATGTTTTTTGGGGAAAACTCATTATTGCTCTGATCGAAGGTTCCTCTCCTATTTTTGTATTAAGCAGGTGGCACTAAGTTAAAGGCTCTTAAATTTAACATTGTGATCAGTCCTCAACTCTTTAATGTGAGAGTTTTTAGGCTACTTGGTCTCGACTCTGTCTAATAGAGTAGCACTTCCCACATCAAGTAGCCATGTAATATTGGATGGATCAAGATTTTCTAGGTTTTGTGGTTTAAATCAATCATACTCTTGACCTATATATCTCATAATGCAAGCGTTCATCACCTAAACCTTGTGTCTCATCAGCAATTAAGCCAGGAAAGCAATGGCTAGGTGAACAAAACATGAATATGTGTATAGGAAAGGCCGCAAGGGGTAAGCAAACCCTTGAGCAATTTGCTCAAGGCTTTGCATACCACGTGCGACCTTTCCAATACTGATATTTGTACGTTTCCCCCCATCCATTGCTTTATAGTGTTAATTCATGTGAAAAGACACGATTATAATTTACAACTTATATAGGTCAGTCATTGCCATCGATTCTCTCCCCAAAGCCTAGGATGTCTTGATCTATCCTATATTGCATAGAAACTTGACGTGAGAGATACTGTTCTATTATATACAGTCTAGTTCAACTAGCTCAGAAACTCTCACTTGAAAAGTCTTAGAACCATACATCATAGTCATTATATAACAATTGTCATGTATTATAAAAGTTCATAGTTCTTATTTAGGAACCATTATTTATGTACTACATATGTAACTATTGCCTACGTGAGGCCATTAGTTTTCTTAAATGTCACTGTTCTTACATAAGCATCATTATTTATGTTACTGAATAAATTACGGTTGTTAAAATGATATAATTATGTATCATGTAAGTATTTCCATATATTATGATGGTTGTTCACTTGTGCCCGTTAATTATTATCACAACAATGTGCATATCATGGCCTCACCTAGCCTTAATACATAACGGGTGTTATATTAGAACTGTTATAATATGTTCATAATAAATGATGGTGCGGAACCAAAATATATCTATGCCAAGCATATATAACACCCACATATATGATGGTTTAGATGTGTGACAGATAATAAACCATCACATATGGCGATTTTTGTATTAGTGTATTAGCAACTAAGAAGCTACTCATACTTTGAGAATTGAGAGATATCACAGATAGATAATGATGTATTGAAAAAAAATAGAAAAAAAGAAGAAGAAGAAACATATGAAAGAATAAAGAGGGGAAAATGAGACTCTGGTTCAAGAGGAGAGGGATGTTGCTTCATACCTGAGATGAACTTGTAGTTTTGCAGTGTAAGTTGTGGCTTTAATCAGCAGGTGTTGTCCTTTTTCCACTTCTTTGGAGCCCAAAACACACGGCTTCTACATTGCAACATCCAAAATTTAAAAAGCAATCTTATCATTTTTATCTTTCAAAAATGAAAAGTATTTGAAATTGAAATTTCAGAATTTTTTTACATTAACTTTCTGATATATATCCTAATTCTAATGAGTTCTTAGGACGCAAACCACGTCAACTTAAAATATTTATAATGAAAAAGAAAAAAAATATAACTAGCATTTTGACTAATTTTTTTTTTAAAATTTGATCGTAAAACATTAATGTCAATGTTTAGAATCTAATCTATTTTAAAACCCTAATTTTGGGTACGAATGCCTCGACAAATTAAATAAGTCAAACAACTTATTGCTCGAAGAAATTTTTATTTTTATAATTTAACCCCTGGGCCGAAATTATGTTAGAAGTAATATGATTTTCATAAATGGAAAAGCGTTTGAACGGATATATCAAATGCCATTCTTAATTATTGCATATTCCGAGGTTATCATCTCATTCGCACAAACCCTTTTCAATAAAAAAATTAGAAAGAAAATGTAAAGGGAAAAAAAGATGTGAAAGAGGTTGTAATTTGTAAACGGGAGGTTATTACATGGTCTCATTAGTCTCGGTCCGCCCAATAAAAGGAGCTAAAATGTAGAAAGATATAGTATAGTAGAAAATAATACTACCACTAATCTTTATTATAAGAATCAATTGAATTTTTAGATATTAAGGAAACTAAATAAATTATTTAATTATAACATATATTATGTATCATTAGATTAAATATCAATTTATAGATTAGGCAAGTTAGTTTGGAGAAAAACCATATATAAATACTTTAATGTAACTGATTTAACTTTCTTAACCTCTAAAAAAAAGTCAACAGGTTCTTATATCAAGGATCGGAGGGAGTAATATATTTTGACACTACCATGTCAATCAATCTTTCCTTAATATAAAACGTAAAAGTGTAAAAAAACAGAATGGAAAAAATGACGATGAAAAAAAAACTAAAAAACTAGAAATAAAATAGTACTTGAATGACATCTTTTCTTTTTAATTGAAAAAACAAAATTCTTGACTGGCTCAGTAACATACCAATTGTAAATAAATGACGATGAAAACTACCCCAACAATATTAATTTAAGTTTTGCCCTAGAAACTAAGAAACCAAAGAAAGTGATCATTCTTTTGTATATGTTCATGTTATTCAGATTTTATTATCATCATCTTGACTTGGCATCATATCTTCCTCGTTGGAAGATAGCTGTAACTTTTTTTTCCCCTTTCATTCATATATTCTCTTTCTCCGATGTTATCTTTTTCATTCAGACTCTTTTTATAGTCCCATTTCCCATGTCCTACTACAAGTGACGTTGTCAGTAAACCTTAGTTGAGGGGACTCTTATAGTCATCTTTCAATCTTTGGTTTTGTTGGCTTAGGGTATTACCATCAATAGTAGTGACTAATCCTCTCGCATCGTAGACTTTTCAAAGAGACTTTAGTGTTGGCCACGATCTCCATACACCACTAGGGATCAAACATCTAACTAGATACTTAAGAAACCTAGCTAATCCAATCTTAATCACTTCAATGACTCCCATATCAACATGAACTAGGATAGCCATCCAAAATGAACTTTAAACCCCAAACCATTCTCCCTTGTAGCTTAGGACACTTTGTTAATTAGGAAGTTAATAAAGGCTCCCAAAAGTGAGATGACTCTAGTGTGTGTACTATATTGCTTGGAATTATTGTTTGATTTAGACCCTAATGCATTACGACAAAAGGCTCTCATCACTAGTCATGCTTTGAGAATATCACATATAGATGTTTATGCATGGAAAAACAAATAGAGCAATCGTAAAAAAAAAAAAAAAAAACCAACAGAAAATGCATGAAACATCTGAAAGAATAAAAGTGGGAAACAATGAGATTCTTTGGACCCCAAAACACATCATCCATATTCCACCATTCAAAAGTTAAAAACAATCTTATCATTTTTACTTTCAGAATTTTGTTGTTTTACATTAACTTTTGAAACATATAAAAAAACGTATATCATCATTCCATATATCTAATTTCATCAATCAATTAAATAACATACTAGTTTATATTTTTTTATAAAGTGATAAATTATATGAAAAGCAAAGGAAATTATACCGCTAAATTTGATAGAACAGGATTCAAGGAAGGGGGTAATTAGTATATATAGTATATCAGTTTTATATAAAGAGTGACTAAAAAATATTGAAGTAGTGAATTTGTATCTTTTTTCATAGCGTCACTAAGATTAGAACGGAGGAGACCATTTAAGAAATAGTTTAAATTTAAAATTAAAAAATTACGGTTATTTTTTAAATGTGAAGAAATTATTGAGAAAATTGGTAAAAAAATATCCATTTACAAAATTTATTACGCAAAGTAATATTTTAAATCTTAAACCTCAAGCTTTCTCAAGTGTCTTTCACTAACCCTATCTGGTTAGAATATTGACGAGCAGTGGTGCGAATGCCCAGAACTAGATTCCCAATTCCATTTGGGAACCTTATCTAACACTTCAACAAAAATTGGCGTAATAACGTATATGACCCAGCCTTATAAACAATAAAGCACTAATCAGCCCTAAAGCTTAGTACAAGAAGCTAAGGATGCTCATGAACTCTCTGTGCAGGACCAAATTAAAGAGTTGATTTTTTATATGATGAAGACTTTCTCCTTTTGAGGCTTATAGCGCAAAGAGTTTTCACATCTCCCAATAAGTGCACTTCTCAGATTCGAACTTATTGTATTCTCCTCTTTACAGGGGTGAAACCATTTACCATCTTAACCGACAACTAGTTGGTATTAAGGAGTTGATTTTGGTTCATAATATAAGATTTATTTCCTATATTTGTCAACATTTTCTTAATCTAACCCTATTGATGCTTTCTCAACAATAATAAAGTAAGAGATAGGGAGAGATTTAAGAAAAATAATTCGGGTATAGGGAGGGATTTAAGAAAAATAATCCCGGTATTTTAGAAAAATATGTTATATTGACTAATTTTCTTAATCTAGTCAAATTAAGTAAATAGGTATTTTATTAAGGACCAGATGGAGTATGTATTTTATATCAGTGTTTCTATGAATATTCCTTCTGGGTTTATCTATAATTCGTTCACATCATGTTGGTGCATATATTAATTAAGGGGAGCAAGTCACTCTAGTACTATTTTCTTTTTTCAGAACAGCTAGAATTAATTTGTTGCATCAAGATTTTGTCATCATAGAAAAAGGCAAAAATATTATATTATCGTATTTTGATTATTAAAAATTTTAGAGAAGATTGTTTTGCAAAGTTAAAAATATATTGTTGGTTGTAAGAATGAGGCAAATAATCATATCGATCTACAAAATATTGAATAGTTACAAAGATCTATTTTATAGTTTAGAATTTTTCATTTAAGCTGTTGAGAGATTAATACCAGAGTGAATTTGAGGTCTGTTTGGTACAAGGGACTTGGAGGGCAGGGGAAAGGGAGGGAAAATTCTTATGGGTAGAATTTAAAAAAAATTGAAGAAGTGAGGTTACAAAATTTTAATAAAGAGAATTTATAAGATAAACAAGTAAGAAAAATTAATTAAAAACTTTTAACTCAACTTCTCTCATTTTTTTAAATCTAATTCAAAAAAAATTTCCCTTCTACCACTTTCCCTCCCCACCCCTCATACCAAACAAGCCCTAAAAGATTTCCAGGAATAAAGAAATCATTCATAGGGATCGAATGATTAATATAACGTTTGATGATGTATAAATAGAATGATTTTGTATAGTCTCGATATTCATTTAATAAAGACACAAAATTAAAATCATTTAATACTTGATGTCCTAACAACTACACTCTACTTACTACTACTTTAAATCATACTAATTCAAATGATAATTATGTTTCCTTTGTTGCAAAACACGAGAACACTGAGAATTCTTACCATCTTAAATTATACTTTTTGGCAAAAACCTTTTTAAAAAACTTCGAACACTTTTCTTTTTATTGAATTTTGCAAACAGTATATTATTTACCCTACTCCAGTCAATCCCCGCTAGACAACACGAAGTCTCTATCTTGTCCTCTCATTGGACAATGATGAAGCCATATTATTCATAAAAACAATATATTATTTTCCCCTTCTGGGAAAATTGCCCATAAATACTTTTTAGGCAAATTAATAGCCAAATGCTATCTTGGAAAATCTGTTGCGCTTAACAAAAGATATCTTACACAAAAGGGAAGATATTTGCACAAAATAGAAGATTGTTTGCATGCATAGGGAATTTTTTTAACACACAGAAGATTGTTTGAATACAACGGAAGATCTTTTGCACACATGGAAGATTGTTTGCACTCCAGGTAGCATTTGGCAATTAATTTACCCAAAAGGTATTTATGGGCCATTTTCCCTATTTTTATTTAGGAGAATATATAAATTATAAAATAATATCAAAATCAATTTAGAGAATATATGATCTTTGGAAATTTAAATTTAAAAGACATGTGAAAAACCCAAAACAATGGACATTCTAATTTGTGTAGCATGCATCATGTTGTCACTACTACAGAATATACTTATAAAGACCCTAAAGAACGTCCCTTTTTGAAAAAGGGACGCCCAAAATATTGGGCGGCGGCATATGTGTAATTATAGATCAAAATTGAAAAGGTTGGCTCGTCAAATAAAATTGAATCTCGCGCTTGAATGTGTTTTAGACGTCCCCATGTTCATTGGGGACGTGTAAAGACAGTTTTAGACGTCCCCATCTTCATTGGGGACGTCTAAAACTGTCTTTAGACGTCCCCAATGAACATGGGGACGTCTAAAGCCTCCCAGAAAAGCTTATGAAGAAAAAAAAAAAAAAAACACACACACACACACACACACAAGACGTCCCCAGATGGCCTGGGGACGTCTAAAGCTTAACATTAGACGTCCCCAGACCTTCTGGGGACGTCTAAAGATTCACATTAGACGTCCCCAGACCATCTGGGGACGTCTAAAGCTTATGTTAGACGTCCCCAGACCAGCTGGGGACGTCTTAGGCTCAAATAGATGCACTGGTCGACATGACGAGTGCATGTCTTTTGTCAGAATTTTTTTTTCTGTTGCACTTGCTTTACTTTCATCACTTCCGTCCCCTCTCCCCTGCTTCTTGTTTTTACTTTACTCTTTCCCTTCCGTCCCCTCTCCCCTGCTTCTTGCTTTAATTTACTCTCCCATCTTCATCACTTCTGAATACGCGCGGCCATTTCTCCTCTTTCATGTTTCTTCTTGTTCCTTCTTAGCCTCTATTTCATCCAGACCGTTGCTAGTCGCCATCCTTGCTCTGCTGGGTCTGCACTGTTCTCTCTCATTCTCTCCACAATCGGCCTCCTCTTACCACCGTGGGTCATCTGCCTCTAAAGTTGCAGCAAGAGGTTAGCTAAAACTAAACTCTTGAATGAATTTGTGAATGATTAGCAAAATGCATTTGATTCTCTACTGGAATTTAAGTGTGGTTTGTGCTTGAGCTTTATCTTTGCTATTTTGCTGAATTTAAGACGTACCACATCAAGTTTTAATCTTTTGCTTTTTTCCATTGTTTTGAGAAACATGAAATTCTCATTAACTAAAAAATATCAGCCCACAACTTGAAGCTCTGCAAGTGCCTAATATTTATATAACTATGAGGGGCGTATTGAGCAATACGACAATACTAAACATTGAACATAGAAACACAAAACGATAACACTAATATCAATATCCTAATTACAATACATCATAATTGTGTATGTTACTTGCCTTCACAACAAGGTGATGATTGCAATTTAAATTGCAATTTAAATTTTTTTGGTTGATTTGAAGATTGAAGAATCATTATCTAATTGTTTTAAATAATTAATTTGATTTGAAACAAATTTGCATTTTCAATCTTAATTTTTTTTTAATTTGATTTGATTTGAATAATATACCAATATTTTGTACTTATTGAATTATTTGAATGTTTTATTTGAAATACAATTTTCAAGATGATGTTTTGTTTCAAATTTGGTGATGATTTTGTTTGCTTTTTATTAAAAGAAGTCAGTTGCAAAGAAAATTACAAGTTCTCTTTATAAAGAAAATTATTGTGAAAACATGACTAATTTGAAACTTCAGTCACTAATCAATAAAATTATATAAGAATTCATAATTTTCTGGTATATTAATTTGTAAGTTGTAATGAAACATTGTATTTAACATTGTAAATACACATAGTTGATTTGTAAATTCCCACATATCTCACTTATGGTACATATCTGATTTAATATTTTGTTTTCTAAAATATAAGTGTATTCTGTTTGTGCTTGGTGCTAGAAGCTAAAGTTTAGTTTCGTTTAAATTAAGCTGAGATGGTTTGTTATTTTGATTTTGGGATGTCTCACTTTTAAGGGGAAATGCTGCCAAAATTTTGAAAAACATGCGTGTAAAAGGCAATTCCCCGTGTTTTCAATTATTCTAAACTTGAGTGTAAATGGAAATGGCATAGGTGGTAATAAAATGGATCATAGTTGGATGAATGCTCTGAGAACAAGTGAAGAATATGAGAATGGGGTTGAAAACTTTATTGAATTTGCTAGGAGGAACGTTCCAGCAAAAAATGAGATGTATTTTTGTCCCTGTGTCAATTGTTTAAATAAGAGCAAACGGGATGTTGAAGTTATAAGGGATCACCTACTTTGTGATGGAATAAATCTTCGATACACAAGGTGGATATGGCATGGTGAGGAAGTAACTGATTGTCCATCACACAAGAAGGAAGCTGTGGATGTCATAGATGAAGATAAAATGGAGAGAATGATTCACGATGTTGAGGTAGAATCCTTTGCGAAGTCGCATGAATATGACAGCCTGCGGAGTGATGCAGAGACACCGTTGTACCCTAGGAGTAAGTACACACGGCTCACAGGAACATTACATTTGGTTAACTTAAAATCAACTTGTGGGTGGACCGATAGTAGTTTCACATTGCTGCTTGAACTGTTGTGTGATATGTTTCCAAATGATAATGTACTTCCAAATCGTATGTATGAGGCCAAGAAAATCCTATCTACAATGGGTATGGAGTATAAAAAGATATATGCTTGCCCTAATGACTGTGTACTATACAGAAAGGAGTATGAAGGTCTGAGTGAGTGCCCTAAGTGTCAAACCGCACGATACAAGCTGAAGAAAGATGGTGGTTGTGGCGATGGGATAACTAAAAGGCAACCTGTAAAATTTTTGTGGTATCTTCCAATAATACCGCGCTTTAAGCGTTTGTTTGGCACTACAAAAAAGGCGAAGAAGTTGAGATGGCATTCGGATGACAGAATATCCGACGGAAAATATCTTTGGCACCCAGCTGACTCTCCACAGTGGAAGAAAATAGATGAAATGTTTCCTGAATTTGGCAGCGAGCCGAGAAACCTTCGTCTTGGGCTTTGTACAGATGGCATCAATCCGTATGGAACTCTTAATAGCACACACAGTGCGTGGCCAATACTCCTTGTAATATACAACTTGCCTCCCTGGCTTTGTATGAAACGCAAGTATGTGATGCTTTCTATGATGATTTATGGACCAAAACAGCCAGGAAACGATATCGATGTCTACTTGGAGCCTTTGATTGAGGACTTGAAGAAGTTGTGGGAGGAAGGCGTAGATGTGTTTGATGCGTATAAGAATGAGTCCTTCAAGCTACGTGCAATGCTTTTCACCACCATAAATGACTTTCCTACGTACGGAAACCTCTCAGGATACAGTGTGAAGGGGCATAAAGCATGTCCGATCTGTGAAGCAGACACTCACTTCCACCAACTTAAACATGGAAGAAAAACGGTCTACCTCGGTCACAGGAGGTTCCTTCCTAGGTTCCACCCGTATCGTAGGTTAAGAAAGCGTTTTAATGGCTTGCCGGAGCATGGAATGGCTCCAAAGGCATTAACCGGAGAGGAAGTTTACAGTCGGGTTGAACGTATCAATGTCTTACTCGGTAAGAATCAGAAGACTTCGGGTGAGAAGAACATATGGAAGAAGAGATCAATTTTCTTTGATCTTCTATATTGGCGTAGTCTTGACGTGAGACACAGTATTGATGTAATGCACGTAAAGAAAAACGTTTGTGATAGCCTTGTCAGTACACTTTTGCACATTCCAGGGAAGACCAAGGATGGGATTAATGCGAGACTAGACCATGTTGATATGGGAATAAGAGAACGGTTACATCCACAGCTAAGAGATGATGGTAGGAGGGCATACATGGAGCCAGCAGCGCATACACTATCAAAAGTAGAGAAAAGAAGTTTGTATGGGTGTTTGCATGAAATTAAGGTACCACAAGGATATTCTTTGAATGTGAGAAGGTGTGTGTCAATGGACGATTTGAAGTTAGTGGGAATGAAGTCCCATGATTATCATGTGTTGATGCAACAACTGTTACCAATAGCTATTAGAGGGATTATGAAAGATGAAGTTCGAAGCACTGTGACAAGATTGTGTGTTTTCTTTAATGCTATCTGTAACAAAGTCATTGACACTGAAAAGCTGGATGAACTGGAAGCTGAGGGTTATATCATATTGTCCCAATTAGAGATGCACTTTCCTCCTTCATTTTTTGATATAATGGTGCATTTGATAGTTCATTTGGTAAGGGAGGTAAGGCTCTGTGGTCCAATTTACCTGAGGTGGATGTACCCTTTCGAGCGATACATGAAGATCTTAAAAGGGTACTCTAAAAATCCCTATCGACCAGAAGCCTCAATAGTTGAAAGGTATGTTGTTGAAGAGGCTATGGACTTCTGCATCGATTATCTATCTGGGAAGAAGGAACAATCTCGGCATGAAGAGGGGAGAAGCAAGGGAACACGAGGACTGAAAGTGAAGACTATGCCTCGTGAAGAGGTGTTGCAAGCACACCTTTATATCCTAAATAACATGGCAGAAGTTCAACCGTACATAGATGAACACAGAAAGAGATTGAAGAACATGAATCCGAGGAAGAATGACATGCAGATTACTATTGAGCAAAACAAGACATTCATTCAGTGGTTTGAGGAAAAGGTTTTGCATGAGACCGGTGTGTCTGGGACAATAGAGGGCTAGCCTGGGGGCCTTCATTTCAGATCATTACTTGGAGCGGTTATGATATAAATGGGTATTCTTTCTAAACAAAAGACCAAGATGACAGGAGTACCATGCAAAATAGTGGGGTGATGGTAGAAGCTGAAGCCATGCACTTTTCCAGTTTGAAAGACAAAAACCCCATATTAGCATCCATGGCTTATTATGGAGTGATAGAAGAAATATGGGAAATCACTTACAACAAGTTCAAAGTTGCTTTATTCAAATGTAAGTGGGTTAGCAATAATGTTGTGGTAATAGATCAACAATTTGGATTTGTCTCAGTTGATCTTGAAAGAGTAGGTTATAGGGATGAGCCCTTCATTCTAGCAAGCCAGGCGAAACAAGTGTTTTATGTCACAGATCCCGCAAATAAAAAAATTTCCATTGTACTTCAAAGTAAAAAACAGAAGCATGGTGATCCGACCTTCAACCTTGACGACACACCACCTTTCACAATTAATCCACCTACAACAAGTGAAGTAGAATTGGTAGATGATGAAGAATATGCTGTGAGAAATGATCATGGTGAAGGAATATGAGAAACAATCTAGAGTAAGAGCTTAACTTAGAAAATAGTAATGTGTGCTGTTTGTTTTATAACTAGTTAGTTTATTAATTTACTTACAATTTATTCACCTATCTAACAATGATTTTTGTGCTTACAGGAATATGGACAATTCTGGTGACTCACAAAGTGATAGGGATAACGAAATGAATACGCCTGAACCTGATGCGAGACCTGAACTGGTTGTGAGAAGAAGGGTTAGAGGCAGTACAAAAATGCCTGCATTGGTAGCACGTCATCACCATCAACAGGAGAGGTTGTGCATATTGACTTTGATGAAAATATGAAACCAATTGGTCCTGAGGAAGACCATTTCATTAGCTACGTAGGTTTTTTGGCTCGAAGCAAAGTTCGCATTACCTATGATAATTGGAAGTTGGTTCCACCAAAAACCAAAGACTTGATTTGGCAACAACTTTTGGTATATAAGTTTCAATACATCTGCATTTAATCTTTATTCCTATAGCTTCAAATATAATTAACTTATGTTTTTAACTTGCAGCAAACCTATGATGTCCCTGACACCGTGGAGATGTACAAGGAGTGGATGACGGAGGTTCGTCTATGATGGAAAGATTTCAAGAACAGGCTCACACGAGATTACATTCGAGGGGACATGAGGGGTCAGGATCCATGTCATGAGTATCCGTATTTGTCTCCAGAGGACTGGAGGTTGTTTATGGCATCACGAGAAGATCCAAACTTTTTGGTAAGATTTCTGTCATCATAGTATTTTATTTGAATATAGTTGACATTATTGATTCGGTGTTCGTTGTTTTCCTTTTAAAGGCATTAAGTGCAGCAAATGCAGAGAGGCAAGCAGCTAATAACTATCAACATTGCATGTCTCGTGGTGGTTATCGGAAGCTTGAGTGAAAGATGATGGCAGAAGAGTTGGAGAAATTGAAGGAAGCAGCCACATCAGATCCTACCGTTGTGGTCCAGCCCCCGCCACCTCCACCACGTCACAAAAAATGGAAAGCAGGGAGGCTTAAGGGTGGGAAGTACGTAAATCCGACTGTTGCTGAGGTTGCCGCAAGAATTGTAAGTAGTTAGAGCATAAGTACAAACTTATTTTTTCATATTGGGAGTGCTTACGATAACTTTTATGCTGCAGGATGAACTGGAAGATCATAGTAGCCAAGGTTCGTTCACTCCAAGTGGACGGATGGACATCTTGTCAACGGCGATTGGGAAGGCAGATCACCCTGGTCATGTTCGAGGGGAGGCAGTGGGAGTTCGTGTCACGAAGTATTTTGGCCGAGCCTCACATCCTTATTCGTCACAAGCTGAACCCAGTAGGGAGCTTGTGGCCAAGATTCATCAGGAAGTCTCACAAGAGCTCGAGGCCAACCTTCGCGACAAGCTCCGACAAGAGCTGTTGCCAGAGCTACGTCTTGAGCTGATGCCTGAGCTACGAGCAGAAATGATGAAGATGTTTGAATCGTAGATGGCAACTACCGAGCGTAGGGAGAACCTGCCATCCTCTCTTTGGATGCCCCACTGCTGCGTGTAGTTGCAGATGCTCTCGTTCACACAGAAGCTACTACCCACCATAATCAGCAAATTCCACAGCATTTACGTAGGGTGACTGTGACGTGTGTTCGAGAGGGGGAAGAAGGTACAGCCATCCCTATTCTTGATGACAAGGTTGCCACGATAGCTCAGGCGAGAGGATCTTTCATCCTTTGGCCTGCACATCTTATTAGCTTGTTACCACCAACACCTCCAATGGTATGGAACTACCTCACTTTTACTTGAGATGTGTTGACATCCTACTAACAATATATGTGTTTTTATGTTATAAAAGAACGAGCAGGAAGCAGAGAAATGGCCCTTCTTAGCACGACTGCAGCATATCTATAAAGGCATTCGCCAGATTGATTTGCATATGCCTACAGGGATTGTGGGCCAGGATTTAGAGTATCACTTCACAATTGATAAAGAAGATCTTAAAAAGTTCATTAAGTTCGAGGAGCTAGATGTTGGATGGGGCAAATTTGCAATCCTGTAAGTTTTTTATTTCCCATTTTTTCCTTCATTTAGTTAAGTTGATTTTAACTAGCTAATACATTCATCATTCTATTATAGCTCCTTCCGTCGTATATGCATTGACTCTCAGAGAGTTGATTTATATGGATTCTTGTCTCCTGCACATACGACAAGGATTGGGAATACATTGAAAAGAAGGACGAACTATGTGGGCTTCACATTGGCAGATGACGGCTATCGTTGTTATCTAGCACCGATTGTTCAAGGGTACGCATTTTAATTCTGTGTATTTGAGATTTTTAATAAATAATTGCCTTGCCATCTAACTTCATTTTAATCTGTATATGTTGTGATAGTTATCACTGGAGTTTGTGTGTTCTCTGTCCTCGGTCCCACGTTGTTTACTGGTTTGATTCCTTAAATAGAAGACCAGGTAAAGAAACTAAAAGTGTCTTTAACACGTAAGTTATTTTTTTATATTTCATTGCTTCTTGATTCTTGACTTAATGAATTATTCTAATATATGTTGATTTTCATTTTAATGATAGGGCATGCACGACGTATTGAGCGCTTGGCGGGCCACACGAACGTAGAGGTGGCAAAGATCCGAGATGGTTGTTTCCAAAGGTACGTAGTTTCAAATCAAGTTCTTTTGATTGACGGTCGTTTTAGATATGCCTTTATTGATTTTAACCATTTGCTTTTGATTTATAGTGCCCTCGACAACCTGGCGGCTGGGAATGTGGATATTATTTCTTACTTTATATGTTTAACATCATTCAGAGTGGCATTACGACAGATTTTGAACAAGTAATCGCTTCTTCATTCTCAGTGGATAATATTCTTGGTATTGTAATTCAATGGCAATTCATTCACTTCATTCATTATTTCATCTAAGCTTATTTTCTAATTTACAGATTTTTGACAATGAAGATGCCTACTCATATGAAGACCTAAATATGATCAGAGACTTTTTGGCTGGACATCTTCTTCAACGTATACCAGAAGAGTAAAGTCTTTAGTAGTTTGTGTAGGACATACTTTTGTGGTAGTACATATAATTAGCGTTATTGTTGTTGGATATGGATTGGATTTAGTCTTGGTTATTGTACAAACTGGGGACTTGGATATAGATTGTTGTGTAGTTTGTGTGGTTTGAAAGTTTGTGTGGCATGTAGTAGACTTGGACATAGATTGTTGTGTAGTTTGTGTGGTTTGAAAGTTTGTGTGGCATGTAGCCTTGGCTTGATCACTGTGTTTGTTGTTGTTTCCATTCTGCTGAACTGCTGTTATTTTATTCTGTTGTTGGAATCCTATTTCTGTAGTTTACATTTTACAGACAGTGCAATATATAAAAAGTCCATTTTAAAAAAAAAAAACTTTCAACGTCCTTAATAAAACAAGGGACGTGGTAGAGTGGGTGGCGGCACTTTAGACGTCCCCAGATAAAACTGGGGACGTCTAAGGTCCCACCTTAGCCGTCCCCAGAAGAATTGGGGACGTCTAAGGTCTCTTCTGGGGACGTCTAAGGTGGACCTTAGACGTCCCCAGAAGAAGGGGGGACGTCTAAGGTTCACTTTAGACGTCCCCAGTTGGAACTGGGGACATCTAAGGTCCACCTTAGACGTCCCCCCTTCTTCTGGGGACGTCTAAGGTCCACCTTAGACGTCCCCAATTCTTCTGGGGACGTCTAAGGTCCCACTTTAGACGTCCCCAGTTTTAACTGGGGACGTCTAAAGTCTGCCTTCCACGTCCCCTGTTTTACGGACGTTATTGACGTTTTTTTCTATGACCCTCACATAGACGTCCCTCTGTTTTCAGACGTTAAAATGCCAACAAAAGGGACGTTAAAACCCTTTTTTCTAGTAGTGTGTGAATCTTCTTTACATGGGTCCTTCTTGAAGTCACAGACCACATGAGTTATTACGAGTCATTTTGAATTTTTTTTATAATAACCAAACCTAAACTATTTTGAAATCACGTTTAAAAAACTTAAACCGAACGCAAATATTCCTAAAACCAATAAATCTGAAATGGAAAAGTAAAAGAAATAACGCTTTGGAGCTAATTATATATTGTCAACTTTGCCTTTTTTCTGGATCCTAAAATCCAATGGAGAAAAACAGTTTTATCATTTTCAATTTCCAAAAGTTACAAGTAATGAATTATAGTGCACTAGAAGTTGCCTTATGCATCCCAACTAGTCTCAAATTTAAGCATATAAATTTAATATTAGTATTACAAAATTACTAAATACTTCTAACATGTTTCATTTATAATATGTCTAATAATAATTTAAATCAAATACAACAAAGGGGGTGTTTACTTCTTGGCCAGCAAAATCAAATGGAGTTTGAATGCCAAAAAATGAATAACAATCTGGTGGTCATTAATTATTATCAGAGAGAATTAGCTTGTCACCCGTCATAATTCAGGAAAATGGTCTACAAAATTGATGGTTCCAACTCTTAATTTATTTTTAATTTGAACTTGATTGGAAAAAGCAAAACAAAACAAAACAAAAGGCTATGTATGCCATTAGATGTTTTACAAAACCCATTAGATTATAGCTACGTTTGCCACTTTATCTGATTAACTGATTTCCACACACAAGGAATACACCAAAATATCCCAAATTTTGCTATTTTCTCATTCTCAGACTCTAATTTTTCTTGCTATGACATCTAAACTTTTTGTGGCTATTTTTAGCAGAGTTTTGAAAACCCGACCAATCCTGTCCGACAGGTAACCTTGGTTAAACTGTTTTGACAGGTTCTTTTTAAAATATTTTATTCAAAATTTCATATAAACAGCCCTGAAATCTTTATTTTCTCACCGGTTTAGCAACGGGTTAGCCCCGGTTTGACTCCGATCTAACCCATTGACCCTTGATCCAGTACTCTAGTTGGTTCAGTGACTGGTCCGGGTTTCAAAACCTTGATTTTTAGACACTAGAGTAATTGAATATACTGTTTAGATTGTACTTCTATCATATCAGTGCAAAGTTAAAAGAAGAACAAGTGAAAAAATGTAAGTAACAGCTACAATTGCTACCATATCACTCTTACTTTTGAGAATTGAGGGTGTGATATCAGACATAGACCTCTTCGTAATTAGTATATATAACAAACAGAAAGCACAGATCAAAAAATGAAGGGTCTGATCTTCATACCAGATTATAAGCTTCCACAATTCAGTTGATGATTCTTGGCTTCCAAATTTTCAAGTGCCACATAAAAAGAATTCAACTTATATGGATTTACCAGAGGGAGAGAAAGAAGCGTTTCACGATGATGAAGAATTCAACTTATTAATATTATAATCTTGTATGTATTAATTTTTTCTAATGTACAGTTGTATGGCTTTAGATGATCTAATTTGATTAAATTATATGACTGACGTGGGATATTCTATTCATTAAGAATAAATTACATTTAAAAAATATATTGAAGTAAATTTGACATACTAATTTATGTGGGTTAGAATAATTTCAACAGGGGGATTTCAGATTAATTTTTGTATTTTAACTTATTATTATAATTTTTTTTTGTTTACAAGAACTTAGTAATTTCACTGTTCAGTTATCTATGTATCACTATTCATTTCTTGACTTCATCGATCTCAGGTGAATAATGGAGACAATAATAATTTCTAGTCTTTCTTTGTCTTATTTCATATCAAGGAAGATGAGATTTCATATTCAAATTTTGAATACGATACAAAATATATGATGTAGCCTATAACTACCTGTTATTTTATATATTAACATTTTAGCTTTCAAATGCGTCGTCACTTGGTCCATGTGGCAGGAATGAAAAAATAAAGAGGAATACTTTGAATTCGAAGAATTATATTCCAAATGACAGATCGAAATCTCACCTAATACTAAAATAAAATAATTGCTTATATATGGCCGGCCATTACCTCATGTTGGTATCTTTGTAAATTATTATTATTTAGGTATCATTGATCTTTGTCCCCTACTTTTATTTTTGGCCCCTACTTTTATATATGAAGTAACACATTTGAAGGCTAAGGCGTCAAAGATAAATTAATTTTAAATGGATTGGTTGGATTAATCATACTTGTATGTTTTTATCATTTTTTTTATCTGAAATCATTCAAATGTTACCTTAATTCTTATAATCTATACAAACTCTTTATGAAATAAATAATGTGCGAAAAATTACAAAGAAGTCCTAATTGTAAAATTTAGTTACTAATAACTTCTGTACAAATTGTAACAAGATGAAATGCAAATTGCAGATTTATAAATATCGAAATATATGTTCTCTTATATAACATTCTTTGTGATCTTATAGATTTCCAAAATTATCCTTCACATCTCACACATTAATATTTGATACGTTATTGAATGGTAATCATAATCATAATTCTTAAGATTTGTGAGTGTCTAATATATTCATTTATAATTGAACAAATTTCATCATTACTGGTATAACCAAATTATCATAACCAAAACCCTCACTATATTATCAATGTCACGTCAGCCTTCACTTGCATATGGATATGGGTGTGATTTTCGCTAAAGGAATTTAACGTGTGAAGAGAATTCCTAAGGGAGAATTACAGCTAGGTCTCAAGCAAGAAGAAAAATGAAAATATGGTCCTTTGAAATTCTAAAATGAAAAAATAGTCCTAATAAGTTGTTAATGGATGCTCTTAGAGTTGTCAGCGTCTTGCACCTGGAGTTGTTAATGGGACCATTTTTTCATTTTGAAATTTCAATGGATCATTTTTTCATTTTTCTTCTTATTTGAGACCTAGCTGTAATTCTTCAATTCCTAATGAGGCTCTAACTTGTGGACTTACAGGCAAAATCAACACTAGGGCTTTCTAGCTAGCTTTGATAACTTATTATACTATCGATACTTCTTCAAGATGTAGGGTTGCATGTATTTTTAAGTTCTTGTTTCAGGCAACTTTGGACAACTTATTAGTCTAATTACTACCATTATAACAGCCAAATCTAAAATTCTCAACTGATGATTTTTAAATAAAAAGATTAATGGGCATGGCCGTCGATTAGGACAGTGGTAAGTGAGAGTGCCGTCGCCTACTGAGGTAGAGAGTAAAGAGTGATTCCTTGCTCATGCATTGCGAGTAAGGGAAGTGTGTATGTGAGGATGATGGCGAAATTGGAGGCTGACAAGGGCAAACTGACGACAGAGGAAGTGGATGAGCTGAGACGGACTATGCCAAAGGTAAGGAGAGAGGGAGGTATGTTTTTGGGAGAGGTTTCACTGCAACTTCGTGTAGAGGAGTGGATGGAAGGTTCAATGGAAAAGGGGACAAAATCGTACGAGATTTGTTAATGAATCAAGATGGTAAGAGAGAAACTTGGTACATCAATGTGGAATTTGCTGTGGATATGGGATTTGAGTCAATGGATGTGTTCGATGATGGAATCCATGTGCATAAATCGGATCCTCTGTGCCCTAACTTGGTACTTAATGAGATTGTATGAGAGCGATTGGCGCAACCTTTCCAGCTGACTCTGATTGTTAAGCTACTGGGGAAATCGGTCAGTTTGAGAAGCTTAGGCCCTTAGATTGAGCAGATGTAGAGAAAGAGAGGTAAGGTGGATGTGGTAGATATTGACATGGATTTTTTTCTTTGTTGATTTTTGTTGCAAAGAAGATTATGAACCAGCACTTACTGGTGGTTCGTGGATTGTAATGGACTCCTGTCTAATGGTAATGAGGTGAAAGCTAGGGTTCAATCTTGCATCAAAAATCATAGATAAGATTGTGGTTTGGGTTAGATTTCTAGGAATATATATGGATCTGTATGGTAAATGAATTTTGTGTGCTATCTGAAGTGAGATTCGGTGTATTTTGAAGGTGGATAGACTGACGGCTAGGAGGAAATGAGGGATGTGTGCAAGAATCTATGTGGAGGTTGACTTGACGAGGCCTTTTTTGCCCCAATACGTGTGAATGGTGTGAGCTACCCTATTGAATATGAATGTATGGGGCTCCTATGTCTAGCATGTGGAACGTATGGGCATGTGAAGGAGGATTGTAAGGAGGAAAGGGGAAGCAATATGCAACAGATGGGAGTGGAGTCTTGGGTGATATTGAGATGAATGGTGAAAAGGAGGGTAATGGGGAAGTGCAGATGTTTGAGAAGCATTTATGGAAGGTAGTACAAAAACCTTGAAGGGGAAGAAGGGTCAAAACTATGGAGGGAATATATGGTGCTCCTTCTAGATTTGAGGTGCTACGAGGTAGTGAGCTTGAAGTGGAAGGAATTAGAGTAGGTAGTACAGTGCTTGATGAAGGAATTGCAACATATAGAGTTGAGATAAGGTTTGTTGGGTGGAGGACTCTTAGAGATATTACTAATGAGAGGCTAGCAAGGGCAGACTTCCAAGCTGAGAAGCAAAGTTTGGATGGAGAAAAGTTAACTCTGAAGAAAATGAAAAAGGCTGAGGGGGAGTATTTTGAAGCAAGAAGAAGGTTTGAAGAGGTTCACGAGGCTATTGATGATGTTGTAGTTTCCAAAACAACAGTGAATGTTCAAAGAAGGGAAAGGCAAGAAGTAAAAGTGGTTAATGTTGATAGTGTCCTATTGAGAAGCAGAAATGGGTGTGAAACAATGCGTAAGCATTGTGATCTAGATGGGAAAATAGGAATGCAGTCAGGTCATAGTTGATATGAATCGAGACTAGAAAAGGGCAATTTCATTCACAAAACGTAAATGAGCACAGTACAGATGTTATATTCCCTTTTCCTGGACACGTCAGCATACTATTGTCTCTTTCTTCTAACTAACTAGAAAGATAATATTCATCTTGTAGCTATTAGACAATTACAATATAACCCTTGCCCTTATTTACCATATATCAACTTACTCCCCCCTAAAAAAGATCCTTGTCCACAAGGATAGTATTGGTAGGTGGTGAGCAGTAGGAAAGTGAGGAAATTGTTGCTGGAAGACAGCAAGATCTTCCCAAGTGGCATCTTTAGGCTAGGAAAATTTCCAACGAATTAAGACCTGGGTGATAGGTAAATTGTGGCACTTAATAACCTTATGACCTAGAATTTCCTCTTGTTCAAGCAAAAATTGACCCTGATCATCAATAGGGGCAAAGTTGGATGAATAACAGCTGAAGGACCATGGTGCTTCTTAAGAAGGGAGACATGAAATACCGAATGAACTCTAGTGTCAGGGGGTAATTCTAACTCATATGCAACAGACCCTATGCGTTTAAGGACCTGAAAAGGTCCAAAATAGTGTGTAGCGAGCTTGTGAAGAGAGGAATTATTAATCAGATTCCTACGAAAAGGATGTAACTTCAGATAAACCATGTCACCAATATTAAATTGATGGTCAGACCTGTTCCGATTAGCTTGCTGAACCATTCTATGCTGAGCTTTCAGCAGGTGTTGTTTTAAAAACTGTAAAACCAGTTCTCTTGATAGACAAGTTCGATCGACTAAATAATTAGGAGAATCCCCTGCTATATAGGGTAAATGGACAGGAGGAGAGACACCATAAACAGCCTCAAAAGGTGACATACCTATAGCAGAATGATATGTAGTGTTGTACCACAGCTCAGCTAGGGACAACCATTTAGCCTATTTTTTAGGAAAATTACCAGTCATGCAGCGAAGGTAACATTCAAGGCAGCGATTAAGAACCTCAGTTTGGCCATTCGATTGAGGATGGTAAGCAGAAGAATAGTGAAGTTTTATCCCATACAAATGAAAAAGTTCCTTCCAAAACTTCCCACAAAAAATAAGATCCCGATCAGTCACAATAGACTTAGGGAAACCATGTAATTTAACAACATTGTCCATAAATATATGTGCCACATCTGCCGCTGTAAAAGGATGCTTTAAAGCCATAAAATGAGCAGCCTTAGATAATCTATCAACCACAACCAAAATAGTAGTCTTGGAATAAGACTTAAGTAGGCCACAAATAAAATCCATAGATAATTCAGTCTAAATATGTTCAGGAACGGGTAATGGCTGAAGAAGGCCAGGAGAAGCAGCCAAGTCAGGTTTAAAACGTTGACAAGTAATGCATTCGCGCACAAAATTCCTAACATCTCACTCCATACCTTTCCAATAGAAAAATACAGCAAGACGGCGAAAAGTAGGGTGCATACCTGAATGGCCCCCAATAGCACCAGCATGAAAATAAGTGAGTAAATCAGTACGCAGTCCAAGGTCAGCCCCAACAACTAATTTACCATTGTGTTTCAGTAATTGATGCTGCCAAGTGTACTTAGAATGAGTTGCTGGATCTTGCTTCAATTCACTGATAAGCTGCTGTAAATGATCATCAACTAGCCAAGAATCTCGTACCCTAGTGTAAAGGGAAGAAACCAGAATAGATAAAGCAAAGCAAGAACCATCAGAACGCCTAGAAAGAGCATCAACAGTAGTATTGTCGCTACCCTTTCGATTAAACAATCTCATAGTGTAAGCCCCATAACTTATGAAGCCACTTGAATTGTTCTTGACTGAGATCACGCTGGTCTAATAAATGCTTCAAAGGTAAATGGTTAGTTTTAATGATAAACTTACAGCCCAACAAGTAAGACCTCCATTGTTTTATTGCAAATATAATAGCCAATAGTTCCCGCTCTTAAGCAGATAAAGGCTTCTTAGAAGAAGCAAGGGCTTTGGTAGCAAAAGTAATAGGATAGCCATTTTGCGATAAAATTGCACCCAAACCAAAACCTGATGCATCAGTTTCAATGACTAAGGTGTCATTAAAATTAGGAAGAACAAGAACTGGAGGAGAAATCATAAGTTACTTAAGGGTTTGAAAAGAATGGTGAGCCTCAGGGGACCAAACAAACTTAACATCCTTTCTCAATAATTCAGTCAACGGACGGCTAATGGAACCATATTGTCATATAAAGCATCTATAATAGCCAGTAAGACCAAGGAAACCCCTTAACTCACGTATAGAAGTAGGTACCAGCCAAGAAGAGATAGCTTCCAACTTCTGCGGATCTTCTTGAACTCCTTTAACAGAAATTAAGTGACCAAGATAGTCAATTTGAGTGGCTGCAAAAATGCATTTGGAGGCTTTAGCAAAGAGCTGATGCTGCCTCAAGGTCGATAAGGCTATGGCTAAGTGATGTAAAGGAGTAGGCCAATCCTTGCTATACACCAAAATGTCATCAAAGAAGAGTAAGATGAATTTCCTCAAAAAGGATTTAAAAACAGAATTCATGAGACCTTGGAAAATAGCGGGGAAATTGGTATGACCAAATGGCATAACCATAAATTCATAAAGCCCTTATGAGTTCGAAATGCTATTTTGGCAATGTCACCTTCTCTCATACAAATCTGATGGTAACCAACCCTCAAATCAAGCTTAGAAAAGAATGTAGCCCCTGTTAACTCATCTAACAGCTCTTTAATGACAGGTATGGGAAATTTATTATTTATTGTTGCTTCATTAAGCCTCCAGAAGTCAATACAAAAACGCTAAGTCCCCTCTTTCTTGGGTACCAAAACTACTGGAGCTGCAAAGGAACTACTACTTTCACGAATTATGCTATTATCAAGCATTTGCTGAACCTGCTTCTCAATTTCTATTTTCTGAACAGGGCCATATCGATATGGCTTACAGCTGATAGGTCGATCAACCGAAAGCGGAATAGAATGATCAAACGAACGAGGAGGAGGGAGGCATGTGGGTTCAGTAAAAACATCCTTATAATCATCCAGAAGCTTCGACAACTCAGCTTGGTGATTCTCAGTCAGTGGAGAATCCAGTTTCAAATCAACTTGCAAGTGAGAAGGAACATGAATCAAATAGAAATGATCAACAGTGGTTAAGTCACGAAGAGATAATATTTCAGAACTTAAATCCTCGTTAGAACGAAGGCCTTGAAGTTCAAACCTCTGCCCATTCAATGAACTCAAATACTTTAATGGTCATATCTATAGAAAATCGACCAATAGTGTGAAGCCACTTAGTGCCCAAAATCATGTCATAACCACCAATTTTCATGACAAGGAAATCAGAATTAAAAACAGAACCACCCATCTCCCAAGCAAGGTTAAGACAGTGCTTAGAAATAACTATTTGTCTATCATCAGCTACTGTGAGACGAATGGCCTCTCGAGTTTGGCCTTTTATCTTTAATCTCTTGGCCATAGAATGCATCCAAGACATTATGAGTGCTACCCGTATCAATTAAAATAATTACCTGCTGGTTCTTAATGTGGCCTAAAATCTTCAGAGTGGATGTTGTCTCTTGTCCTTCAATAGCGTTAATGTGACTTGCAGCTGGTTCGTCTGCTAGAGCATCTTCATAATTCTCATTATCTTCATCAATCAGCAAGGAAAACAGGTGTGAGGTTTTGCAGTTATGAGAGCTGGAATATTTCTCATCACACCAATAGCAGAGTCCCTTCTTTCGGCAGTCATCCATCTCACTCTTAGACAACTGTTTGGTGGGTTTCGACACTGGAGAAGAAGCAGAGAAGGACGTCTTCAGAGTAGCCGAGTATGGCGATAGGGAACTTTGAGTGCCGGATATGGCCTTGGATCCAAAAGATCCGAAAGAGGAATTGGGTTGAGGGCCCAAATGAGACATGGACTTGGATCCTCCAATCTCAACTGATCAACCCGATGAGAATACCAGCAACTGGTTCTTGCGACTAGTAGAGGGTGGAGCATTATCGTGCAATGCTTGAATTGTGGCTTCTTGCATCCGAGCCATACACGAAGCGCTATCCAGAGTTGATGGATTGAAATTAAGCACCGCACGTTGTATATTCGGACATAATCCACCAATATTCTTCAAGAGTCTCAGGTCCCAGAAGTGCATGATAAATACCGCCAAAGCCCAATACTGCAGAGGAAATTAAGTGAAGCACTCCAGACACAAAGTATGGAAAGGTGTCTATAACTTCCCCACCAGGACCTTTTTTTTTCTGTTCTTTCAGTGCAAAGGGCGAAGTACAAAAAAAAAAAGAAATATTGTGTATAAAAAAAAAAGAAATTTACAATTGCAATTGTTTTTTTTTCATCCCAAAGAAATGGATATATCCATATATCTCTGACTTATATTTATGAGATAATAAAATATGGGAAGACCTATACCAAAAATTGGTTCACGTAAAAATGGACGTATTGGTTCACGTAAGAATGTGTGTAAAATACCAAAAGTAGTTATTCATGTTCAAGCTAGTTTTAACAATACCCTCAATGGAAAAATAAAAACGGAGCACCTAACAACGTATCTTCATAGATCAAGAACTACGAGATCGCCCCTTTCATTCTGGGGTGACGGCGGGATCGTACCATTCGAGCCTTTTTTTCATGTTTGAGACAAAATGTAGGACTGGTGCCAACAGTTCATCACGAAAGAAAGGACTCACTGAGCCGAGATCACTAACTAATACTAATCTAATACTAATATAATAGCTAAAGCGTTACGTTTGTCTGGTGGAGATCATGTTCACGCTGGTACCGTAGTAGGTAAACTTGAAGGGGAAAGAGAAATCACTTTAGGTTTTGGATCCCAATATACCCAATGCCAGATAGCCGCCAAAAAGCACAAGCCGGAAAACACAATATGTGCCCCGGCCACACCTTCATAACTCCAAATACCTGGATTCGTTATAGTTCCTTGCGTGCGACGTGATCCGATAAATCCACTTCAGAGAGAAGTTCATCAAATCGTTTCCCATAATCAGCCACGAAACCATCTTGGAAAAGTTTCTTAAGAGCAATCGTAGGATGTTCATCTCGTACCTCGGCAAATTTAGCTTCCATCTGTGCGAAATAATCAAACCAGTTGATCTCAGTGAGAGAACGATGCCGCATGAAGGTTTGGTGCCAGCGTAAAGCATGGCCCTCCAAATGTATCTCAGAAGCCGAATTCACTGGTCAAGAGGGGTACCGTCCACCTCAAAAAATTGTTGAGCCTAATAAGCCCACCCATGAAAATTTGAGCCATTGAACTTCGGAAACTCGACGCAGCTCTGTTTAGTTGCAATAGAGTAAGATGAAGAAGAATTGGGAATTTCTGTAAAGGACCCAAAGGCCGGAAAACGAAAGTGTGGTTGGGAAGAACTCCCTCCATTGCCCCTATCGCCTCCGTTCCGAGATACAGGCCGTTTACCGCTAGGAGAAGATGAAGTCAGCAGAGCAAGCTTGGTGTTGATATCTTGTAAGAAATCCTCAAGATGAGAGGACGAGTTCTTGAGATCCAGAATATCATGAGAGTGTTGCTCCATATGAGTAGATATGGCATCCAGCGTTTTTTGGTGCATTTCAAAACGATTCTCAAGATCGCCAATGCGATCCGAAGATCAAGTCTCTGACGGTGGCGCCATAGGGCCGGAGAGCTAGGCTCTGATACCTTTGATATGAATCGAGACTAGAAAAGGGAAATTTCATTCACAAAACGCAAATGAGCACAGTACAGATGTTATATTCCCTTTTCCTGGACACGTCAGCATACTATTGTCTCTCTCTTCTAACTAACTAGAAAGATAATATTCATCTTGTAGCTATTAGACAATTACAATATAACCCTTGCCCTTATTTACCATATATCAATAGTAGTATGGAGCAGGGTAAGGAGTAAGGCAGTGAAGATATGGACGTTGGATTAGTGGTCAGAGGGGTTGGTAGCAGGGAGGGGCAAATTTCTAAAACTTGTTTTTAATGTCGGTGCTATTTTGGAATTGTAGAGGATCTGCTAGTAAGCGGTTTGTTCTTGCTTGTAAGAACTTGGTTCAGATGAAAAGACCTAAGTTTGTGACGTTGCTAGAGTCAAGAGTTAGTGGTGTAAGAGCTGAAAATATAATTAAGGAAATTGGATTTAAAAGATTCGTGAGAGTGGAGGCTAGGGGATTTTGAGGTGGAGTTTGGTTGCGTTGGAAGGATGAGAGCCCCGTGGTGCAGGTGTTGGAAAAGGATAGGCAATACATACATGTGAAATTTGGAGAGGGGACTGATGCATGGATGTGTACAGTTGTTTATGCAAATCCATAAAAGTGCAAAAGTGCAGGAAGTTTAGAGAATGTGTGCAGGACTGTGAGCTGATTGATATTGAGACTGTAGGGCCTCTTTTCACATGGCAAGGTCCTAAGTGGCAAGGACATGGTTTTAATAGATTGGATCGATGGCTTTGCAATATGGCATGGCAGCAAAGATTACCCAATATGGCTGCAAAGGTACATGCTAAGATCTGTTCTGACCATCACCCTGTGTTTGTGGAACTCAATAATGCTGGTAGTAACAACTGTCTCTGGTCATTTTGATTTGAGGCGATGTCGTTGTCAGATAAGGGTTTTAAAGACTTAGTGAGGAAGGAATGGGGAAGTGGGAGAGATGTGCATGAAAGTTTAAAAATGATTAAAGAGCCCACTAAAAGCTGGCACAAAGAAGTATTTGGGTTAATTGGGCATAGGAAAAAAGTATTGACTGCGAGAATTGCTGGAATTTAGAGGGCAATGAATGGGAGGTCGAAGAGGTACCTTGAAAATTTAGAGCAAGAGCTAGTAGAGGAGTTGCTAGAGTTGTTGGAGCAAGGGGAAATTCATCGATCTCAAAAGTCAATGGTTGAGTGGTTCAAGAATGGTGATGTAATACCAAGTATTACCATTTTAAAACCGTTGATAGGAGGAGGAAAAATAAGATTCTGATGTTGAAGATTGCATAAGGGACATGGGTGGAAAAGCAATCGGACCTGATTGAAATGGTTACGAATCACTATTTTAAGTTGTTCACGGAGGAAAGTTGGAATAAAAGGTGGGTGAATACACTACATTCGTGGGATGGGATAAGAGAAGAAGTGGCAAGAAGGTTGTGTAGGGATTTGAGCTGCCTTAAGTGATTGTATTATGAATAGGAAAGCTGGGAACAGAGTCATGAAGCAGGTTCAAAGATGGATGATTGATGAGTGGTGTGTCAGAGTTGAGCACACTTTCAGGGAAGGTAATATGTGCGTTGATTGGCTGGCCAATTGGAGCACTCAAGGTGGTTTTACAGCTTATATGTGAGCCACCTAGTGGTTTAGACTTTAGATAACTTGCTGCACAGAGATGTATTCGGCGTTTCATGCCCTAGACTTGTTTTGAGGAAATAGAAAGTTGGATGGGCATTTTGCCCCTTTATACATAAAAAAAAAAAAAAATTATTATTATTATTTTGAAAACTCACATTATCTAAGAGATTATATTTATTTTAGATTGGTATTCATTAAAATAATTATTTAAGAAATAAAATTAAAAAATCTAAATTTGAACTATATGGATTAGGTGCTCATCAAAGTGCTAAGTACCAACTGTTATGAAATTTACACAATTTAAATATAATTTAGATGGTCTAGATTTAAAATTTGTAATTGATGGTGTTTAAATAATAAATTATTATTATTATTATTTTTTAAAACTTTTAATTAAAAGATTATCTTTATTTTAGATTATATATTCATTAAAATATTTTTAAAAAATAAAGGTAAATAAAATTAGATCTGGACCATCCAGATAAATGCTCATCACCTAATTATAAGCACCCAAACTCATCTCATATATAGTATAATATAGAAGTAATTACATACCCTGATACTACCATAACTTTCATACTTTCTTTCATTAAAAGAAAGAGTAAAATTGTCGAAAGAGAATTAAGAAAATGATGAAGAATAAATTTTAAAAATAGAAATAAAATAATATTTAATTATCTCTTTTTCTTGGCTTTTTAATTGAAAAAATTAGAAAGATTTCTTGACCGGCCCAAGAATAGACCAATTGATCAACAAATGACGATGAAAACTACCCCAGCAATACTACTTTGAGAAACCAGAGAAAGAGAGAATTCATTTTGTAAATATTTATTATGTTATTCATACTGTAAAATTAAGATATGAAATTCAATTGGATTTATGTTTTATAATTGATATTATATATTGGAATGTATACTAGATGCTTTTATTAAGACTGTATAAATAAAAGTTATATTTTTCAAAACTCAGAGATTTTTTTTAAATAAATAACACATTAGACAAATTTTTATTAGTGTTGCTAAACAATTTAGAGCTTTTAATCTTCATCATAATGCCCCGTTAATGTGTGTTGGTTTCTCTAAAATACTCTCTTAAATAATTTGTATTGAAACTATCATTTGATGCAAATTCCTTTAAATGTGCAATTAATATGGATGATTTAGAAAATAAACAATCAAATAAGGGGGACAAAGTGTATTAATTTATTTTATGTAGGACCAAATTTAACCTCCAATTATATCTAATAATAGGGACATGTGACAAATCTCTATTTTATAATCTACTTCAATATATATGTATTTTTTTATGATTATTTTGTTTTAGTTGCATTCATTAAGATAAATTGAGATTAAGAGTGATTGCATTAAATTAGAGCCAAAAAGAATATAATTGTCGGACACCGGGGAGAAATTATGGTTTTCCTAAGTATTTGATCTTTGAAATAAATGATACTATATCATAGTGATTTACATTGTAGGACACCGGGGAGAAATTGAGGTTTGACGTAGGAATTAAAAAATGGCAGCTAAAGGACCCAAATTTATGTTGCTAAAGTACCTGAAAAATAGCAACAAAAGGACGCATTGAATTAAATACAATGAAGGACCAAAGCACAAAAAACGACCACGTTTTGAAAGCAGTGGCAGATCTGATTTTTTGCGGGCAATCAATCATCATCAAAAGGAGCTTCACCACGTTCACTCTGCTCACTCTTTCCAAATCTGTCTCGGCCGCCATTCACCGCCCATCACCATCGGCCCATCCTCCATCTCCACTCCACCATCATCCTCGTCGCCTTCACTTGCCTATTCATTACAACCTCCATCGCAACTCCATACCCTCCTTCGTCATCCATAAATCTTGCATCTTCATCGCCAATATTGTATTCCATCGGTGTCTCTCCATGGCTGGACCTTTGTTAAAGCAGGTGGCTGCTCCTTTGCTGGCTAGGTGTGGTTGAGCATCCCAATCCTCTAGGGTAGTGACTATGGCTTGAGCTTGGAGCTTTGTCGCGGAGTTTGGCTCGACTTTTCTCCTATCCTTCATTGTATTTTTTATTCCTAGATCTTAGGATGATTTTTTCTGGTGTTGGATGTCCTGGTGTTTTAGTGTTTTGAAGGTTGGTTGTGCCTTATGAACCTTTGATTTGTATTATAACATTGAGCTGTTAGTATCTTTAATTTTGATTACATTAATCTGGGTGCAATTAATTTGTTGAGATTTTTTAGAATATTTTGTGGTAATTCAAGGTGGTTTGATTATTGGATTATGAGTTGGAATGCTTTTCTTGATTTTTTAATTGGCTAGAGCTTTAAATTGAGTTTCGGTTAGAGCAATTAAATCTTAGCATGTGTGGAAGATTTAATTCACCTAGCTCAAGTAAGTCCAAAGGATCTTTTAGACACATTTTAATTAAACTAGCTAACTTTCATATTATTTGAAGCAAGGAAAGCCATAACTCATTTGCCACATAGGATATCCATTTCATCATTATCTCATCATCCATTTTAGTCATTCTTATCATCCCATTCCATTTTATAAAACAAAAATTACCAACAAGAAGTAGTTTCGAGTCATTTTAATTCCATTTGCAAAATTAGTTTATAGCTAAAAAGAACAAACTGTTTCTTCTATTTAAAGTTAATTTCTTTGATACTTGATAGCTTAGGATTCCAAATAAAAGCTTCTTAAGGTGAAACAACCCAAGTTCTGCTATATTGCATTGCTTGGATTCAATTGTTGATTGTAGGCCCTAAAGTGTTACGACAAAGGTTTGCATTAGCATGAAGTGGTGTTATCTTTTTATTCGTACTCTCTTTTCTTTATAGCCTCATTGACGTCTCCTACAGCAAAGAGAATTAACAATAATTAGTAAATTAAGTAACACAAATAAGGAAATTAACAAGAGTTAACAACTCCACTTCTTCACTTTCTCAAAATTTTATGAGCATAAGAATCACTATAATATACTTAATAAATTAACAGATACAGATAAGAGAACTAACAACACATTGGTTTGGAGGTGATTTATTGAATTGGTTGGTGATAAATTTTTTTAAAAATAAAACAATGAAATTTGATAAATTAAATATGCACAGAATAGACACCTGAAACAAAGTAATATTACTGAGAATGAGCAAGAGAGATAAGAGAGGGTCACATACTAAGCAATTATGTTGATTCAGACTCAAACAAAGTAACTAACCTAATTCCAATCGTTAGAAAGCTATGAGATCAGTTCCACCAGCTTTCTCTAATATTAAATTGAGCTCTTGGTGCCACTTTACAATATTTCCAGATTTCACTTGCAAACACTCTCTCACATAATGTAATACAATGACCTACCACTCTAGTCTTATTTACAAGTTAAGTTTAATAAAAAAAATTAATTCTTGCTATAAGTCCACTTTCAAGGTAACAAATGAGAGTGTTACAATTTTACTTCTATTAATTGTAATAAATTTTAGGTAGAGAGAAGAAAGAGGTGAAAAATGTATACCCATTCATAAATTAGGGTAAAATTAGAAAAGCTTATCAATTTAGTCCATCTTTATTAAGTTAACTAACGTTCATTAACATGTGAGAATTAAATAATTTGGACTTATAAATAAGACCAAAGTGATACTTAATATTCTCACAATCTTGAGTCTCTTCAAGTGTTAAAAAAAGTAAATGGTCGCTTAATGGTCAAGATATCACCTCACAATTGACTTTTCCCTCATGTCCTTAATATAAGAAATATTTATCTAACGTAGTTATATTAATGAAGTTAGTTAATATAATATGTATTTTCTAAAACACTCTAATCACCTTTCTTAATTTCCTCATTCCCTCTCCTCCTTTATTATTGTTGAGGAAGCATCTACAAGAGTAATTAAATTAGAAAAACATTGACAAATATAAAAATTATGTCTTATATTTAGAACTAAGATCAACTCTTCAAATATGTCTTGTATTAAGGATCAGAATGAGTAATAAATTAATTGTGATTGAATAGAGGTAGTTTTGAGCGTTTATGACATAGCAACGTAAGATTAATCTAAAGACAAATCACTTCATGCACAGCTTAGAGGTAGATAAAATCATTATGATGGACTAAAATGATAAACTTTTTAATACACAAGAAAACATGTGTTCATAAGAGAAAAGTATTTGTATACCGACCATAACTAATGCATTCGGCAAGTCTGTGGAAAGTAATTAATTTGTTGGCAAAATGCACGAGATGGACGAAGAGGTAAATGATGAGGAATGAGAAGGGTTTGAATATTGATGTTTTTTTTTTTTTTTTGGCCAATGTTTGAGTTTTGATGCTAAAAATGATAAAGAAGCATTTTCGTAAAATACCGTCATCAGAAAACACAAGTTTGATATTTAGAAATTAAATCATACAGTTTTCAAGATATTTAAGGACATTGAAGCAAATTGTCTAAATAATTAAAAAAAAAAACAAAGATTTGTCAACGGACAGAGCCAATTGTTGATAAGCAGTAAAAAATTGCTGGCAATTAGTTAATCTGTTAAAAAATAATGCACAACAAAGCAAAACAGAGTAAGGGGGTTATTGACAAAAACAAGAGATTATAGAATTTTTTTAATAAAATAGCTCTTGTTGACAAACTCAACCACTTGTCAACAAACCTTTATGACCATCAACAATTGTCACTAGAATGAATTTGAAAATCAGATGTCATTAACTAGTGAAATTTTGACTGAAAATTATTTTCCTAAAAATCCTTTATATTTATTCTATAATAAATATCTTCACTACTTCCAATGAAAACTTCTAAACTATAAAACATATCTTTGTAACTCTACAATTTTTAAGGCCATTTGATTCTTTCTCCTCATTCTTTCAATCAACTATATGTTTTCATCTTTGCAAAACAATCTTCTGTCAATTTTATAATCATTGAAGCATGAGAATCTAACATTTCTGTTTTTCTTATGGTGGAAAAACCTTGGTGCAATGAATTAGTTCTAGAGACACTTACTACCCCTTCAATTCATGCACCAACATAATGTGAGTGAATTAGAGATAAATCAGAAAGAATATCCATGAAAACATTTGATGAATCCATATTTTATCATATTTTTTAATATTTTATTTGAAAATTTTACCATGTTATATTGGCTGAGAATTCATTTATTGAAAATTAATTTGGATCAAGTATGATTTCTTGGATATATAGTTTAAAAAGTGTATAATTGTCACATTTTATTGATTTTCTTGAATCATTAATTTTTGGGATGAAAGTTATTGAAGTGTTGGAGGAAAACAGCTGGAAAAAAAAAACAATTAGCCCAAAATTAATGTTGCTGAGGACTAGAGCAAATTACAAAATGACCCAAAACTTTGGAAACCTAAAGAAAGGGTTCCAAATTCGAAAATATGCATCTTTATTCTAACTCTCATTTGAAGGAGCCGACACCCATCACGCATACACCACCATCCCCATCGATTCCATTCGCCACAAATCGTCGTCACCACCATGCATCTCCCCGTCAGCAACTTCACTCCAATCACAACGTCGGCCACTCCATCATCTTTGTTCACCTTCATTAACCATTTTGCCTCCATCTATGATCATGCTTCATTGTTCGATGATTTGGTAAAGTTATTTACTAGTCATGAGTAGGTGATTCTTCCACTCCATGATGATTTGGTAAAGTTAGCTGGAGTTCCTTGCACTGATAGGGAGTTCTTCTTACCTTGATTTCAGTTTTGTTTAGTTATGATTATAGGTCGTGATACCTATGTCTCTAGGATTATGATTTGTGATTGTAATTAAAAGTAATTCGGTTGTTATACTGGAAACTGAGATTTGCATTAGACATTTGCACTTTAATGATGCAGTAGAATGAATTGTTGAAAAGTGTCGTTTAGCTTTTCAATAAATTTCTATAAATAATCTTGTATAGCAACACATATAACTAGGTCGGACTCAGGGAGCCTTTTCTTTCTTTTCTTATTTCAGTTCCTTAGCTATCCACTAAACTTATCAAATTGATAAGCTAATCAAAACAGAGAGAAACAGAGGTATTTTTAGTCATTTTCGAGATTAGCTAATGTTTCATGAACATCTATTGTGAATAAGAAGCACAATGCAGAATGATGAGATGGAAATGTTTTTAGTGTCTATGATGAAAGTGTTCCCCTAACAATTAGCCTTGCCTTCCTAGTCAGATTACGTTTGTGGAGTTTCTTGTTCCAATTTATCTAGATTAAGCCAACCACTATCAGCCTACCTAATCAAGAGAATAATGGAGTTCTCAACTCAGATAATCATGCAAGAATCTGAGAATTAGGATGAAATTAATTGGAGAAAGAGCAATAGCACAGCAGATCATAATTCCCTCAACAGCCATAACTATGAAACACTATAGAATCATTCAAAACAACTCATGAAAACCAAATCCACTGAATGAGAAATCACAAGTTGATTCTAATCATGATAAGGAAACACATGTATTCAACTGAATCTATACAAACCGATTTATTAAGCTATTACTCTCGATTAGTTCCTATGTTCTAATGAAATAGCACTGCTATGAACATAAGTGCTTCAAATCCAGAATCCAAAATGACCACACTGAGTCATAAGGAAATAGGAGGAGGAGGAGAACAGAAAAACTATAAAATCACTTCCTATTAAGCTCCTTGACTCTGGCCTGGCATTCTTGCTAGGAGAATAGATCTGTTTAGTTGCCCATGTAAGCTCTGGAATCAGCTACAGAGATGAAAACGAAGGTGGAAACCATGGAAGAAATCTACAAGTGCAGAGATGAGGAATGGTGGATGACGTGACAAAACTTATTTATTCCATAATTAAGTTTATTGCCATGCACAAGATGTGAAAATAATTTTCCATAATGTAAGTTGCAAGTTTTGGTCATGCATTGGATGTGTGGTCATACATAATGTGTAACATCCATCATTTCCACATCATTAGTATGCAATCAAAAGCACTAAGTTTCAGGCGAATCGATAATTGAAGTCCATAAACTGAAACTTTCATATTTATCTCTGGGTTACTTTTAATTTAGAATTTCCAATTTTTTTTGTTCAACTTTAAAAGTTCATAACTAAGTCTAGAAAAGTTGCATGAGGGTACTCTAAATTCCTATTGAAAGCTCTAGGAGTAGTCCTTTAGATAGGAAGAATATAAAATTGATCTTATATCATGCCAATGGATATAGTTTTTTTATTCCGTAAACTCTGTGTTTTTGGACATAAACTTGCCACAACTTCAAAACTCATAACATGTTACAAACATCGAATTGATCTGATTTATGGCTCTTCAAAATGCTCTGTGTCGACTATACACATACCAATTCGTATGAGCATTGAATTTCGTTTACTATATGCTATACAATAACCCATTGGCCATACTCTAAAAAGAGCTAAAACTGGACAGTCAAGAACATATATGTTAAATTCATAGTCCTAAGGCTAATCCATGGCTCCTAATTGGTCACAATCCACCTTAGCATATCAATTATACAACAATAGTTGAAGATGAGTCAACCTAAAATCAAGCACCGAGTTGGTAAATATGAGCAAGGTTGGAAGAACCTGTGGCTCTCAAAATTCTCAACAAAGAAACGGTTCTCAAGCACATGATGGCTGAACAGGTAGTTTAAGATTTACTGTTAGCTAAATTTTCTTCCCCTCATGTTGTAGTCCATTCAATTTACAAAAGGCTCACAGGTGTGTGTATCATAATTGATAAATCTATCATTAAGTTTTAGATGTGGGTTTACAGAGTTAAGGTGTTTCTTATCCATTGTATGAGAACTTTATGTTTAGAATGCATTCTGTAGCAAAATTGGTCTAGACCCTCACAAAATGAAGTCAACTCTCTTCATTGCTTTTCAATGTGATTATGCAAATCAGGCGGGAAATTGCAACAATGAAGTTAATCAAGCATCCACTTGTTGCTTTTCTTTTCTGTTTTTGTCCTGCCCCATTAAATCAATTCTTTCATCCAAGTAAATGGATCAGAGAAGAACACAACTACATAGACGAATTTGCATATGACAAATGCGTTTGTAAAATGGATAAGAACGGAAAAACTATCCTATGTGGTAGAGACACAAACCTAATGTTTTAATATTAGGGGTAAATTGGTAATTTGCCTGTCATGCCTTTGTCATGACAACCAAATAAAAGCAACGCACTTTTGATCTTCAGCAACTGCCTCACTTATTACCGAGCTGCTATACAGAGTCTACCGGTCTATATTATTAGTCTATCTACGTATTCAATATAATTCACACCCACATTATTTGATATTAAAAAAAAAATCTTTGAGCTCCAATTCCATAATAGTTGGTTTATAATGTGTTTGTCGAAATACCTTAACCTATGAAATTTTTAGTTACATGATTATTTTATTCATGTTTTACGTATTTGAACCCACAAATGAGGCTAGAAACATCAAGACAGAGGTACAAAACATGAGCTTTTGTTATATAGTGAAGTGTAGCACAATTTGTCTCGTGTGATGTTTATGATATTTTATATTTTTAGCAGGTATTTCAAGTGGCACCTTCCCTTCACATGGTTGAGGTTAGGAAAGCAAAAGGTGATCCATTGGAGTTCCATAAGGCGTAACATTCTTTCTCTTTAACCTTTTTCAAGCTATTAGGTGTTTGCTGTCACCATTAGCCAATTTGGAATACCAGTAACAATATTTTTGGAAACATTCTTATGAGATATTTATTTCTTCAATATAATTACATAATGTGAAATGCTACTACTTCCGGTCCTAAATATAGGACTTAGCATTCAGCCCATTCATCTTTTCCAATTACTTTAATGGTGTTTGTGATACAAGTGCAAATTTAACATCATTAACTTTAAGTCCAAGTCATTTTATATTATAAGGACCAACGTTTCAAATGTACAAAATTTAAAGGATAAAAAAAAAGCATACTTTGAAATTTTAGGGATCAAAACAAAATAAAGATAAAACTATAAGAACCAATCGTTACTACAAAAACTGTAAAAGGTAGCGCACCTTTTAGCTTCTAATTTCTATTTTTGAAAAAAATATTTGTTATATGTAGCGCGTTCTTAAGAAAGGACTACATCTTGTCGGGAAATTTCTTAGAAGGTCCTACAAACATATATTACATTTAACAAAAAAGAAAAAAGAAATTGAGCTTTTGAAGTGATTTCATGAGAGAGCGTATGTTATTTTTAAAAATAAAAAATAAAAAAATAATGTTCTGTAGCACTTCCTCAGAAAAGCACTACAGCTTCTATATATTTTAGATATAATTTTTTTTTTATGATTGAGACTTTCTGTAACATTTTGCAGAGAAAACGCCACACTAAATTTTTATTTTTTATCTTTTATGAATTTTCTTCATTGTACATCCTACAAGATCTGTATTGGAATTTTTATTTTTTGATTATATCCATGTAGTTAGGACACTGTTTATTTTTTTGTAATTAATTTGATAGATTATGCTAAATCTTTTTATTATTGTTAGTTAGATTCAGCTTAATTAATATCTTGTTAAATCTTTATTGTGGGCGTTGGGAGAAACTTTTTTACAGTGTCAAAATCAATTTACAATAATGAAAATGAAACGTGCGGAACCAACAATTAAATAAAGACATGTCATTCTTTAAAAATTAACCACAAGCTGCAATCCTCGGCAATCACTGATGAAATTTGGCAAATTTCGTAGCTCTATCTCCCTCAAGCTTGAAAGCACAATTGTCTCACCACAGTTGGCATCATCTTCATATCACTACTAGTTGTTACCAATCTATTCTCCGATTCCTTACAATTAGATAAGGTCAGGAATGTCAATTTACAATAACAGACATTTCAGCGGAGTAAACAACAAATATGAGAAAAACATACAGCATGTTTCAAAACACGTTTCATTTTGTACTTGTTTCAAGATTTTTATATCAATTATGGAATGCGAGAGCCCTAAATTCAGAGCATTGTAAATAATTAATTTGTGAATGAAGTTGGCCCTTTAATATAATAATTCTACCCGTAAATAAATTCAAAATTCAAATTATGAATAAAACTTCTATAAGGTGTGCTATGCTAAAATGTCTCATCTGCACAATTATAGAATATGCACACAAAAAAAAGAACAATATATATAAAGTCAAATATATATATATATAGATATATATGGGTAGGTGTGGATAGGATAAATGAGCGTACCAGCGCATTGACTTTTGAAGAGCAGCAAGTGTGGTTTTGGAGAAGATGGGGCATTCCTCAACTGTAAGAGACATTAGCGTTGGAAGTAAGTTGTTGTAGAAGCCTTCCTCATGGATTTCCACTTCGCTATTACAAACTCCCTTTATTTGAGAGCACTCTAAAATCATCAATTGTACCAACTTAGGAAGACGCTGAGTAGAGGGCAAAGAGGGGAAGAGCCATTTCAACTTCATGCATCTCGTCACTGTGAAATGCTCAAGTCTTGGAAAGCACAATGAATTATGTGGAAAGTGATTATGCTCTTCTTCTTCTGATGGCATCACGTCCTCCAACTCTTCACATTGTTCAATCCGTAGATACCACAAACATGGTAGGCTTCTCATCACAGTGCTTGGCAATATACACTTCAATCTTCTACATTTAATCACATATAACTCCTTAAGATTTTGGAACTTGATGAAACTGGGGCCCTCCCATACAGATATGAGATTCATTGAATCCTCCAACCGCAAGTACTCTGCTTTGGACATCAACAACGTCCCTTTTTCTTCATTTACATTTGATGAAGTTTCAACATTTGAATCTTCTGTTGAAACCTGCGCAACCACAATTTCAGTTAAAAAAACACAAATTAATTCACATCAATCAAGTTATTAGTTAGTAAAATATTTTTTTGAAAACAAAAAACTTAGATTTAAACAGATAAAAAAATATATATATGTTGTGAGCATAGTGATCGAGCATTTAATGATACTCTGCTTCCACTCAACAAGTCATGTGTTCTAATAATACAGTTGCAGCTACCAAAATGATACCCCTCTAGTACTTAATATAAGACATATCTTAGGGGTTAATCTTGGTCCTAAATATAAGATCTATTTTTCATATTTGTCAATCTTTTCCTAATTTAACTCTAGTATACTCCCTCAATAAAAATCAAAGAGGAGAGGGGGAGAGAATTAAAAAAGATGACTAGGATGTTTTAGAAAATATGTCATATTATATAAGTTAACTAACTTCCTAAATCTAATTGAATTTGGTAAATGTCTTATATTAAGAATCAGAGGGAGTATAAATGATTCTAATATACATATTATTTCATCTAAGTTTGAAGACTCTAATGATCAATGTGATACAGAATATTCGTGATATAGAATGTTCATTCATACCGATATCGTTCCCAACTGTTGAAGAGCCGATCCCAAACTTGAATCAACAAATTTGGGGCAGTTGCATATCTTGATGTCTATCAACTCCACCTGAATCTGCAACCCTATTTGACAAACACTCATGAAATTTGGCAAATTTCTTAGCTCTATCTCCTTCAAACTCGAAAGCTTAATTGTCTCACTGTAGTTGGCATCATCTTCACCCCCATGTCCAAAAATCTCCTCCAATTCCTCACAATCAGATAAGGTTATGGAATTCAATTTGGGAAGGTTATTTTGGACAATAATGCTCACTGAGAATAAAAACTTCAGCTTTTTAATGTGAGTTACTCTTAAGGAATGAAGATATTGGAATCTCATAACTTGTGTGGGAACAAGACCTCCTTGCATTTGTTGTTCTGATCTCAATATTTCTGAGTCGTTGGCTTCTTTTGGCTCATCATCACCAACGACTTGCCACTTGTGTTCAACTCTAGCGATTTGAATATCAATCTCTCCAACATTTAGTATAGAAAGCGGAAGATTGAGAGCCTCCTTATTATTTAATTGGCTGTATTTCAACTCATAATTCCTTTCAAGCATCTGCATATAAAAGAGAAGTGAAAGGTGTGGGAAATAAAATATTATAAATTCCTTGGAAAGATCATTAAAAAAAAAGAGATCAAATTAACCTAAATCTTTACATACGAGATTTGACTTGAGATTGTAATACATTTATATAAGGGTTCTTGTAATTATTTTGTTATATCAAATGTTTCTTCATGTTTGACTACATTACATGAATATTAACGATCAAACTGTAGAAATGACATTTTTTTCATATTTGGTTTTTCATTTATTGAAGGATAAGAAGTTAACACATGCAGGATATAAGATGTCTTGGTCACTTGTTTGTGTATATTTATTTATGTGATAATCATAGATTGAGAACAGTAGTTACCTCTTTAGTCCAATCAATAGTTGCACTCTTAATCAGCATAAGTTTTGGGCAGTCATGAACCTCAACTCTGCAAAACTCCCCTGTGTGAAACTTAAACCCTTGGCAGACATTAACAAGTCTTGGCAAGTTATCAAGTTTCATATCTTTCATGTTTAGAAATGTAATCTCCCTTTCACTGTCAATGTCATGATCTTCAGTATTTGAGCACTTGAAAATTTCTTCCATTTGAGAACAATTTAATATGGCTAGAGTGCTTAGTTGTGGAAGCATTGAGGGAGTAGCACTGATCATGAAAGATAAAATGAATTTAAGCTTGTTGCACTCAGAGATTTCCACGCTGTTCAATTTCACCAGACAAGATTCAGCAATGGATAGATTCTTTTGACCCTCTTCATTCCCCGAAAAAATTGCCTCCAACTCATCACAACGAGATATAGTTAAAAAAGTCAACTCTGGAAGACTTTGGCAGATCTGAGCAGAAAAGACAAATTTCAATCTTGCACAATCTCCCAAAGTTAATTCTTTAAGGTATTGAAATTTTGCAATTAGTTCTCCAACCCCAATCTGATAGCGAAAAATGGATTCTGCTTTACAGTTATGGAGTATAATCCTTTCTATAGTTGCCAATGGCTTGTATTCGTCATTCCTCAATTGATGACCCTTAAGTTCCTGTAATTCCTTTGTGAAAGGGAAGGGAGGAAAAAAGGAAAACCATTAACATATTTCCTAAAAAATATGACTCAATATTAATTAAAATTTGGGGAATTAGTATGAAGTCCCAAAGAAGAGACTTAATTATCAAGAATTCTCAACAAGCAAGGAGTTGATATTTCTTACAGTGAAACTTATCATTACATGCTCTTCAAAAGTCAGTGAGATTTTTTGATAATTAAGTCCATTTTTTTGACCTCGTAATAATTCCCCAATAAAATTTTATACGCACATGTATTATTCTAGCGTAGATATAATAAAAAAAGAAATTGATAGTATAAGGAATGATGACAATTGTAACTAAAAAAGGGAAGAAAAGAAAACGAAAATCATCAACATACTTCCTAAAAACACCCAAAAAATCAGTCATATGCATATATAAGAAAATGGAGTTCCCAATGAAGTCCAGGAAAAATTATGATGAGGAGCCCACATGAGTCAGTATTTAATGTATTTTTTAAGGTGAATGATGAATAAATCAAAAGACTAAAATATAAAAATAACAAAATGTAATTTCAGCACTGAATATTTTTCAGCAACGGGGGCCGTGAATTATGACAACAAATTGTGGCACACAAAATGAGAACAGAGAATGTAAGGCAAGATGGATAGCCCAACTTCTATTAAGATGTTACGAATTTTTTTAATAAAAACACATGTCAGGAATTTTTTTAAATAATAAAATGTGAATAAATTAATTGACCGAATCATCCCTCAATATGTATTAACATAAACACTATTTGTTATTTAGCGCATTTTAATTATTTTAATCAAAAGTAATTTTTTATGTAGACATTTTTTTAATTTTATTTTATTTTATTATTATTATTTCAAAATCAAATTAAATGATAGGAGAGCAAATGCGTACCATATTTGGACAATCCCCCCATTCTATTGTCTTTATAGATGGCCAACTTGTATAATAACTCTCTGAGCAAATTTCGACAAGGCTTGGAAGATTTTGCAGCCAGAGATATTCTAAAAGAGGAAGCACTAACTGAGTTTTATCTTGATCATGAATGAGTTGTTCTTCACCAGCATTTTCACCAAACACAAATTTCATATGAGGAGCCCTTGTTATGGATAGATACTGCAATTGTACAAACCTTTGAGCGAAGAAGACTGGGCATACATATTCTAATTTGCAGCAATCATTCACAGACAATTTTTTCAATTTTGGGAACCTCACATTCTCCCATGCATCACCACCAACCTCTCCCTCTAATACATGCTTCAATTCACTGCAACGTGCTATTTGGAGATCCTCTAAGGAAAACAGAGTGCAAGCAGTAGAGACAAGGAGGAGAGATGTCAACATCGGACAATCAGAAATTCGGAGAATCTTAAGATTGCCTAAGTTGCAATCAGCAGGGAATATGTGGAGTAATTGAGGGCAATTGCCTATCGCTAGTCTTTCCAGCTTTTGGAACAAGGTAAAAGGAGAATGACCAGAACACAGTTGTTTAAGATTATCCATATCTATTAGCACTAACTCATCCAATCTTGGCACAATTGTATCTCCATGAGGAGTAGTTTCGTCCATAATGCATTCTATCTTTGAACACCTTTTAAGACATAGTTTACTTAACTCATTCATGCCTCTTACAGATTGGACAATATTAGTCATGAAACTATTGCGGCCTCCTTCAAGCTCATAATATTCAATAGCAGTTGCTCTTTGCGCAAGGTCCTTGATTATTACACCTAACATAGAGAAGTTTAATTGTCCCAAGTGTAAATATCTTGTGCCTTCATTCTGAAATTTGAAGCCTTCACCACACTCCCCAATTTCTAAATTATACATTCTCAATTTCATCATAGTTGTGGGGCCTACAAGGTATTCATAGCAACTTGCTTTTTTTGAGTGTGGACAATGTTTGGGTACATACAACTCTTCTAATTGTGAACACATTCCTATTACTTTATAACAACATTCTTCTATTGTACACCTTGACAAATCTAACAACTTCAGCTTGTTCAATTTTTCAATTCCATTTGGCACTCTTTCAAATTTACTACCTCGCAAGTCAAGAATTTCAAGTCTTGTAAGGCTTACCACAAAAGAGATGTCACGTAAATCCCAATGTTGCAAGCGCAAAGTTCCCAGATTAGACAAGTGTTGGATTGGTTGAGGATGTAATTCAACCATATCCCTATACATGCGCATAATAATCAAAGCCTTGAGTTGTTTGGTGCCTTCAAATGATGCATGTGATATATCCAAAGTTTCACGTGAACGTAACAATAGAAACTCAAGCTTTGGAGCATCCAATTGAGAAGGAAATTGAAGTAATTTATTGTTGTCATACCATGAAGTTACAGCATAACAATCTTTTACCTTGTCATCAACAATGAATTCGTTGAATTCTTTAGTACAGTTTACCATAATGGTATGACCCCCTTTAGATGCTTTCCACATAGCAAAATCACGAACCACATCATGCATTCTCATATATGCTTGTATGTCCTTGTTGAACTTGGGAGAACGCATCAACAATGAGGAGTCAATGAGATGATTTATGGTTGTTCTAACTTTGCTCCTTGCTGTTTCAAATGAGTCTATATCTTTACATAGGCCTAACCCCACTCCATATCTGAAAAGATCTTCAACAACAATGTCATGATCTTCAGGAAACATAGCACACATTAACAACAACAACTTGGCTTCTTGGGTTGCCAAATAATCATAGCTTAATTCAAGGCAAGAAAAAGCATCCCTCACACCTTTATCCACATTGATTGGCTTCGCAGTCCTCAACCTATAGAGCATTTCTTTCATCTCATCAATTCCTTTTCCTTTCAAGCAAGCTCCCACAGCTATAATTGCAATAGGTAGGCCTTTACATTCCACAGCAATCGCACGTGCTACATCTTCTTTAGCAGCATCACCGACATTAGCATGGGTTTGAAACAAAGTCCAAGCTTCATCTTCTTTTAACAAATCAAGTTGAATCATTTTTTGGCATTCCATCAGTTTACATACATCTAGACGACGTGTGGTCAAGACAAATTTGCAACTTCTTTGATGATTTCCTCCAAAGGGAATACCTATGTCCTCAAGATTTAGCTTAGCCCATGCATCATCCAGTATTATCAAGATTTTTTCTTTATTTTCTAATCGCATTGCTATTCTTTTTGCCCTTCCTATTTCAGATTCTTCCTCCAATTTGATCCCCAACGTGTCAGCAATTTCACCTTGAATTGTTCTTATATCTGGGCTTTGAGAAATTGTAGTGAGCACAACTCGATCAAAGAGCTGTGACTCTTTGGCTTTCTTTCCCACTTCTTTCACCAAGGTGGTTTTCCCTGACCCCCCCATACCCCATAGCCCAATTATGAAGCTACTATCATCTTTCAGTGCCTCCCACAGCTGACCAAAAGCCACTTGCGTAGAGTTGAAGAGCTTAAAGTTTTGAGAAGTGTGATACTCTATATCTGGAACAATAACAGGATGTGAAAATGGATTGAAGCAATCACTCTTTCTATTTAGATCAATAATCCTCTTGGTTGTCTTGGCCAACTTTTTGCAGAGACAATATCTCCTCCAAGTAGGACACCACCCTCGAAGGCAGCCATTGTTGGCCCTTAGTTCTTGCTCCAAATTCTCTACCCCTGCTATGAGGCTCTCCACGTCCTTCTTCCACTTGTTAACCTCATCATCAATCCTCTCAGTCCTGTTGATGGCCCCTTGAACACGCTCCTGCACCCTCCCTTGCTTGAGTATCAGCTCCTCTTTTCTGATGTCAACATTTCTTGTGATTTTGCCGACACACAACAAATATTGCAACTGCCGTAAAGTTGGATCCACCAAATATTCAGCAAGTTTTGCTGTTATCGACACACACACCTCTGCCATTTGATATTAATAGCAACCTGAAAAGAGAGCGATTCATCATCATCATTGTCAAATGATAAACTCAAAATTTTCATTTTGAATAATTGAGGCATCTTACGTACTAAATCATTCATGAAGATATCACCAAGATCCAAAGAATGATTTATTTTCTATCCAGAAAAAATAAGAAAGATCAATTGTTTTGGCTCAGCTTTCTTACTCCAGTATCATGTTTTCCTCCCAGCTAAGTTCAGATATTGGAGTAACAAAATTTAGTGTTTTATGATTCTATTTTCTCTAGTAGATCGATGCAGAGGTGAAAGAAAGAAGAAAAAATGCAGCCTACAAATGAGAGCAGCAATTATTAGCAGCTAAGAAGCTACTCATACTTAGAGAATTTAGTGATATCACAGATAGATGCTTATGTATGGAAAGACAAATAGAACAATGGTAAGAAAAAACAGAAAAAGAAACATGTGAAAGAATAAAAAGGGGAAAATTAGACTCTGATTCAGGAGGAGAGGGAATATATTGCTTCATACCTGTGATGAGCTTGCAGTTTCAATGTTGGGTTGTAGATTTTCAAGAGTGAGAAGAACAGATTTGCAGTGCGATGAGCAGATCAGATGTTGAGAGAAATTGAGTCGTTGAAAAGTTGAGACTTGCAAGTTGGAAGTCACCGTAAGTAGATAAGATATTTGAGGCTTTGATCAGTGGTTGTCCTTTTTCCATTTCTTTATATTCCAACATCCAAAAGTTATAAAGCAATCTTCTTCTTCTTTTTTCAAAAAGTGACAAGAATTTAAAATTGAAATTTCAGAATTTAGTTTTACATTAACTTTGTGATGAAATCAAATTATTGAAAAGGTTGAAGGAATGCGTTTGGGGACCTGACGATGATGATGATGTCCCCATTACTTGCTTTCCAGCGAGGCTGCCTTTGGAGTTTGGACCACATTCAAAAGTTAAAGTGTGAAAATAGAATCTTATTCTGATTTGATTTTTTTTTTCTTTCGTAAGCCACAATTATTTGATGACATTTTACTATTCTTATTTAGTTATTTTGCATTATTTGGGGACATCATGTCCCTACTAACTTTACAGCGACGATGCATTTGGACTAGAGTCGGTAATATGAGTCTAATCAGCGGACTCAACTCGTGAGCCCGCAGGTTTTGACAGGGGCAAAAAAGCGGGCTGCACAGGCCTACACCGTATAACCCGCGAGTTGGCGGGTTGGCTAGTAAAATATTTTATTTTTTATTTACATATAATAATTTTACAAAATTTATAAATTTTTCACTCCTATCTTGATACCTCCCAATCCAAAGAGAAAAAATCTTAGCTTCTTCCCTTCTTCTTTAAACAAAATTATTATATCTTGGTTGCTTGAGGATGAGTTTATATTTTGTTTATAAACTTTAACAAATTTAATAACTTTATCTCTTAAATTGTAGATTATGTTTTTAAATTTTTATAAGAGAAATGATTGATACTAGGAAGGTAAATTTAATTACTCATATATATATATGTGTGTCTCATATTTTCAATCCTCTTTAAAAAATATGAATTTTTTTTTCAAAAAAAAAAAAGCGAGCCCGCGGGCTGGTCCGCAACCTACACACTGTGGGTTAGGGTTGGCATTTTGCCAGCCCGCAGAAGTGCGGGCTGCACAGGCCCGCACCGCGCAGGCTGTGGGTTGGTGCGGGCCAGCCCGCAACCCGCGCGCTGGCCTATATTTCCAGCTATACTTTGGACCATATTGAAGAGTTGTGTTTGGATTAGCTTTTGAGAATAACTTTTACGATTTACTAGGTAAGTGTGTGAGAGGAGTTTTGTCTCAATTTACGTAAACCTATGTTTGATTTGGGATGTTGCCAAACACTCACTTAACAGAAATCTTGGTATTTTTACTTTTCATGGAACAAATCTTAAAAAATAAAATTATTGCAGCCCTTTCTTACTTATCATTCTTACCATCACTTTTAGTCTTTAACTCTATCTTTTTTTAATTTTTCAATACAGATAAAATTAATTTATTGCTAGTACCATTTTTCTGCCATTCACACTGCAAGAGTCTTGAAAAGTGGAAACTTGTTAACCAAATATTTTTTTTAGATAAAAAAACAACATACTTCTCCATTTTTTGGGTACCAAATAACTGAATAAGGGCAACTTTTTAAGGTTATTATTCATTTATACATTTTTATCTTTTTATTTTTATTTTTATCTAAATTAATTAATATATAATTGAATATATGTGTTTTTAATTTATTACTATGGATAACTTAAAACCCATGCATTACTAATTATACTTATATAATTATATATGCGTATAATATTATTTTTAATTTAATTATTAAGTCATTGGCTAGACCTAATGGCTTGATCATTTCGACCATTTGAACTGTGACCCGTTGACCTCTCTGACTTAATGCTTGATCCGACTTTTAAAACATCGCTTTTCTTAAACAAAAATCATTTGACATTTAAAAATTCTTATTTTTATTTAATTTATCTGAGAAATTAGTTATCTTTTATTTCATCCTCAAAAGTGACACCAAAGGGTGTGTGAGGGGAGAGAGAATTCCCTAATAATTTACAAATCAAGGATTTCTTCATTCTGAAGAAATCTTGACGCATATCTGTGGCCTGTGGGGAGGATTTTCTTCCATACAGCTGAAGGGATCCTTTCTCAAGTTAGAGCTTTGGTCCACCACACACTTAAAATTTTTTCTTTAATTATAATTATGTACAGATTCACATACTGTAAATTTCTCTAAATGAATGGAATTCCCATTCCATTCATAAAAAAAAAAATTACAAATCAAATTTAATATTTTATGTTTCAAATCATACTTTCATAACAAGTTGAGTGGTCTTATTAAAAAATCAAGTTGAGTTGCGTTATTTATAAGTCAAATATATAAGATTTGTAAGAAAGAAAAAAAAAGCAATTTTTTATGACTTGTATTTTTTTTTACATGAAATCTGTACATAATTTTCTCAATAAATAATGGGAAAAAAAGAAGAAACAAAAAAATCAGAAAAAGCCAAAAGGAGGAGATGAGAAATGGAAGAGACAAAATTTTATATTTTCATTTATCTGTTAACGATAAGACACGATTGTTGACATAAACACAAAATTATCACTAGAATGAATTTGAAAACCAGATGTGATTAAGTTATGGAAACTTAACTTTAATCACCTACTATATGTTTTGATCTTTGAAAAACAGTCTACTCTAAATTTTATAATCACCAAAACATGAGAATATGACATCTCAGTTCTTTTTTTTTTATGGTGCAATTTGTAATAACCCTATTTTGGGATTGGAGGCTTGGGGATAAGCCTAAATTGAGTGGACTACAAAGCCCCGATTTAGTAGATGTCCCAAATCTATTCTCGAATATTTCTTATATCTTTGGGGCATTAAAGAAAAAAAAAATGGTTAATTTTGAAGAAAGTGATTATGCTTACAGTGAAATCGCCTATGAGGCAGTGAGTTTGTTATATGATTTTGTATGACCGAATGATGATAAAAATTTATGAAATTTTACAGGATGAAAGTAGACATCCTAAGCTTTAATTTGATATGTCATATGACTCAATTAGAGCTATATAAAAAAAGATATGAATTTTTGAAGTCAGCACAGAAAAACTATGAAGTTTATGGAACAGTATGCAAAGATTGAAATTCTGGGAATTTTGTGATTCAAGTTAGAAAAATTCTATATTTTTCCTTGAAACTAGACTCAATAAGGGTTCTATAGGCTTTGGAATCACTCTAATTCAATTTTTATAGAATTAGTTATGATGTTTCAAAGATTGGACAGAAATCTGCCAGAATTTTGTAACAATCCGAAAATGGAAAAATAATTATTGGATAATTATAATATTTTATAAAATCATATTTTATCATCTTCCTCCTCCCATTTTCGTCAGTTTTGCTGCAACAAGAAAGAGGAAGTGTGAGCTTTTCTTAGAGAGAGAAAGGGAGGACAAACTTGCAAAGGTAAGTGTTTTATTCGGTAAATCAGTTCCTAATGCGTATAACTCCGTTACTAAGCTTCCTATTCATGTGATTTAAGGTTGTGAAGCTCAATTTGGTGTTCGGGAAGCTAGGGTTTCAGCCACCTTGAGAAAAAGTTAGTGGGAGCCTGAGGTAACTTCCAAACTCTTGTATATTGACTATTCTGACTGCTGTAGACAGTTTAATTGGTGAAATTTCGCAGGATTGTCTTTGGTTCTAAAAACGGAAAATGGGTTTGTGGGGCTGTTATGCTGCCAAAATTGATACTACATGGTAGTTGTAACCTAATGGAATAGTCAATAAAGTAGTTAAGAGTATAAAGGAACACGTTTACGGAGCCGAAACCGAAAAACCCCAATTTTCCCTCAAAAACCAATATAATTCGATCAGGGTTGTAAATGGGTCTTAGAGTTGGATTTTCAATGATTTGATGATTCCATTGAAGTTTTGGAGGGAAAATTAGGTGGGATTACAGTTGGGCACTTTTTCGGAAAAGGCCGAAAAAGCATAATTACGAAAACGCTCTTGAAACCCTTAAGGTGGGGCTGCCCAGGGTAATTTTGTCATTTGAAAATGAATTTGATAATTCCGAGTCCGGAAATGGATTCCTTGGGCGAAAATATGTCAGGATAGCCCAGGTTGGAATTTCGGGAAAAGTACGGTCGGACTAAGTACAGCAGGGCTGGGCCTGGTCCCTGGGGGCATTTTAGTAATTTTTTAGGATAGACTCATATAACCCCTAGAAACACTATGGAAGTGTCTAAACTGTATATTTGGAATTGTAGGACCAAGCTGAGAGCCCCAGTTGCTGGCCCGCAAATCGAGGAGAAAAGCTGGAGATAGGGGACTTACCTTATTTGCATGTATTTGATATCTTTGCTTGTGTAGTGATATATGTGATTGCTTTATTTGATTGTGTAGAGCATACTTGAATAAATGAAGCTCTGTTTCTGTTTTCGCTGTGGTCATAGTTTTGTTACATGAAACATTGAGCATGCAGAAATGTCATTATGGAGCATGCATCTAGATAAAGTTAACATGTCATACACAGCATCTATCATGCATGCATTATGGTATCTGTTTCCTACTGAGATTCTCTCGAATCTCACCCTCCCCTACCAACAATTTAGACAGGAGAAGACAAAGGATAGGTTGAGAGCAAAGAAGAGAACTACACGAGAGGATTGCAGTGGCGGAACAAAGTCAAGAATATGTCTTCGTTTCACTAGGACGAGTTTAGACACCCAAGTAGCCCTGTGCGGCTACACTAATTGTAATTATCAGGTATGAATTCCTGAGGGGAATTTCCGTAATCATGTACATATTATCAGTGTAGTTATGCTATTCCTGTGTTGCCAGTCGAACTGCATATCGTTTTCCGTGAATACTCTGATAAAGGTGAAATTAAAATTAGGGCGTGACACAATTAATTAGTACTAGAGAGACTTGTTCCCCTTTAATATATGCTCTAACATAATGTGAAAGAATTACAGATAAATCAGAAAGAATATCTATCAAAACATTAAACTGAAATATATTAACACTTTGAGGTATACGCAAGTTCATTCATAAGTTCAGTTTCAAAAGCAAAAGCACAAGTCATATGGAAATGAAAAATCAAAGATATAGTAAAAGATGCACCATTCCCATTGAATGATGCATTTTCCCTAATTTCCTTTTTCAAATTTAAATTTAACACTTTTAGGTATATTTCCCTGTGATATTTTTCTTAATACGTAATCCTATTGATGGGGCACATTAAGGAGTTTCTGTCTCAGAGCAGTCATGATAAAATATGTTATTTTAGGAAAATTATCTTATATTTGTTACAAATATTAACATATCTAACTTTTTTAATCTATCTAAATTTGTCAACTAGTTCTTATATTAAAAACTAGAGCCGATAAGTTATAATTCATAGTCCCCCGTTGATCAGTAGGTGTTGTTCCTTTTTCATTTCTCTGGACCCAAAACACGCCTTCTATATTCCAACATCCACAAGTTAAAAAGCGATCTCATCATTTTTTAATTAATTTTTCAAAAGTGACAAGGATTTAAAATTGAAATTTCAGCATTTTGTTTTGCCTTATGATTGTGATGTATATCCTAATTCTAATAAGTTCTTAGGACGCAACTAACGTCAATTTAAACTTTTTATAATTAAAAAGAAAAGAAGTTGTGTGTGTGTATATATATATATTATGATTATGAATAGAAAAAATTATTTATTTAATCATTATGATTTTATCAAGTTTATAACTTAATCCTTATTATTTGACTCATTGCAATTCAAGTCCCTAAAATTTAGTTTTTATCCTTGCCGTTAGTGAGTCAAAAGAGACGGTGCTTATGTATCTCGCAAGGCGTCTTTTAGCTCTTTTCTCAACCCGCTCATAAAAGAGGTCTGAGTCCAATTGGACCAAGAGCTGGCAAGATACGGTTAGTTGGCTTGATGATGGAATCAGTGGTGTGAAGGGTATGGTCTTGCTCTGGTTGAGCCTCTCCAGCTCCGTGAGCTCCTTCTTGACGGACTCGACTTCTGAGAGATGAAAGAGAGTGGGGAGGGGGAAAGAGGATGAAGGGAAGGAGGGGTATGATGCTAACAAGATGCCACATATGTGGACACATCACCATTATCTTCTTTGACTCACAATTATTAAATGACCAAATTTAAGGGATTGAGTTCCAGTGAGGTTGGGTTACAAGTTCGATCAAATTATAAAGAGTAAATGATTAATTTTCTTTTATATTTGTGAATCATGCCCTTATATATATATATATATGCTTGTTTGGGATCATATTTGAGATCTCTAAAAGTGTTTATTTAAGTAAATCAAGACAAAACTCCTTTCACTTATTTATTTCGTATGTCGTAAATCATAATTTAAACTGTTTTTTGAACGTTCGAATCGTTATTGCAAAGTATATTATAATTATATCCTTTTATGATTGATTTGATATATTTCAACTTTTTAGATGATTGGTAAATTCTGGTAGTGATTCATAGGCAAGAGAGGCAGAAGTGGAAGACGAAGAAGTCTATGGGGGGAGGGGGGAAAACATCAACTCTTTTTTTTCTTCTTCTTTGCCATTAACGTCAACTCAACACTATAGAAGTCTCTGAAGAAGAAATTCATCCTGAAATTGTTATTTCATGACCAAAAAGGTCTCATAAAGATCTAAAGACACACATTATTATTATTATTATTATTATTGGGTCGAAGACACATTATTATTATTATTCGCTGCAAAACAAAGTCTACTTTTTAGACTTTTTTTTTTTAGGATAATGGTAGCTTTTTTCACAGTAAAGAGTCTCATCCAACTTTCCCAGGTAAAGTAAGGGGTTCAAAGTTTCAAACTTGTCATGAAGCAGGGAGAGATATGTAGTGGAGGATGCTGCAAAACGAAAAAACTTTTTTTAAATAAATAAATAAATAAAAGCCTGTATTCCAACTTGCATGGCATCAAACATGAACTGTGGGCATTCCAAAGGGGACCTGCATCTGTACGATGATTTAACTTCAAACTAATGGATCGCCACAATAATTCATTAGATATTGTCCGTACTTGCTACCATATAATGTGCTGTTTTGAAATAGTGATTGTAATGCTTAAAAGCAGCTTTGCAATCATAATTTACGGTATACGAGGTAAGTATGTGAGAAGAGCTTTGTCTCGATTTATCCAAAAAACAGCCTATAAACAATCTCAACGCCAAAACAATTATACAAAATAACATGCTTTTCATTTCTTTCAGTAACAGTGATTGATGATATTATTATACTTCCTTTTTTCTTAATATAAGAGTTAGTTAACTCGTTTTTGGAGACTAAAGAAATTAAATAAGTTGCTTAATAATAGCACACATCATGCATCATTAAATTATATATTAGTTTATAAGTCAGATAAATTAATTTTAAAAAATATAAATATAAATACTTTAATGTAACATATTTAGCTTCTTTAATCTCCTTAAAAAAAATTAACTAGCTTTTATATTAATATATTATTATAAATACATGTGCAAGCATGACGACAACAAAACATCCTCCTCCTCTACCTTCTTGTACTCTAGTGCACATAGCAAGTAACAAAACAAGAACGTCCTTCTCCTTCCAGTACCACAATTACACAGCAGACAAAAAGCTAAATTGAAATTTAATTATTTCTTTGTTTTATGAACTGCGGTTTACTTTTGGAAAAATTTGACTGCATTACCGTTTAATATTAATTAACTCCTAGCTTTTTGAAATTTTATTGCATCTATCATGACTAAACTGAAATTAAGTTTTTTCACTGAAAATATATTTACGCCCTTGTCTTATACATGACTGAAATAGTCTTATAAATTCTCCGTGTATATTGTAAATACGTATATTTCACTTGTAAACTCTCACATATGTTTTGTAAATAATATGTATTCTTGTGAATATGCTCATTGTCTTGTACAAGACGGAGATGGCCTTATAATTTCACCGTTTTTTTTTGCCATCTTATAATTCCACTTATTTATCTTGTAAATAAGCGTATTTGACTTATACATTCTCACATATATCTTATAAATAATCAGATATGACTTGTTAAAGTGAGAACATAATTATTTTTTCACCCACAAATTTTAATTTCAATTTAGTCTTAGGGTATAATAAAATTTCAGAAAATTTTGAAACTATTTGATATTGTGGATGTGTGTGTGTTGGCTTCAACGCTCTCCACCTCCACCGCCAATCATCATTGTCATCATTGTTCCTCTCTTGGTCACACCAATCTTCCATATTCGTTCATCTCCTTGTCCTTGTTCGATGGCCAAGTTTGTGAGCTACTTCAGTGGGGTGACTTGCAACGTCATGAGCAGCTAACTGTTGGATTCCTTGGTGATTGATGAAGCTAGCTGGAGTTCTTCATGCTTTTAGGGAGTTTCTTTTACCTTAATTTCAGTTTCACTCCTTTATGACTATAGATTGTGATTTCTAAGTCTCTTGGATTGCAATTTGTAATTGTATTTGAGTAGTGTTTTCGGTTGTTGCACATGATTCTGAGATTTGTATTAGATTTTGTATTTGTTGCACATGATTTTGAGATTTGTATTAGATTTTGTATTCTGATGATATGGTTGAATGATTGTTAGCCTAATGTTAGCGTAATTCTATCACTCATGTATTCGAAACTCTTATTTGACCGGCTAGGTGTCTAGCAATTGTCAATTTGAGTAGAGAATGCCTCTTGCAAGATTTAATACATGTTAGGTGCCAACTAAAATGAATCTAATGAACTAAACTCAAGCTAGGTTTCTAGGTGGGTTTAGCTAATTAGAGGAATTGTTTGGAGAGGTCTCTTCTCACAAGCCTAAGTACTTAACAAAGGAATTAAACTCAATTAAATTGGAACAAGGATAGCTAGTGGATTCACTCATCAAGGAAGCTCATATACAATTACAAATTGCAATCCAAGAGACTTAGAAATCACAATCTATAGTCATAAAGAAGTGAAATTGAAATTAAGGTAAAAGAAACTCCCTAGAAGCATGAAGAACTCCAGCTAGCTTCATCAATCACCAAGGAATCCAACAATTAGCTGCTCATGACGTTGCGAGTCACCCCACCAAAGCAACTCACAAACTTGGCCATCGAACAGGGACAAGGAGATGAATGGATATGGAAGATTAGTGTGACCAGGAGAGGAACAATGATGACAATGATGATTGGCGGTGGAGTTGAAGAGTGTTGAAGCCGAGAGGAGATGGAGATGTATGTGTGTGTGTCGGCTTGCTGAATGAAGAGAAAATATGCCCTTAAAAATCTGATTCCAATGGCCTAATGCTGATTTTCAGATTTCAAGACTAAAACCTCATTTCAGAAATTCAGGTACTAAACTGACAATATCTTTGGGTACTAAAATGTCATTTCTGGAATTCAGGGACTGAACTGAAATTTCCAACATTCGTTTGCTTGACCAAAATGCCCTGAAATGAAATTCAAACTATTGTAATACCATTTATTTGGATAATCATGAAAATAATGATAGTTTTACCCCTTTTATCAACTAATTCATGCAATCATTTTTAATCCCAATTAGTCATAATAAATGCATGTTTGGCCAAAATAACATGATAAAATCCCTAAATAAAATATTGAAAAATATGATAAAATAGGGATTTATCAATTCCCCCACACTTAAACTCTTGCACTCCTGAGCAAGTCCAATTCAAAGCACAATGAGAATAGAGATGAACAAGTATAATCAAGCTTCAAGAATCACATTTGTTAAATAATGAAGTATCCACTTATCCCAAGTCCATGAGCATGCCATATGCTAAAAGAGCTAACAAAGATGCAAAGCTTAATTCAAATGAGTTTAATTTGGAAACCTCATAAGGGTAAGTGTTTACTCTCAACTGTCGTGTAAGGTATTTTCTCTCACATCCACTTGGCCACACTCTACCATAAGCTTGTAATGTTTCTAAGCTCTCCACCACTTGTAGCAAATGGCAAAAGTAGATCCAAAGGACTTTATAGGGTTGTATTATTGGAGGTAATGAAATGATTAGAATGATATGATAGGGGCAGATGTGTGGGTTAAATGCTAATCAGGAGATGAAAGAAAGAAAAGACCCATCAAGTGCATGCATAATGGAATATCACGGAACACAATAATATAATTGAACAAGTAAATGCAACACAATGATATTCATACATCCCTTCTCATTCTTCTTTATTTCTCTTCCTTTTTTAAAAATTTTTTTTCCAATCTGTTTCTTTTTTTTTCTCTATTTTTTTTGTATCATTTTTTCTATTGTCTTATTTTTTTTCTTTTCAATTTTTTTCTTTTTTCCTTTCTGTCCAAAATATTGCACTTCTAGCCAGTTAACAAAATAAATCACAAAAACATGAGGCAGTTTCTGTTCTAACATCACATTTTAAACAAGGTTCAATATCGTTAACAACATCTACAGCCATGACAATATGGTTTTATGCTCAAAGATACCATAATGCCCTTTGTATGATAGTATGCATTGCACATAGGTCCTCTTGAGAATGAAATGAAGGTGCAGAAACCAAAAATGATGTTAGGCTCAAAGGGTTAAACAATGGATAACATGATCAAGGTTGGCTATTTTGTTAACTAGCTAATGAATATGAATGCCTATGTCATTTCTACTCATGCTAGTGCAAAATGTAGCCTCGAGGAAGAAACAAGACAAGTTCTAGAGAGTAGTAGACTAAGTGGATGAATCACACACTGAAACGAATAATTAGGCCCAAAATACCTTCCAACTAGGCTTTTGTTTCCAATCAAATTCATCGAAATTAAACAATGCATCATTCTTTGGACTTAAAACATATGGCAACACACTTCATTTAGACAAGTTTCAACATCAATATCTAACCATATGCAATTGAGATACTTGATCATACTTAAACATCTCAAAATTTTAAAACATTTGGCTCAAACTTGGACAAAACAGCCACTAGAAAGATTATGACAGCATAGTGGAGTTCTTACAAACACAAAACAAAACATTATTCATCCCTCCCCTACACTTAGTCCTTGTATTTGTAACCCCCTACCTTAATAACCATATTTATAGTTCGAGAATGCGTCATTAAGTTGAAATAGAGACCAGTGGTTAACTTAAAAATTTTCCAAAACTTGTTTAGTGCGGTCTCACGTTCATATCTCGAATATAATTGGTCTGACCAGTTCGGTTTCATTTATACATATCAGAGTGCAACCAAAAATTCCCGACAACGCTCAGGTTTCGTTACTTAATAAAAGGGTTTACAACGCTTAGTTTCCCATACAGGGGATTACACAACACTATTCAATATATACAACATGTGCAACTAATCCCCAACAAAATATGATAACCAACTACCAAAATTAAAACTCCTAGCTAGGAGCTCTAACCGCCCTTCATCACTTGCTTTTCCTTTGAACCGCTTGCCCTTGCTGTAGGTTAATTATTGGAAAGAATGAGATTCAAAAGAATCCCAGTAGTAACAATTCACTTATAACATGTACAATCACAAAGCATGTAAGCAAATCACAACAACGACAACACAACGGCATTTCTGCAACAGCTTTCGCTGCATTCACAACGGCATATTTCACAACAGCATGTTTCACAACAGCACAACAACAACATTTCACAACGGCAATGTTACATCACGGCATATTCAATGAAATGACATACATGCAAGGCATCATACACAGAATAAGAGAAAGAGTCACTACCTTGTTCTTTCCGCTCGTGCACTGTCACTGGTTTATCACGTGCAGGGCAAATGTCAAATCCTATAATTAGAATTTCAGCGACAGGTTATTACTTAATCCAATTCTTTAATTCAAACACTCAAGTTGGTTATCATTAGGGACATTTAATCAAATGAACTAAAGAGTTAAAGTGGTCAATTAACCTAAAAGACCAATTCCTAACCTCAAAGTTCAACAATACTACATTATGCCATTACATCTTCAATTTTCGCATAAGAGACCAAATCTGCCAGAATTTTCTCCAGACTTTGAAAAATCATAACTAATTCTACAAAAATCGAAATGAGGTGATCCCAAGTCCTATGAAAAGCTATTGAAGTCCTCTTCATAGGAAAAATATGAATCATTACTGGAAATCACCACACGATTCCAGAATTACACAAAATCCCACACTGCTCCAGAATTAAGTCCAGTTTCGACATCAAACTTTGGGCAACCAGAACTCATAGCTCAAAAAACGAAATGACACAAATTATATGTCCATTTTGAAGCTTGGAATGTGAAATTTAATACTGGAAAGTTTCACAATTTTTAGAGATCATTTGGTTATCCAAAAACACCACACAAGTAGAGTACCTCGCTGGAATTCTGTTCAGGCTGAAAACCCAAATTTACACTTTGAGTTCCAATGACCCAAAATTCACAACCTAGGGCTATTCCCACATAATTTTTCGTGTAGAACACAATGGTAACATCAAAATTAACAAATTCCCACTCATTCTCCATGTCCTGTTTTGGCAGAAAAATCAAAATAAATCCCAACAATTACCAACTTCTAATTTCAGCATCAAACTTATGTCAAATGGTTTCCAATCATCATAAACCACCAATAACATAACCAAAACATCATGAATTACCCAAACCCTTGTTTAGCCAAAATCAGGGCAGATTTACACATGCCAAAATACTCATCCAACCAACACAACCAATAGCTCAAATTGATGCTAATACTCACCTCTTGCTTCTCCTTAGCTCCTTTCTTTGGTTTTTCAGCTTTTGTTCTTGGATGATGGCACAAAACACCTCCTCTTGAAATTCTAAAACCATAGAAATGAAGCTCTCATCAAGAGGAACAAAGTTTGTGAAGGACACTTGGGCCATAGATGAGGTTAAGGAGGTGAAAAGCAAGGTAGAAAGTCTCACCTTCAATGGCCTCTTCTTGCCTTTCGTGTTGCAGCTGCACAACCGACTTAAACATGGAGAGAGAGAGTGATAAATGATCAGGTTTTTTCCTTTCCCTTATCACTTAAAGTCCAGCCGAAATATGGGACTTGAAAGGGATAAATGATTTATAAAAAATATCACACTTCCACCTCCTCAAAATAATATATTCTAATGGCCTTAACATGTGCCAACAAATTGATATCATCATCTTTCTCTTTCCTTCTTTATTCCATACGAATATGTGGCCCTTTTTTGTTCAAGTTATCTTCTTTTATTTGACCCACAATTGTTGACCAAAAATAATGACCAAAAGGAGTTAAAAGAAGCCTTCTACCATTATCTTAGTTTACCTCCTCACATGTTACTTTTAGTGGAAATTGTTGACCAAGTCTTCTCCTTTTAATTGGTCATATGTTTGTTTCTTTTTCTTGCCTCATGTTATACGAAAATGAAGCCTAGGAAAAGAGATGATGATCTTTGGTAATATCTCATTGAATAATAAAGTTAATTCCCCAATTAGCATGAGATTGTTGACCAAGTCCTCATCTTTTTATAACTTGGTCCAATTGCTTCCATATGTCATATTTAATAGCCAATAGGTATTTTTCTCTTGGTTTTCCCCCTTGTCATACGTGAATCATGGCCTTTTGAAGAAGAAGATGATCTTGTAAAATATCATCTTGCAATATAATATTTAGTTGCCAATTTTGCATGTGAAATTTAACTAAAGTCATAACAAAATTTCTAGAGGTAATTTTGTCATTAATCCCATCATCTATTCTGTACATTTAGCCCTTGAGTACATTTTGGGATATTACAGTATTGTCCTCAATGCAAGCATAGACTGATGATATGATCAATAAATTTCAAAACTGTGCAAGGACAAGCATTACGGTAGGATGCACACAACTACTAAAAACAATAAAATGAAACACACAAGCTACCTTTTACTATTGGTTAGCCCCCTCCCCCACACTTTTTCAACACTATATCAAGTAAAATAAGGAACAAATGACAGAAAGAGACAACCTTACTATCATGGTGGCTTGTAGCTAGAGAGAAAGATTAGGAGGAAAATCAGTCTTGTCCTCCTTTTCTTCTCCTTGATTTCAGCTAGGGAAAACTCTTGGGGATAGGGAAGAATAGCCTCCTTAAGGTCTATGATCTCCATATTAGTGTCCCTAGAGTCTTCTTTAAGAGTCTTCTCAGCCTTGAGTGTAACTTGAGGTTTGTTGGTGTTTTCTTTCTCTTTTGCATCTTTGAAACCTAGAAAAACATCAAACAATTCTTCTTCAAATTCCTCTAGACCATGAGTTACAATTGGAATACCATAGCTATCTACTCCATCACAATCATGCAATGTAGCTAACATCTTAGAAAGTTCAACGCAATCTTTGCAAAGAATGCCATCACTACATGAACATGAAAAGGATGAAGTAGAAGTAGCATAATTAAAAAGGTCACCTACTATACTTGATAAAATCATAATGATTAAATAAGTAATTTTTTGGGTTAAGGTGCAAAAATACCCATGAACTTTTCTTAAAAGTGCATCCAACACCATAAACTTTTTTTAGGTGCAAAAATACCCATGAACTTCTCAAAATGGGGCAAAAATGTCAAACCGTTAATTGGTACAAACGTCCGTTTTGTGGGACCCACAATTTTATTTTGAGGTGCAAAAATACCCATGAACTTTTCTAAAAAGTGCACCCAACACCATAAAATTTGTTCTGGGTGCAAAAATGCCCATAAACTTTTCAAACGTTTATGGTGTTGGGTGCACTTTTTAGAAAAGTTCATAGGTATTTTTGCACCTCAAAAAATAAAATTGTGGGTCCTACAAAACGGACGTTTGTACCAATTAATGGTTTGACATTTTTGCCCTATTTTGAGAAGTTCATGGGTATTTTTGCACCTAAAAAAAGTTTATAGTGTTGGATGCACTTTTGAGAAAAGTTTATGGGTATTTTTGCACATTAACCCAAAAAATTACTTATTTAATCATTATGATTTTATCAAGTTTATAACTTAATCCTTATTGTTTGACTCATTGCCACTTAAGTCCCTAAAGTTTAGTTTTTATCCTTGCTGTTAGTGAGTCAAAAGAGATGATGCTGATGTATCTCGCAAGGTGTCCTTTAGCTCTTTTCTCAACCCGCTCATAAAAGAGGTCTGAGTCCAATGGGACCAAGAGCCGGCAAGATACGGTTAGTTGGCTTGTTGACGGACTCAGTGGTGTGAAGGGTATGGTCTTGCTCTGGTTGAGCCTCTCCAGCTTCGTGAGCTCCTTCTTGACGGACTCAACTTCTGAGAGACAAAAGAGAGTGGGGAGGGGGAAAGAGGATGAAGGGAAGGAGGGGTATGCTGCTAACAAGGATGGCACATATGTAGACACATCACCATCATCTTCTTTGACTCACAATTATTAAATGACCAAATTTAAGGGATCGAGTTCCGGTGAGGCTGGGTTACAAGTTCGGTAAAATTATAGGGAGTAAATGATTAATTTTCTTTTATATTTGTGAATCATGTCCTTATATATATATTTGCTTGTTTGGGATCATGTTTGAGACTTTTAACTTATTTACCTCGTATACCGTAAATTATGATTTAAAAGCTGCCTTTTTAACGTTGGAATCGTTATTGCAAAGTATATTATAATTATATCCTTTTATGATTGATTTGATCTATTTCAACTTTTTAGATGATTCGTCAATTCTGGTAGTGATTCATAAGCAAGAGAGACAGAAGTGGAAGACGATTCAGCTATGTTTGGGAAAGCGTTGAAAGGGGGTCACCGCGCGGTGAGGCTGGAAAAAGTGCAGTGGTTGGTTTGGTACCGTTTGGGAAAGCGTTGCCTTCCACTGAGCTTTTAAGCCTAACGATGCTTCTAGTAGAAGCCCATTTTTCTTGCTTTTGACTTCTCTCTTCATCACGGTAGCTTCAATTCATCGCAGAGGATAGTAGACCGTTGCCAAGGCATTTATTTCCTTACCTGTCGTTGGCATGCAACTCGAGCTGTGATTTGTGGTTACTCTGTTTTATCACAATAGGAACAGAACATTCGGATCATCTGCAAAAACACAAAATATATGATGCTCTAATCATCTGCAAGCTTCCCAACATTCTTTGACTCTGATAGGCCTCTGGCTTGTCTATTGCTGAGGTTTGAGTTTGAGGGTAGTACTGCAGGAATTTCCACATCAAACATCAATTCTTCAAGACAAAGATGAGAATGTTTGAGCAATGTAGAAGTTAAAATTTACCTGTTGATAAAGAAATGCTTTCCCGATGGTGGAGGGCCATCATCGAATATGTGGTCGTGATGAGCATCACAGTTAGCACAAAGGACTTCCTAGCGAGGCATGAAGGATATTTTGATTTTGGCTTTGAATGTTATTTTTAACTTCTTAGTCGTTGGGAGTATTTCCTGTATACAAATGGTAATTAATTAAAGATAAAAAAATTACTCTATTTCAATTTTTTAATAAAAAATCTTTTTTTGATATTTAAATATGACTTAAGTATGAATTCTAATTTAAATACAATTTTATCTATTTTTAATTAAGTACTTTAGTGTATTTTTCTTCTTTTTTCAATAATAATTGAATTTTTATTTTATTTTATCAAATTTTATTTATATTTTTTCACTTCAATTATCACAATAAATACAAATAATATTTATATATATATATATATATATATATATATATATATATATATATATATATAGTGTAATATTCAATCAGATTCATGTCATTTTCAATCATTTTCCATATAAACGGGATTTTCAAACACTAATACAAACAGGTTTAAGGTTAGAAAAAAAGTCACTTATGCCACCATCAATCCAAACACAAATCACATCTACAATCTGACTTTTTTTCTATTTGACTTTTCCAAAAACTCATTTACCAAAAAAGCTCTTTTTCTACTGCTAACCCAAACAGGCACGAAGAAGTCTATGGGAGGAGCCAAAAAAACATCATCCTTCTTCTTCTTCTTCTTTTTTTTTTGCCATTAACGTCAACTCAACACTATAGAAGTCTCTGAAAAAGAAATTCATGCTGAAATTATTATTTCATGACCAAAAAGGTCTCATAAAGGTCTAAAGACACACATTATTATTATTGATGTTATTTTTGGGTTGAAGACACATTATTATTATTATTCACTGCAAAACAAAGTCTTCTTTTTAGCCCCCCCCCCTTTTTTTTTTTTTTGAGGATAATGGTAGCTTTGACTACAGTAAAGAGTCTCATCCAACTTTCCCAGGTAAAGCAAGGGGTTCAAAGTTTCAAACTTGTCCCCCTTGCTTGAATGGGGTGAAAATGAGGGAGGAGAGAAAAGGAGGAGTGAAAATGAATAGGGGAATGAGTTTTCCCCTGCTTGGTTTGAGGAGAAAACGAGGGAGGAGAGAAAGTAGAGTGAGCCAATACGTCTCTCCACAAGTGGGGAGATTTTCAGAGAACAGTATTTTTCCCCTGCGTGCCCTTTTCCTTACCTTGTTTCGATCTCTCATCAGCTGAACTGAGTCAGCTCCTTCACCGGGTCCTGTCACTTTGGCCATCACCGCTCCACCCCCATTTTCCTATTCCAATTTGAGTCAAGCACAACTAGCGTCACTGCGCTGACCTTGTTTCTGCCATACCCGGGTGTCGCAACTACCACCCAATAAATTCTTTTTTGTGAAATTTTGTGGATAAAATAGCTTGCGATCACAGGAGAAAAACAATGTTGTCGTCCTCTTCTACAATAATTCTGAAGCAACCTCATCCCATAGACAGTAGCTCTATCATTTTCATTTTGGTCAAAGGATAATCCACGATGCTTTCCTTCCGGAGCTCAAAAACCTCTTGGAAAATAACTCTTTTGTACTCTAGTGCACATAGCAAGTAACAAAACAAGAACGTCCTTCTCCTTCCAGTACCACAATTACACAGTAGACAAAAACCTAACTTGAAATTTAATTATTTCTTTGTTTTATGAACTGGGGTTTACTTTTGGAAAAATTTGACTGCATAGTCATTTAATATTAATTAACTCCTAAAGCTTTTTGAAATTTTATTGCACATATCAGGACTAAACTGAAATCAAGTTTTTTTACTGAAAATACATTTACGCCCTTATCTTATACATGACTGAGATCGTCTTATAAATTCCCAGTGTATATTGTAAATACACATATTTCACTTATAAATTCTCACATATGTTTTGTAAATAATATGTATTCTTGTGAATATGCTCATTGTCTTGCACAAGGCGGAGATGGTCTTATAATTTCACTTTTTTTTCATCTTATAATTTCATTTATCTGTCTTGTAAATAATCATATTTGACTTATAAATTCTCACATATATTTTATAAATAATCAGATATGACTTGTTAAAGTGAGAACATAATTATCTTTTCACCCACACATTTTAATTTCAGTTTAGTCTTAGGGTACAATAAAATTTCAGAAAATTTTGAGACTAATTGATATTAAATGGCTTTGAGTGAGTGCAGTGAAATTTTCCCATTATTTTTTTGGTCCCTATTATTTTGCTTTAATTATTGGGTCAGCTATGGTCATAACCAGTCAAAATTTGAGGCACTGCAGGTCTGATCAAGATCCACTTTCGTGTCTTGCAGAATCACAGCTTTTACCAATGCTTTAGTTCAGAGTTCAGAAACAGACGAGCGAACATCATAACTTTGCCTGTGTTTGACTGTTTGGCATCATTTGCATTATTTATTTTTTTGATATTAAGTTCTTATTACGTAAGTTGAGATAAAACTCCTCTCACATACTTACCTCGTATATCGTAAATGATGATTTATAAGTACTTATAAGTCAAAAATAAGTTATCGCAAACGAGCACTAGTTTTTGGACAATAAGTCCTTACTAAATAAATCGAGATAAAATTTCTGCCACATACTTATCTCGTATACTGTAAATCACAATTTATAAACATTTATAAATAAAAAAAAAAGTTATACCAAACCAACTAACTGTTGTTCCATAAATTTTTGGAACCAATTAAGATCTCCCAAGACCAACCCGCCTGAATCTTACTTCTGTTATACTCCCTCTTTTCTTAATTATAAGATAAAGTTGATTTTTTTGGAGAAATTAAGGAAACTAATTAAATTACTTTAGAGTATTTTTATTTTTATTTTTTTTCCAAACTAATTAGTTTGACTAATAAATTAATATATAATATAAGGATATATAACATATAATATGATTAAGTAACTTATTTAGCTTCCCTAATCTCTCTAAAAAAAAGTTAACTTTAACTTATATTTAGGATCGGAGGTAATATAATTTATAAATAAACACCGCATGGACTGAAGGCAATTAATTATCATGATTCCAAACTTCTGAAATTTTGAAGAAAATAAAGTATTTTCTTTTATTATGAACTTAATTGAAAATGGATGATTAACTTGGAGGAGAAACTTTGGTTCCATGAATAATGCCTGACAAAAGATCTAAAGCATAAATGCTCCCCATCTTAAATATAGAAACTAATTAACTAATTCGTATAGACTAAGTTAGTTAAGTTAGTCATTTATAAAAATGTTTCCTGATTTTTCTAAAATATACTATTGCATTTGAATGATTCCTGCATTTCATTATTGTTTTCATGGGACTAATAGAGGCAGTTTAGGAAAAAAATTAATAAATATAAAAAACAAAATAGATTAAAGTTTTACATGTTTTTTGGTAAATGATTAAGATCTTACATTTATGACTAAAATAAACCTTCTAACTATTACATTTATGACCAGATGAAGTAGAAGAAAAGTGCATTGCATAATTTTTCTCTTTATTTCTAAGGGGTCTTAGCAATTGGATATTATTGAAACATGCATTGCATAAAAATCTTGAAAGTATAAGTAAAGAAGCGGCATATCAACCAAGCGCGGTTGGCGTAGTGGTAACCTCACTTCGCCGCTTAACCAGAGGTCTCGAGTTCGAGTCCTGGGAATGCAGCCTGCCCCTTGGCCAGCACTTTACCCTTAAGTGGAGGTCCCCGGTGCGGATCTGGATTAGTCTGAGCCCGTTGAGTTCCCCGTGACATAGGGGCTGGCCCAGGATACCGGATTAAAAACTCAAAAAAAAAAAGAAGCGGCATATCTTCAAGAGCATATTTGATAATGTGTTGTCTGCGTTTAGGCCAAACACACATTATCATTAGATTCTATAGACCACTTGGGAAAGAAATAATCCAATCAAAGTCCAAAAATACCCCGGGAAAAAATTCCCCTTTTACTCGTTATTAGACTTTCTAATAGTCTTAATAATGTGAATAAACACACCAATTGTTTCATTATGTTGATTGATTTCTCATAAGCTGTCACAATTAAATTCCATTTTCCCCATAGGAACTCTATCGGCTTGTTTGGTTTGTGGGGGAAAGAAAGCGAGCAAAGGGAAAAAATTTTTAAGTTGGATTTATAAAAATTAGAGAAGTTAGATTTAAAGTTTTTAATTAATTTTTCTTGCTCTTTTATCTTACATGTTTTCTTTATTAAAATTTTATAACCCCACTTCTCCAATTTTTTTAAATCCAACTGATAAAAATTTCCCCTCCCCTCCCCTCCCCTCCCCTCCAAATCCCTATGAAAAGAAAAGAGGACACTTACAATTATTTTCTCATGTTGAAGAAAGACGAATATATTCAGCAAACATTTGGGTAAGATTACCAAAAGGAATACTTCATACGCATGCAGTGAATGACATGGTGATGTGACAAGTTAAGGTATAGGAAGGATTAAAATTTCAAGTTGTCCATAGAATGAAGAGTGGGAGAGTCTTAGAACAATTCATAGAGAAAAAGCCACGCTAAGAGGATTAATCTCCAGTGGAAGACTTGATGAGTAGTCACTTTTGAAGACAGAAAAGGCTTTTAATTTGGCAACTGCATGGTGGTGGGGTTTGAATTTTTTGGATAGCTAATAGTAATATTAGTAGACAAAATGATGAAGCTAACACATCAAGATCTTATCCATTATGCCATATGAGCAAGTAGCAATGCAAGGACTGAAACTTCAGCGCTAAAATGAAACTAATTGTTCTTTCATTTGCAAGTTGCTTGTGTTTTGCGAGCAACAAGTTAATGAGTACGAAGGAGGATATATATATATATATGTAAAGCTGATTTGTTAACTGAAATGCATGTTTAGGAAGAATTGTCTCAACCTGAAAGGGATACTTGACAAAAACGAGTGCGTATGCCCCACATGAAGCAAGTGACACAATTTTTCCAACATAGAATTGGCACATCTACTATATTTATTGGTTGATTAAGAGAATTTATTTAAAAAAAAATAATAATACCACTATATGATATGTGGTACTATAATCCACTGGCCTGAAGTCATGTTTTGAACTTCCTTTGTAATCTCCAAGTTTTTCTTGGCCGCCTGTATTATAAAAAAAAAAAAAAAGACTAATGTAAATGCAAATATCATTGAATAGAACAAATAATATTACCTTCACAATATGATTTTTCCTTTCATCATGAGATTTTAACCCAACTTTGTTTAAGAAGCATTAATGCCCTGTTTAGAGAATTGGAAGTGAAAATAGAAGTGGAAATGGAGATGGAAGTGGGGTTTAAAAGTATGTTTGGTATGATCATGGAAGTAGGGTTTAATTTTTAATACAAACATATATTTGTAATATGAAAATACCAAAATACCCTCCAACAAAAAAAAAAACTCTTCCACCCCAGAGACCATGTCACCATCGACCCACGTTTCACCGGAAATTGACCACTGCCAGTAATAAATCATCAACCATAAAACAATTCATCCATGCTTAATCATCAATCTAAGTAATATACAAATCAAATCCAAACTCAAATATTATCCATCAACAAATACAAAAAGCAAAGAAAAATCACAAATGAAGGAAAAATAATCAAAATTGAAGCCGCCGTGAGCTAAAGGGAGGGAGATGAGGATGAAGGCACCGATGCTTCTCATATTCGAAGCCGGCGTCTCTTGCTCTTTGATGAACAAGAACCAGAGAGAAATCAAACAACAACAACAACAACAACAACAAAGCTTTTTTCCCACTCGGTGGGGTCGGCTACATGGATCGCACGACACCATTGTGCTTTGTCAAAAACTATATCTTTAGGTATATTATTAATCAAAAGGTCTCTCTATGACCTCAAAATCAAAGAAAAAATAATTGGAAGGAACATTGAACTTGTTGTTGTTGCTTGGTGGTCATTGAAGATCTAGAAAGATAGAGGTTCAAACTCGATCTGTTGGCGACAGAGGTTAAAGAAAAAGACAGCCACTGAAGAAATTTAAGAAAGATGAAGAAGCCAAATTGAAGAGGGAGGTGGTGACAGCAGTTGTTGAAGAAGACAGAGGGCTATCGCCGTCAACGATTGAGGGTCGTCGCCGATAGAGGAGTTGCAATTTGATGGGAGAAGGAATCAAAGAGGGAACAAAGTCGCACACCAAATAGGGAGAGAAGTCGTTGTCGTGATTCCGATGAAGAAGTTGTAGGTCATCATTGCCTCCAAATGCTATCGTTATGGCTGTTTATGTAACCCCCTGCCTTAATAAGCATAATTATAATTCAATAACGCATAACTAAAATGGATTGGAGACCGACGGATAATTTATAACTCATTTTAACTCCCTCCATATGGTAGGGTTTTCACAAATTCTTTCAAAACGTTTCCCTATCCTGGTCTCAAGTTCAGGTTTCGAATATAATTACCCTGTGCAGTTATATCACATTAATACATATCAAAGTGTACAATAAAAATCCCGGCAACCCCTGGGTGTCATATATGTACTAAGGGTTTACAAGATTCCCTTTTTGGGGATTACATAACTATATCCCAAAATAATATTTACAATCCAAAACTATACAGAAATCTTAAATCCAAAGTGGATAACTGACAATCCAAAACTAAATATCCCTACAAGGTCCTAGCCACTCCTGGTCGTCCGTTTCTCCTTGGAGCCACTTGCCCTGTCTGTAAGGTTAGTCAATGGAAAGAATGAGATTCAAGAGAATCCCAATAGTAACAAATCACTCATACAGTATATAAGCACACAGCATGTAAGATCACGTTTAGCAGCAACACAATGATACATGGCTCACGCCACATACAACAGCACTCACGGCTGTATACACAATGCGACAGCTTTCGCTGTAATCTCTATGCTCAATGCAACAGCTTTTGCTGTAATGGCAGCAGTATCTCAAAGCATCACAATGCATGACAACATACATACAATGCTTACACACAGTATAAGAGAAAGAGTCACTACCTTGTTCTTTCCGATTGTGCTTTGGCGCAGGTGGATCACAAATAGGGCAAATATCGAATCCTATAAACCAAAATTAAGGACAACGAATTATTACCTATTCCAATTCTTTATTAACTCATAATACTTGGGTTGATTATCACTATGGTCATTTAATCAAGTGAACTAAGGAGCTAAAGTGCTCAATTAACCTAAAAGGCCAATTTCTAACCTCAAAGTTCCACAATATTACATTATGCCAGAAAATCTTCAATTTTCGCATAGGTGACCAATCTGCCAGAATTTTTCAGCATCTTTGAAAAATCATAACTAATTCTAGAAAAATCAAAATGAGGTGATCCCAAAGCCTATTGAAATCTCTTTAAGTCCTCTTCATAGGAAAAATATGAATCATTACTAGAAATCACCACACAATTACAGAATTTCAAAAAATTCATCACTGCTCCAAAACAGATTCCAGTTTTAATCCCAAACTTTGGACAGTCATGACTCCCAGCACAAAAGGTGAAATGACACAAATTATATATCCATTTTGAAGCTTTAAGACTTTAAAATTTCATAATTTTTAGACACCATTTGCCCATTCAAAACGTCCAGACAACCTGACTGCCCTGTACAAAGTTTCACTTGATAGTTTTTCCAATTTTCAATCAATGTGTCCAATGGCTCCAAAATCAACAACCAAACCTAATCCCACACAATTTTTCATGTAGAACACAATGGTAACATCAAAATGAACAAATTCCCACTCATTCCCCATGTTCTGTTTTGGCAGAATTTTAGGGTATTTCACAACAAACAACCACTTCACTATCTAATCACTAAGCTTAGCTCATTTGCCTCCAAACCAACATATAAGCACATACATAGGATGAAAGCTTCATGATCCCTAATATACCCTAAAAACCGAAATTAGGGCTGTCACAATAGCCCACCACAACCCAGCCAATTAAAGCATCATATACATCAACATAATGCTCTTACTCACCTCTTGCTTCTTCTTGTATTCTTTTCTTGATTCCTCAACTTTTGTTCTTGCAAGGTGGCTGAAAACTCCTCTTCTTCAAAAACAAAAACCATAGAAATGAAGCTAAATAAGAGAGGAACAAGTTTCATGAAGGTCACTTGAGCCATAGATGAGGTTAAGGAGGTGAAAAATCAAGATCAAACTCACCTTGAAACCTTGCTTTTCTTGCTCTACGTTTTGGGCTGGTGCAAACCGACTTGAAGATGGAGAGAAAGAGTGATAATTGATCAGATTTTTCCTTTCCCTTATCACTTGAAGTCCAAACGAAAATATGGTGCAAAAGTAGAGAAAAGTTGTGGTGAAAATTACTTCACTTGGTCATGCACTTATGGTGAATTAACTAAGTGTATTTTGCTTCAACTTTTCTCTTTCCTTCCTCTTCCCTTTTTGACCGAAATGGTTGCCATTTGTATTCAAGATGTCATTTTATGTTTGGCCAACAATTATTGACCAAGACCTCCTCTCCTTACTTGGTCTTTCATGTGTTTCTCTTTCTCTCTTTATTGCACCAAAAATAGCTCTTAAAGTAACCAAAAGAAAGCTTCTTGAATTAATATTTACCTCCTTACTTTAGTTGTAATTGTTGACTAAATTCAACATACTTTCTTTTCCTCTTCATGCCATACGAATTGTAGCCCATGGAATAGCCAAAAGGGCTTCTTCAATTAATCATAATTTCAACTCTTCAAATATTACTTCTTTAGTTGAAATTGTTGACTTAGTCATCATCTTTTTCAACTTGGTCAAATTGCCTTCATATGTCATATGTAATAGCCTATATTGTTTCCTCATATCTTATGTAAGTCATGACCCTTTCAAGGAGATGATGATCTTATAAAATATCCACTTGCAATATAATATTTAATTGCCAATTTTTGCATGTGAAAATTGACTAAAGTCATCATCCCTTTTTACTTGGCCAAAAATGCTTCCATATGACTCATATTATGGCCAAATAAATATTCTCCTCATATTTCTCTTTCATACACCATGTTCCCTTCTTCTCATGTTCAAATTAGTCCTTTGGTCATTTTTGACTTTAGGCAAAAAACTAAGTAGTTATCTCAAGTTAATCAGAACTAAAGTCATGACAAAAATTCTAAAGGTAATTCTGTCATTAATCCCACTATCTATTCTGTACATTTAGCCCTTGAGTATATTTTGGGGTATTACAATTTATGTGCTGTCGTCATTGTTGTTGCCACGCCATCATCCTTACTCCCCTCTGCCATCCTTACCACCACCAGTAGCTAGGGGCAAGAAGGCCCAAATCTTGAGTTCCATGAAAGTGTTGAGGCTTCCATGGGTTACAGGTTGGAAGTGAGTTCCATCATTTTTTATGGAATTCACTCCCACATGGAAGTGGATTCATTGGTACTAAACATGACAAAATTAAACTTCCATCATCAATTCCACTTCAATGCCTTCACTTCTTTGGTACCAAATAGGGCATAAGTTCTTTTTACTCACTTTGATCATAACTATACTGAGTAGGATTTGGTAGATCGTGGTAGGGGAGGGAAAATGACCACGTTAATATATTGAGGCAATATTTTATGCATAAAATGTCTATTACTCTATTATTATCATTATTCAATAATAATTGTTTAATTTTATTAGGGAGAATCACTATGAGGTCCAAAAAATGATGTAATTACCAAAAAGTCTTATAAACAAATGAGCGGCATAAATTTATTGCCATTTCCTGTACTGGAATTATTATTACATGCTACTCACTAATTGTGAGTTTTTTTTGGTAATTATATTCATTCATCAAAGCCATATAACAGACGACTAGAGGAATCCGGCAAATTATTTCTTTTTAGAATGATTCATAGTACATGGACTCTCACCCCATCAACATAGAACTTAAGGTCCCCTCCTTATAGTGTGTTTGGTTCGAAGGGAGATGAGGGAAGGATGAGGGGGTTAAATTACCTTTTTAGGTTGAAGGTATTCAAATTTTGACATGGGAACCCAAAATTTAAAATGAATGAAAAGGTAAATTTTGAACGGGAATCCAAAATTTAAAAGAATAAAAAAATAAATTGAGTTTCTCCCATCTAAAATTGTAATTTGCCACCCCCTCCTCTCTCCTCAAACCAAACACTTAGAATTAGCAGCAGTACTCATGAAGGAAGCATGGGATATTTATCAACATTTAGAAGACATGTAATGAAACGCAAAAACAGTGGATCGATCTCACGAAATAACATTATACCATCAATATTTGAGAGTAAATAGAAATATCTAAGGGTGGGAACAACAATAGTGCCTTGAAGCTCTCAAAGCATGCGACTTTGACAATGTCATTGCTTAACAGTATTATTATATTTGTAATTTGTATTGCATCCGGCCATTCATGCCTCCTTGTCATAGTAAAGGATCTTACAATATAGAATTAGGGTTAGTATCATATTTGGTTCCTCAAATTTACCCTCATTTTGGTTTTGGTCCCTCAAGTTTCAAACCATTGTTTTTTATCCCTCTAGGGGCAAAATGGTCCAGGTCTTTATTGAGTTATAAGGACCAACATTTTAAAATAAATGAAACCAAAATCTATTACTTGAAACTTGACGGGACGATACCAAAATGAGGGTAAACTTAAGACAATAAAAATTAAATTAACTCTTGAATTAACAAAACTACTATCAAGAATTTAAAAGAGGGGCTAGATGTCGCTTTACAGATGAAGAGAACAAATATGCTAATCTACATTTTGAAAGTCTTCTTTCAATTGTTTTCAGTTTTTTGTAGGATATACTGTCTAATACCCAAGCTAATCTTGAAGCATCATATGGAAGAATTGGTTCAACCTGAGGCAGTTTTCAGCAGTTCTTCCCAGGTGGCTAGTTTTTCCCTAGGTTTGTTTATTGTACTTCCACGTGTCTTTTCTTTAAAGTCTATCTTCTCCCAATCACTGAATGAAACTATTTTCACATTTTTATCATGTAGGAGCTGACGAAGACCCTCTCTGCCTTGTTTTGGCAAGGTCGACGATGGGGATACCAACACTCCTTTATTAAGGTCTTCCGATATGCTCGAAACCTATCATGTTAATTGTCAGCCAAAATACGTAACTACCAGTCACACACATCCATATTCCATATGAAAGAGAAGTAACTAGCTTGGGTCAGAGCAATTATATGCCCTTCCAGTCAACTAGTTTCAGTGCTCATCGCAATAATAAGCATCAAGAGCTATTCACAAGCATGAAATCTGCATTAGTTCAAATAAAATTTCAACAGTCTAAATTTAAGATTTTCAGCTAATGATGTTTAAATCAAAAAATCACTTTTTGAAAAAATCACGGTTAAGAAATTATTTTTATTTTAAATTCTATGCACAAAAAAATTGAAAAAAAAGTAGAAGTAAAAAAAACCAATTTAAACCATCAAAATTAGATTCAAACGGCTTGAAATAGTGAATAGCTCTTAGGACTCATCATTGCAATGAGCGCTAAAACTGGTTCCCTTATGGACCTAGCAACTCGTTTTACAATATAACTGGGAATACATGTTTCATATAATTATATTTCCAGTCCTTTTAACATCAGGCGAAGGAAAAAATAGGTAAGAATCTAACTAATTAGAATCCCAATCGTCCACAGTATTTCAGACTCAAATCCTTGATACTTTTCATGTAAAATTGTCATATTTAGCTGTTTGTGAACTCCCTAGGAACTAATAAGCTATAGTTTGGCAGGTTTTGCTATCATCTATATTGCTGACGAGTCACTAGCTTCCTAAGAACAGCATGATTTATAGAAAGCAAGCTTACAGTTTCTTCAACACTGTTAGCCTTGTGAAATGCATATCAAAATGGCTCATTTTCACTCAATTTATCACACTATCTGATTTATTAATGGGTTTATGAGGATTGAAGTGTGAAGGAAATGTGCCCAATGAATGTTTGGTTAAAAAGAGAATAATTCTTTCATTAAATGTGAATATTTGGCTATCATACATCACCCTTTGTTTTGCATAGACTTCATTGTGTTTATAGGATCACACTTGAGACACTCAAAGAGCCAATGGAAGCACAAATCATTGATCAAGAAGTTGGGAAGAAAGCAAAACACTATTGCAATGAGTGCGTCATTGGGAAAAGCTGAAAAAGTTGAAAACAGATGCTTGGCTGCAACCAAGAAATTGGCTGGCTGCAGCCAGAAGACCTCCAGAAAGTTTTAGGCTGCAGCCAGACGACAGACAGAGGCAAGAATGCGTTTTCTGGCTGCAGCCAATAATTTCTGGCTGCCGCCAAAACGTGAAAACAACAGCTGTGCGTTTTGTTTCTAGGTCATTTAAAAGGCAAAATGCTGAAAAAGAAGAGGGGGGTTCGACATTCAGAGGTTTTGTGAGGCGGCTAAGGAGCATTTCCAAGCAAAGGAGAGGGGTTTTCTCAAGGAAATCAAGTGGGATTGAAGAATGAAAGAGATTCCAACTCCATTTCTCTTGATTTTTCTGTATTCATTCCCTTTCTCCATTGTAATTCTGATATGGCTGGACTGAATGTTGATATCTGTGATTCGTTTTTGAACATGAGTAGCTAGGTTTTTCATTCTAGGATTGTTCTAAACCTTTGTATGGATTAAATTTGATTCCTTCTTTCTTTTAGTAGCTAATGGTATATATGTGTTAATTCTCCCCTGTTTTCGCTGATATTCGTGACTGGCCAGCACTATGGATAATCTGTTCAATTAGATTAAGCTTGAGAAAGTTAGTTTAATTGTAGAACTTGGGTAGAATTATGCTAGACTTGAAGTTTAAGAATTAAATGGATGGTTTGTTAATAACATAGAGATATAGTTATTAACCTAGCATTGTCAAATTAAGGAGGCTATGTAATGATTATTTTCCCTTAACTATAGCAAGAGATTGTGTATGTTAATGGAGGATATAAATTTGGTTATGACTTGAGAGAGCTTAATCAATTGCTAGTGAACCTTAGACTGACATATATATATATCCCATAAAAGTATTCTTGGAGAGGGAGGAAATTAAGTTTATGAAATACAAAGGGAACGAACAATTCTAGGTTTATTATAATTGATTGAATTCACAAGAATCATAGTTTTGTTCAGTAATTTTTAGTTTTTATTAAAATATCTTTTGAAATTCCTTTTTCCACACTCAACAATTTGTTTTGGTTCAACTTAATCAAACACATTAAGCCCATTGCTTGACTAATTTGTTACTCAAATCCTCGAGGGAACGATCTTACTTATCACTCTATTACTTGACGCGATCCGTGCACTTGCGGTAGTGAACAAGCACAATAAAGGTTTGTGGCAATAATTGCAGTTGGTCCTCTCTTAAGCCAACCACAAACATACAAGCCCTCCTCAAGTAATGTCGGATTCCCTGAAGCATCACTCAGCACTCGACCTTCATTATTTGGAACTATACCTGAGAATTAGCAACGACATATTGATGAGAGAAAGGAGAATAAAAATACCCAGAATATGAAAATAAAAAGGGACTTGGAATTCAGAACTTCATCATTGACCCGCATAACTCCTCTCAAGTCAGAGTATAAGTTATATATGTTAGCTAGTTAATATTCTAACTACTCCAACCATCATAACAAAACATAACAATAACTACTTAGAACTATAACAGCTTATCATCTACTTCCATTATACCCGTACTACATGAAAAGATAAGAAGAGCAAATGCCCAGGGTAAAAGGGTAGGGACTAGAGAATATACATACTTGATGACAGTATAAATAACTCTGACCCCTCAAAATCTATATTAATACTCTGACTGCAAAAGACACAGGCAAAGTTTACCATTGGGTGCCCTAAAGGCTACAACTAATGCTTTTCATAATTTCCTAAAAAATCTAAACATATAGCAGTGCATATATTTTCTCGAAGTGCCTGAAAATACCAAAGCTGCAGTAACTATGATTCTCAAACCAGCCATCAAACGAGTCAAGATACTAGTTCATGGTTTAAAGATTAGAACATAGCTGAACCAGTCGTGATTAAACTAATATATTTTAAGTAATATAGATTAAATTAATGATTAAGGCGCAAAAATAGCAAGGAACAATTTCACTATGTGCACCCAACACAATTAGCTATTTTTGGGTGCAGAGTAGACATCAACAATATTTTTGAGTGCAAAAGTAGATATAATTAATTTATTCGGGAGCAAATATGGCAACGCCATTAAACTAGGTTAACTTCCATTACTTTAATATATTTTTAGAATGGTAAGGTGCAAATTAAGCAACCAACTATTTTCTTATGGGCACCTAACACCATTATTTTTCACACTAGCATTTACAAGACAAATATGGGCATATACACATGAGCATTTACATTAATGATCTTACTTTATTTTGTGTACTTTTGCACCTAAAAATAGTTAATTGTGTTGGGAGCCTATCAGAAAATAGTTGGTTGCTAAATTTACACCTTAACCATTCTAAAAATATATTAAAGTAATGGAAGTTAACCTGAATTAATGGCATTGCTATATTTGCTCCCGAATAAATTGATTATGTCTAGCTACTTTTACACCCAGAAATATTGTTGTTGTCTAGTTTTGCACCCAAAAATAGTTAATTGTGTTGGGTGCATATAGTGAAATAGTTCCTTGTTATTTTTGCACCTTAACCCTTAAATTAAAATATTATATAACAACAACAAATAGACCAGTGTTTTGCACCCAAAAATATTAATATTATATTAATCACTCTGCTGTCTTTCATACAACTTCCAAGCAACTAGCATGCCTATTAATAGACCACAGTGGATCAGATAATAACACTGCACAAAAGTCAGTGCAGACAATAATAAATTTGATCGGTAACAATAACATAAATTGTACCAAAGAATGTTTTTAGCAAGGGAAAAAAAATGAGAACCCACTTCCAAATTTGTTATTGATCTCCAAATATAACTTCCCCAAAAACACATGATTTAGAAGAAACCTGAGATAATTCAGAGAAAAACATAAAATAGGAAATTAGCACAAAAAGTATGAAATACAAATTATTTGTTCACCTTTCTGATTATCAAAAGGTAAGCCATGAACAGATATTGATCTGTAACCAATGCTCTTAAGTACCAACCTACAAAACACCAGTATAGGCAGTGGACTCAGCATTGAATCTCAACATTTTGTAAAATCACAATGGAAATAAATATCTTTCCAGGGAGGCTGCAATCATTCATTTATACAATTCCATCTCTATCTCTGCAAAATGCAGCTGACGAATTAACAATAATTCTTAGCACAAGAAAAGATTATTGTGGACTCATGTTCATTAGTGTTTACCAAATGTCCAAATCTTCAAAAATAATTTATATTTAACCAGATTTAGAAATTTAAGAAGCGTATAAATCCCCCGTTTGTTTGACCACCCTTTTTTAATGCTAAAAGAAACTATGCTATATTATATTTACCAGTCATACATTATTATTGATGCTGCGCTGATGATGCTAAGTTTACCAGTAACAAGTTACAACAAAAATATGAACAATATAAAAATTACCTTGTAGCACTGTCTTTTCGAAGTACACACTTGAAACATAGCCAATTCTATCTTTTGACTCCTGAAAGCTATCTGGCTTACGGAAAAAGACAAAATGGAGTTCACATTGATTCAGACCAGCATGTGCAGGATTTGAAGTACCTTCCTTAGAGATAGCAATTCATAAACTCTTCTCTGTATACGGCTACACTTTAATTCTTCCTTTGCAGAGAGACAACATCAGGCACAGATAAAACCAATGAAAGAAATTCAGGTAAAAAAGAAGTATAATAGTTTTCAAAAGGAAAAACAAACAAGAAAGTAAATTTAATGAAAATTACCACTAAATAGAAAGGAGAAACTATTTATGGAATTAACCATACTTGCAAATATTGAAGAGACGTTTCATCATAGGATTCTTAAAAACAGAAATAGTGATAGTGATAGTGATAGTGATAAAAATATGCGCATGTAGTTATAGCTAGTACATATAGCAAATATAAGTAATGCCACCGTCATAAATTAGGAAACAACTTGGAAGCACCCTATACCTCATCTGCCAGAGTTAGAAGTAGATCAGTTTCCTGAATTTTAATATCAAGATTATGAATACCTGTAAAAAGATGCCAAACCTTCCATTAGTTTCATGGATACAAGAGACTGAAATGGTATACAACTTATAGTTCATGACCTACAAAGTACAGTTGCTTCAAGAGTGTACCCCTATTACTGAGTGTAATGCCAGTGCACATACTTTTTTGGTGCTCTTAAAGCATGTTTAGTTTCACTTGGTAGTAATGGTTTCTGAAGATGTTTATCAGAGAATATTTTGTTATATCATTCAGATGAGAAGAAGTCCCTATTTATACTATCATAAGGGGGACATTAGTGGAGGAATTCACGGGATTACAATCAATGACCTAATAAAGAAAAAATTATGTCAACCCACTCTAACAACCCATAATCATTCTAACAACTCACTAACAACTAATATTCTAACACCTATAATTATGAGATTCTACACTCCCCCTCAAGTTGGACTATAGATATCTATCATGTTCAACTTGCCAATAAGATATTCAAACTTATCATTGGGTAGTCCTTTAGTAAGAACATCTGCAGTCTGTTCCTTATATGGTATATATCATAGGTCAACAATGCCTTCATCAATCTTTTCTCTTATGAAATGTCTGTCTATCTCAACATGTTTGGTTCTGTCATGTGGAACTGGATTATGGGCAATATTGATTGCAGCCATGTTATCACAATAGACTTTGATTGGCAGATTTATGCATTTCCTTACATCTTCAAGAACACGTTTTATCCATATGCCTTCACAAATCCCAAGTGCTATAGCTCGTTATTCAGCCTCAGCACTGCTTCTTGCAACTACGCTCTGCTTTTTACTTCTCCATGTGACCAAGTTACCCCATATATACGCACAGTATCCAGAAGTAGATTTCCTGTCATCTTGATCACCTGCCCAATCAGCATCTGTAAACAATTCTACATTTCGTTTATCAGTCTTTTTGAACAACAAGCCACGTCCCGGAGATCCCTTCAAATAACGAAGAATCCGGTACACTTGATTCAAATGCTTCTGTGTAGGATTATAGGAGTGCTAACTGACCATACTAACGGCAAATGCGATGTCGGGTCTGGTATGGGACAAGTATATTAGTTTACCTACCATTCGCTGATAGTTTCCTATGTCCACAGCTTTACCAAGGTCTGCTTCTTCGTTTATTTTATCAACCCGAATAGGTGTGTTACTAGGTCTGCAGCCTGTCATCCCTATTTCCTTTAGGAGATCCAGTATATACTTTCTTTGGGAAATATAGATACCTCTTTTCGACCGAGCAATTTCCATCCCAAGAAAGTACTTCATTTCTCCAAGATTTTTGACCTGGAATTCCCGTGTAAGGACTCCCTTGATTTGATTGATCTCTACCTCATCATCTCCAGTAAGAATTATATCATCAACATATACTGCTAGAATAGTCATCTTGTCCTTATGATGTTTAAAGAATAAGGTATGATCGCTCTGCCCCTGAGTGTATCCATGTCTCTTAAGAACTCGAGTGAATCTATCAAAATAAGCACGCGGAGATTGCTTCAATCCATACAATGACCTCTTTCTAGCAAATTCAATAAACCTCTTCCACCCCATTCTCATATTCTTCATGAGTTCTCCAAGCATTCATCCAACTATGATCCATTTTATTACCATCTAAGCCATTTCCAACAACATTCAAGTTTAGAACAATTGTCAATGAAGGGATTGTCTTTTACTCATTTTTTTTAAATTCGACTGCATTTCACTTTAAAAGTTAGACATCCCAAAATTTCAACAACAACAACTTAATTCAAACAAGACTAACTAACTAAGACAATTCAGGACAATATCGACAATTTAATCCAGCAATTTTGCATGTAAGATTATTAATATTATATATATACATATGTTATTCTCTGGAAATTCTTGTAGTTCATCACATTTTTCTTATATATTTGTGGTTTTAAACTAAAATTTTGCATAAACTTTATACATATGAAGGAAAATGTGATGTGTTGAAAATACTTTGAAAAGTGCAAATTTTGAGCTAAATGTATAGGGTTTTAGATTAAATTGAAGTTGGAAAGCTCATAAAATCCTTCTCGTTATAGGAGGATGATGACAAGAAATGAAAGCTTACATGGATCCTTGGAGGTGGAGAAAAGAAGAACAAAAGCCAAAAAGGAAGATCAAAGTAGCTTGAAGGTGCCCCCGGTTGCTTTTGCTACGCCACAGCGAAGCAAAAGCGAAAACACATAAAAAATAGGCCCTTCTGACCGCGTACGCTGTGGGTTCGCTATAGCGAAGCAAAAGCGAAAACACATAAAGAATAGACCCTTCTGACCGCATATGCTGTGGGTTCGCTATAGCAAAGCGAAAGCAAAGTTGCGATACAGCAACTGTGCGTTTTGAAAAAGTGAAGCTTCAGCTGTGTTTTTAACCTAATGGAAGCGTCGAAATTGAGATATTCTGCACAAGGAAGAGCTCAAGAACCACAAGGAGGCTTCTTGGAGAGCTTGAGGAGGATTTTGGTGCTTCTTAGAGGAGATTCTTGGAGAAATTCAAGATTTTCTTTTCTTTTTTTTTTCTGGTTTTTCCCCTCTTCTCTTCCCATTTGCTGATATGGTTATGAGTTTTATGTTGAGTTGTTGGTTTGTATTGACTATGAGTGGCTAAAACTCTCATTTAGGATTAATTCTACTCATTGTATGGATTAAAACTACTATATTTTCTTGCTTTTGCTAATTGTTGAGAATATATGCTGATTTTTCTCTATGCTTAATTACTATCTTGTGCTTGATCACCACATGATTAGTTTGGTTCAATTGAATGATGCTTGAGAGAGCTATTTTGGTTGTAGAACTTGAGAAAAATCATGCTAGACTTGAAGTTTAAGGATTAAATGGATGGTTTGTTGTTAGAATAAAGATATATCTAACAACCTAGCATAGTCTAATGAAGAATTGCTTTGGGAAAGACGATTTTCATTAATGATAGACAAGATATTGAATATTGTTAATGAAGATTAAAAATCAATCTTGACTTGAGAGAGCTTGATTGATGATCTTAGAATCTTTGACTAGCATATGGACTCACACAACTAGCATAAGTGAATCAATTGCATAGTTTTATGAAATACAATGAGGAAGAAGTAATCCTAAGTCTTTAAACCTTGAAGTAGAATCAATTTTACAATCACCTTTGTTTTACCTTATTGTTTTTCGCAAATTCTCTTAATTAACATACTCAATTCCAAATGATTCCATTCAACCTAATTAAACATATGGTTACATTAGTAAGCTCACTTTCGTCATAGTCCTCGTGGGAACGATCTTTACTTATCACTTTATTACTTGCGACCCGTGCGCTTGCGGAAGCTAAACGGCGAACAACATATAATGATATATATGAAAATATCTTAAAAGGACCTCATTATATCTTCTATTCTATTATTTTTTTTTTGGACCAAATTCTACTCTATTATTTGGACCCTAAATAATTGGACACGTTTCATAATGCCATATGTCAATCAGATTTATTCTGTCTCCATCAATATAGGATTCAAAGTTTTAATTAAATTGAATCCCTTTCACCCAATTCAAGGGTTGCTAATAATACTTTCATTAAATTTTCATGAACCTATTTTATATAATAATCAATGAAAAGGAAATGGATGAAACTTAGGTCCATTTATTTATATCTATTAGGTCAAATTCCTCGATTCAATCAAGACATATGGGCCTATTTTTAAAATAAAAATTCACATTGATAACATTTCAAAATGTGAATTGCTCATAACATAATTTAACATCTTTGAACCATAGCAACTTTTGCACATCATAAGTCCACACCCTTATGTTCCCCAATTTCCTTCACATTGTTCCCTTATGTCTGCTTCCTTATTAGTAATACTATTATAGTAATTAAAGTTAATTTCTTATCAATATAGTACAATTAAAAAAATAACAGTTAACTTATCAAATGTCTTAAAATGAAAATTATATACGAAATGTCCTAAAACCAACACATTTTATAAAAAAAAAACAAACAAACAAACCTGCAACTGGAGAGAGGCCAACGGTGTAGAGGGAGAGGGAGGAGCTTGGTGTTGGTGTGTGATTTGACACAACCTTAGCCGCCTCGGGATCAAATCACAAATTACCACGAATTAAATGCAATATAGTGCAAACAACTTGGGATCGTTCTCTTATCAAGGAGCCATTTATTTTGACTACCCTAGGAAAATCTAAGTGTTATAAACATGGTTAGAAAGGGGATTTTTAAAATTGGTTTTTCTAGAAATTAAAATTTATGAAAATAAAACTATTCCTTTTTTTTTTTTGTATTTTGGAAAATAATAAAGAAATGATATGGATTAAAAAGGGATAATATGATAAAATGAATCATGGTGATGAAGAAAGTGGCAATCCTTGCTAAACAAATCATAGGAGTTCAAATTTCATTAAGTCTCAAGAACAACCTCAAGATAACACTTGAGTCCAATATTCTCAATTAATAGTAGCTCCTACAAACATAGCTAACTACTACCTCTTGAGATATTGTTTAAAACCCAATTAATGTGCAATTAAAATTGGAGTGATGCAAATTGTTCTTCTCAATTAGAATATTCTAACGAACTATTCAAGAGCTAAAATCAACTATGATTACCAATCAATAACATGATAGCAAGCATAATTTCATCAAGCACATCAAAGATATGTATCAAAATGAACATCAAAATACATCATCCAATTAAAACTACAATGATCAATCCACATGGATACATAACAGCAATCCAAGTCTTAAAACCACACAATGATTAACCTAAACATGAAAATCAAATATATAATTTAAGCATAAGATTGAATCAAAGAACTCCCCTATGTAAGCACAATTGCTCAAGCCACAATTCCTCAACACCAAGAAGCAGTAAAATCAGCCACTCATAGCTCTAATGGCAACAGCAATTTGCTTGAAACTTTGAAAATCCATGAGCATGATTGTTCAGCCAGACCAATAGAGAAATGGAGAAAGTGAGTCTTCGTTTTTTTTTCTTGCACCCCGTTTTTTTTTTTTTAAACTCTCTTCAGCTCAAGATCCAAGTTCAGTGGTGTAGGATCCCAAATGGTGGTGGAACAGAATAAGCCCAACGAAGATAATGGTGATGAATGGGGAAGAAGAAAATATCATTGGTACTGTGAAGAGGCTCGCCGGAAAACTGGGTTGACCGGAAACTGGAATTTGCTGCCGGCGGTGGTGCTTGACTGAGAAAGGTCAGTAATGGCAGTACTGTGATCTTCAGCTCTTCGGTCTCCTTCTCAGATCCTTCATCTCGCAATCAGCTCGGCTCCATCGCAAAGACACTTAGCTGCCTCTCAATGTCGGATCCCTGTCAAAATCCCAGCTCCCAATCTCCTTAGCTCACCGTGAAGGCTCACCGACAGTGGTGAGATGACAGTGGTGTCCCTTCTCTGGTCTCTCCCGTTTCACGCTCCAGCTCTCGGGTTGTTCCACAGAGAGAAGCAGGAAGGTGTGGTGGTGTTGGAGGTGAGAGGGAAGATCGATGATGGTGATCGGAACTCACCCTCCGTCTCCCAGCTCACTCCCAGGTTCTTGCGGCGCTCTCCCTCTTCCCTCAGCTCTCTCTCTCTGTTCCTGAAGCTGCTCCAATGACCTTGCGGCGCTAGACTTTGCTCTCAGCTCTCACTGTCAGATCTCTCTCAGCGCCCCCAACCCCACTCTCCGCTTGCTTTCTGTCTCGGTTCCCTTCCATCTCCTTTCAGTCTCGGGTCTGTGTGCGTTTTGGGCTCTATCTTTTCTTTCTTTTTTTATTCTTTCAACAGCCCAAATACCACTGGATCTGTTTCTTTCTTTTATATATATATATATAGGGCTTGCTTTATTGTCTCATTTTTCAGCCTAGTTCCAAAAAAAAAAATTAATATAGGTCTTATCTCTTCTCTTGGCCCAAGTCACCCACAGCTCCTCTCAAATCTCAACATTAGCCCAATTCCCTCTAAATAATTAATTTGAACCTCCAGAATCCTCAATTTCTTCTGTAACACCTACAATGTAAAATTAAGCGCAAGGTAGCATCAAAAGTTCAAGGGACAATTGTATAAAAATAATTAATAAATTGTGACTATTTTACCCCTAATTACCATTAATTCAAAACAATTATCCCTAACCAAAATTAATGCTTAATAATGCAATAATGTTCCAGAAAATACATTAAAATCCCAAATTAATCCTGGAAAATTCATATAAAAATATGGTTTAATCAATTCCCCCCACACTTAGACCTTTGTACTTCCAGAACAAAGGCAATTAAGCATAATTTTCTAATTCCAATCATCAATGCAATTAAAAGATGAACAATTTGATAATACGAAAGCAATGGATTAATTAATCAAACTTTTCAAGTCAACACTAGTCATAGTCAAGCAATGCAAAGAAATTAGCTAACTACACAATCTCAAAATATTAGAGTAAAACACAAGAGACTCTCAAAGTATTAGTGTTTCACTCATCTCACCTTATTGGGATAATTTCACTCTAGCTCACTTAGTTAACACCTTACCATAGGCTTGTAACAACTATAATATCTCCACTACTAATAGCAATAAATGTAATGAATCAAGAGGACTTAAATGGCTTCTAATGTTGGATGAAGGCTAAATGAAATGAATTGATTGGAAAAAGAAATAGTTAATGTGCAAGTCAAAGTTAAAAAGCAAGTTCTTAGCATTTAAATATTTGACAAACTTGTGCCAATTGTTTTCCAAATTCATGAACAAATGCCTTCTTTGTATTTTTTTTTCTTTTTCAATTCTTTTCTCTCTTTTTATTTTAACTATACTCATTTTTTTTTTCAATATCCTTTTTTTTTCTCTTCTTTTTTTCTTCTATACACACTTTTTTTTTTTGAAACTTACTTTCTCTTTTCTATATACATGGCATTTCAAAATATACATTGTTCAATCAATTTGATTTTAAAACACTATGAACATTAGGAGTAAATGACATGCATACAACATAGGAATGGTTCAAATGGGTAAGCAAAGGTAAGTGAATGAGGGTTTGTGTTTGGGTGAAATGGTTTAGAATGAATGCCTCTTTCATTTCCATCACACTAATGCAAATGCCATTTTGAAAAAGAGTTGAAACAAGTTCTAGAAGATGAAGAACTAAGTGAACATGCACACATAGAAAGAATTCAATGCTCAATTAACCTTCCAACAAGGTGTCTCTCTAATGCTCACTCCAATACAATCAATTGCATAGGAAGCTAACCACAATGCATTTACTTCACAATTCCTAATGCTAACCTTACAAACATAATCAATCAAAACATTGCAATCAATTCTAAGAATGCTCAACTCTTAAAAGCACTAATGATATAGAAACTTTTGATTTCTTAAAAACAAGGAGTAAGTCAAAAATCTAATTGTGGGTTCATTTCTCTTCCCATTCACTTGAAAAGAACAAAATTGTGGTTTCGAAAAGTTGCCAAAACACTAGAACACATCAAAGCTCAAAAAATTTCTTACAATCACATTCCAAAGTGGTAAATGCGACCCTTTACCACCTAGGACATGCATCAAAGTAAGTCATTCTTCAAAAATTTTTGAAAAATTTTCTAGTTTAAGGCATTTCTCATTTATAAACAACCAATTAATGGGATTTAAAATATATTCCCCTCCCCCACACTTAATCAACACATTGTCCTCAATGTGTAAAACAACTCTATTAGTCTAACTTATTCCTGAGTGAAGTGGAAAGTTGTGAAGTCCAATTGCAATTGGAGCACAACACGTCAATCATCACATAAAGAGGGAGAAGGAGAAACAAGTCACAATAACAGAGGAAATCGAGATGAAAAGGCACAATGGCGATTAAGTAAGGTAGTGGCCACAAATGCAAGCATACAAAGGGAGTTCTTATTCTAATTACTAAGCTATGCTACTTCTACTTTTCCTACTAGAATGCCCTTCCCCCACACTTATCTCAACCAATCAGTCAAGTATATATATAACCACCAATCCAGGAAGACTGAAAGTAAAGGATTGTGAAAGGAGAAGAAGCAACCTGGCCTCAAGGGGGCTTTGATGATGAATCACGGTAGAGCTTGAGGAGGTGTCCATTGACTTGGAACTCCTTTCCAGTAGTCTCATCAAGCAACTCTACCATGCCAAATGAATGCACTTTGGTGACAGTGAAAGGCCCATACCATTTATCTTTAAGCTTCCCATTCAACAACTTGAATCGAGCCCTATACAACAGCACACGATCACCCACCTTGAAGTCCTTTCTCAACATCTTCTTATCATGAAGCAACTTGGTCTTTTCTTTGTAAATGCGGGAGCTCTCATAAGCGTCCAATCGCATTTCCTCAAGTTCTTGTAGTTGCAACTTCCTTTCCAAACCCGCTTCTTGCACATCCATATTGCATAATTTCACCGCCCAATAGGTTTTGTGCTCCAATTCCACCGGAATATGACATGATTTCCCATAGATAAGCCGGTAAGGAGACATCCCTATCGGTGTCTTGAAAGCGGTTCTATAGGCCCATAGTGCTTCCTCCAACCTTGAACTCCAATCCTTCCTTGAAGGCTTGACTATCTTTTCCAAAATGTGTTTGATCTCTCGGTTGGAAACTTCTGCTTGCCCATTTGTTTGTGGATGATAAGGAGTGGACATTTTGTGGGTTACCCCTAGCTTAGCAAGTAGGTTATCAATAACCCTATTGCAAAAGTGGGTACCTCGCTCTATCACTCACTATAGCCCTTGGTACTCCAAATCTACAAAAGATGTTAGACTTGAGAAACTTGGAAACCGTTTGGGCATCATCTTTCCTAGTAGGAATGGCTTCTACCCACCTAGAAAGGTAATCTACAGCTAGCAAGATGTAGGTAAAGTCGGATGATGGTGGAAAAGGACCCATGAAGTCTATACCCCAAACATCAAATACCTCACAAAAGAGCATGGGTTGTTGTGGCATCTCATACCACTTACCTAACCCCCCAAACCGTTGGCATTTATCACATGCCTTACAATATAAGTATGCATCCTTAAACAGGGTAGGCCAGTAAAACCCAGCATCTAATACTTTCCTAGAGGTCTTGTTAGCACTAAAATGTCCACCACAAACCATTGAATGACAAGCAGAAAGTATGTATTTGGACTCGGTCTCTGGAATGCACCTCCTGATCACTTGATCATTGCATAGTCTCCATAAATATGGCTCATCCCAAATGTAGTGTTCAGCTTCCCGTTTAAGTTTCTGAGCCTGAAAGGAAGACATATGCTCAGGGATTAGACTGGTCACAATATAGTTAACAAGATTACCAAACCAAGGAACATAGACAGAGATAGACATAAGAGATGAATTAGGAAAGTCATCACAAACAAAGTCAGAATCAAGTACTCCCCTTGTTCCATCCGGCAATCTACTCAAATGATCCGCTATAAGGTTCGCAGTTCCAGGCCTATCCTTAATGCTAATATCGAACTCTTATAGCAACAACATCCATCTAATGAGCCTTGGTTTCGATTGAGGCTTGGTGAAGAGAAACTTCACAGCTACATGATCTGTATACACAACCACTTTGGAATTGATCAAGTATTGTCTGAACTTATCTAATGCAAATATCACAGCAAACAGTTCTTTTTCAGTGGTTGTGTAATTCCTTTGTGCATTATCCAAGGTTTTGGATGCATAGGCAATCACATGGGACAACTTACTATGCTTTTGTCCTAGCATGACCCCCACAGCAGAATTGGAGGCATCGCATGCTAATTCAAAAGGTAAGGTCCAATCTGTGCACTCAGGATAGGAGGAGAAATCAAATGTGCTTTCAATTCATCAAATGCTTGTTTACAAGGATTATCAAAAACAAAATCAACATCCTTTTGTAATAGTTTGGATAATGGTAGAGCTATTTTACTAAAATCTTTTATGAATCATCGATAAAAACCCACATGCCCTAAGAAAGAACGAAGTGCTTTAACACTAGTAGGGTAAGGCAAGGAGGAAATCACCTCAATCTTAGCTCTATCAACTTCAATGCCCTTGCTAGATATCAAATGACCAAGTACTATTCCATGATCAACCATGAAATGGCACTTCTCATAATTCAAAATCAAGTTTTTCTCAATGCATCTAGCAAGAACATTATCCAAACTAGCTAAACAAGCATCAAACGAATTACCATACACTGTGAAATCATCCATAAAAACCTCCATGCAATTTTCAAGAAAATCACAGAATAGTGACATCATGCAACGCTGGAAAGTGTTAGGTGCATTGCACAATCCAAACGGCATTCTCCTATAGGCATAGGTACCAAATGGACAAGTAAAAGTGGTCTTTTCCTGATCTTCGGGAGCTAAAGGGATTTGGAAATATCCTGAATAACCATCTAGGAAACAATAGTGACTCTTACCCGCCAACCGCTCAAGCATATGATCAATGAAAGGCAAGGGGAAGTGATCTTTCCTAGAGGCTTCATTCAATTTCCTATAATCTATGCACACTCGCCAAGCATTTTGCACCCTAGTAGGTATCAACTCATTATTTTCATTCTTTACCACAGTGATCTTACTCTTCTTAAGCACTACTTGCACTGGACTAACCCACTCACTATCAGATATTGGGTAAATAATACCTGCACTCAATAGCTTAGTCACTTCTTACTTAACCACATCTAGAATTAAGGGGTTGAGTCGCCTTTGGGGCTGCCTAAGGGGTTTGGAATCCTCATGCAAGAGGATTCTATGGGTACAAATAGCTGGACTAATCCCAGGAATGTCAACTAAAGTCCAACCTAGAGCTTTCTTATTTCTAGACAAAACATCAAGCAACCTCTCCTCCTCACTCACAGACAAAGAATTTGAGATAATCACAGGCAATTTCTCATCAGAAACAAGAAAAGCATATTTCAAATGAGAGGGGAGAGGCTTAAGCTCTAAATCAGGAGGTTGAACAATAGAGGGCATTAGTCTAGAAAGATCAAGGGTAGCAGAGATACTCCCCTTTGTAGACGAAAGTAATGCACAACTTGTGCTAAGCTCCTTTGATTCCACCACTTGTGCATTGGTCTTCCCAATTGTTGAACTAATATTTGGTTGGTCTACAGCAGCAACAAACTTGGGGAAAGTAACTTCCTTCATACCTACTTCACAAGAAGTGATTAGCTCATTCAAAAATCGTAAGGTATGAGGAGTAATCTTAGTTCTAGGATTAAGTGATGAGTTAGGAAGCGGCCCTTTAACCACATGGTGAGGCCCAAAGTGAGTCACATAAGAGAATGTCTTGGTCGGTGTGAGGGCTATGCCCTTAGAGATCAAATCATCCAAGTCTTGGCTACCGACCTCGAACTCAGCTTCCTCCACTAGTTTGTGACCTGAAACATTAACAAAGGCACCTTCCTCACAAGCATCATCACTCAAGCATGTGTTAGTGGAAGAATTAAGCTCCAATGAACTAAGAGAAGTAAGTGAAAAGTCACTGAGGGAGGATAACCAACAATCAACCATCGATGGGTCAAGGTTGGAAATCTCAATCCCTCGTGAATCAAAATCATCAACAGAAAGAGAAGAGAATTGTTCATCACATAAAGACAATGCAATACCACAGTTAAGATCACAATCATTAGTATGCAAGTCAAACTCATATTCATGAATTACATCATCAAGTACTAAGTCAATTGAATTCACACCTAATAAAGAGTAATCTTCAAAAGGGTGCTTCATGGCTTCGTACATGTTGAAACTAAGCTTATGGTTACCCACTTCCATAGTTATTGACCCATCTCTCATGTCTATCAAGGTACTAGCAGTTCTCATGAAGGGTCTCCCTAAGATAAGGGTGGATTCACTCGACTCTTGAGACATGTCTAACACATAGAAGTCAGCGGGGAAAACCAAATCCTTTACTTTGACAAGCAAATCCTCAATGATACCTTGTGGTTCCCTAATGGTCCTATCAGCTAGTTGGAGAACCACACTAGTCCTCTTAAGCTCCTTGACACCAAGAGACTTTAAAATGGCACTAGGCATGACATTAATGGATGCACCTAAGTCTAATGAGGCTTGAGCTACATGCACATTACCTATGGTACAAGGTATAGTGAATGAGCCGGGATCCTTGCACTTAACAGGGATTTGGGGTTTGAATAGGGCAGACACATTAGAGCTAACTTGAACTCTCTCATTAGGCCTAAACTTCCTCTTGTTAGTACAAAGCTCTTTCAAGAATTTGCAATAGCTAGGCATAGACTTAACCAATTGGAAGAAAGGAACATTGATATGCAACTTACTAAACAAATCATACATTTCTGTTTTAGTTTGTTCCTCATGCATTTTCTTGCCTTGAAAGTAAGCTTTAGGGAAAGGGAGTTGAGAAATTTTTACCTCCTTACCATTAGCATTGGATAAGGTGCCTTGCTTGCTTGACTCGCCTTCCTCAAAAGTGCTTCTTTCTTTGGAGCCAACCTCTCTCAGAAGTAGTTGTTGTTCCACTTGAGGTTGCTCAACCACTTTGTCTTTCTTCTTGTCAAGAATAGCCTTCTCTTTATAGCTCTCGAATCAGGAAGCTTCATTGGGCTCAAGGGTGGACATTCAACTTCTATGTCCTCATCCACCTCATTGTCAATCTCTTCAGGGAAGTGCACTTTCTTGCCACTCCTCAACTCAATAGCATTCAAGGACTTGGGATTGATGACTGTGTTTGAAGGAATGGAACCACTAGTCTTAGCATGCACATCACTCAAAGAATTGGAGAGTTGAGTTAAGTGGGAGTGTACATTATCATTCTTCAACTCCAACTCTTCTAACTTCTTGAATACATGAGACAGTTGAGTTCTATCACTTGCTCTATCACTTTCGAGCTTTTGTAGAGTTGATCCAATAGAAGAGAATTGACTCTCATTCAAAGCTTTTTCTTCTATCATCCGGTTGTCAATACTATTAAGTCGAGCGGCTATGCTCTTCAACAATTGATTATTCTCATCACCTTTAGACTCTTGAAGTGACACCATTTACCCACGGTTTGACCCATATGGCTGGACTTGATGAGATGATCCTTCTTGATTCCTCCAACCGAAAGTAGGGTTAGGTTTTCTTTGTTCATTGTAGGTAGTAGTGTTAGAGTCCCATCTTTGTTGATTAGGCCTTCCTTGGTACATAGCGTTGATTTCCTCATGAAGATTAGGGCATACACTGGAAATGTGCATAACTGAACCACAAGATTCACAGCTAGGTGCAACAAGAGCCTTTGAAGTAGGAGAGGAAGGTGCTTGGTGGATACTCAAATGATGAAGCTCAGATGTGATGAGAGAAAGTTGTGAGGTGACTGTATCTATCTTTGACTCAAGTGAAAGCATCCTTTGGTTGGATCCTATATTACATACTCCTCTAATCTCTCGGACATTGTATTGTTGAGTATTTTGAGCTCTTCTTTTAATTTGAGCCCACGGTTCCTCAGCAGTACAATCTTCTAAAGAACCCCTAGCTGAAGCATCAAGAATGCCCTTCTCATTAGGTAGAAGACCATCATGAAAATATTGGATCAACTGTTCATCACTGATTTGATGATGTGGACACTTGGCCAAAAGCTCTTGAAAGCGAATCCAATACTCATAAAAGGATTCCAATGGATCTTGCTTGATAGAGTAGATCTCCTTCTTAAGTTCAGCAATCCTAGCATCGGGAAAGTATTTGTCCAAGAATGCTTTCTTCAAGTTAGCCCATGAATGAAGGGCATCATTAGCATGCGTAGGAAGCATCATGTACCACTCTTTTGCCTTTCCCTCCAAAGTGAAATAGAACACTTTCAATTGCACATCTTCAAGGCGAGCACCAATAGGCTTCATGTTCGAGCAAGCTAAGTGTAGTGCATTGAGATGATTGTAAGGTCTTCCTTGTCAAGTCCATGAAAATGAGGTAGTGCAGCAAGCAAAGGACCCTTAAGCTCAAAATTAACCTCAAGGTTAGGGCATGCGATGTTGAAAGGATTATAAGTGACATCCGATCTTGTCACATCCCTTATAGTTCTCCTTGGGGGTGAATTTGGACCATTTCCTACCATAGTTGTACCTTGAGAAACACAATCACTTAAGTCAATGACAATTTCAAAATTAGAAGAATGATCAAATGCTCTCTCAAGTTGGTCAGACATACAAAGCTAGCAAGCAAGCAATGGATCTATATGTTAGATCCCAAGTTTTGATGATAACAATAAGTCAATTATGTGCATAACATGTTTTTAGAAGGTTAAGAATAATTTCCAAGTTACCAAATGCATATTTGAAGTTTTCTGATATCTGCTGTGAAATTGCACTGGAGTGCTCGAGCAAGGATTTTGCACTCGAGCATAGATCTCCTCTATGCTCGAGCAGATGCGAGTGAAAGCCAGAAAGTGTGTACCCGAGAGGCATTCTCTCATTATGTTCACTGGATCACTCGAGCACTAAGGTGTGCACTCGAGCAGAGAAGTCATTCTCACTCGAGCACATGTGAGTGAGGGTCTGCGAGTGCTTGGCCGAGAGCAAGTAATAGCATGCTTCCTTCATTCACTCGAGCAGAGACATCAATGCTCGAGCATGGGCATTTTGTGCTCGAGCAAGGTACTGCGAGTGTCTGGCCGAGAGTCATGAAGTTCTGAGAAGTGCAAGTGTGCTCGAGCACACCCGTATATGCTCGAGTGACACATCAATGCTTGCGAGTGATAATTCTATCCCTCTGAAATCTTGATGCGAGTGATAGTATTGAGAGCATATTCCTTGAGAATATGCGTCTCACTCGAGCAGAGGTATGTGTGCTCGAGTGAGGGCCCATATCACCCGCGAGTACAAATTCTCACTCTTGTCAAAATGGTGTGCGAGTGATGACCCGAGAAGACACTCTCAGTGGAAAATGAAAGATCACTCGAGCAGAGGAAGTTGTGCTCGAGTGAGACCCCTCTTCACCAGCGAGTGAAGATTTGTCTCTCTAAAATTCTATGCAAGCACAACCCGATAACAGAGGCATATGAAGGAAAATAGGAGATCACTCGAAGTGAGCCTTTCATGCTCGAGTGATGCCCTGTTTGACCACCAAAAACACCAAGTCTCACAACGTTCAATCCGAATATGGTTTATTGTTAATTATTCATATCATCATTACTTATTATCATTGTCTAACATTATTTTGACTGTTTTATAAGTGTGATACAGGAAGTTGAACGTTTGAAATTAATTGTTACGGAGAAAGTCAAACAACGGCAGACAACGTTATGACAAACACACACCTACTACAGAAGAAATTTTCAAAAGTACGCATGCCATTCTACAGTTGAATAGCCACGCTCCTCAAATGATGATTACTCAAACGGGCAGAAACTGAACACCTATAAATACAGAGATTCAGAGATCGTCAAATATAACGTAGCACAAGAATTCACAAGCTTATACACGAGTCTCTGTTATTCATCATTTTTCTCTGTATACACATTGATCTTCAGTGTTTATTCATTTGTTCTGTAAGAGAGTCTTCATTCAACTCAAACTTTATGCTTATTTGATCTCAAGGTATTGGGACCTTGAGAGGATAGATTTCCTTACGAGAGAAGCAGTTGAGAGAATTCCTTGTTATACCTTTCACTCATAAGTCTTGTATACATAAGCAAGTGAGAAGGGTCATAGGTTATTTTTCTACACGTAAGACTTGTCGTAAGGGGGAGAGAAATTTCTTAGTGAGAGAATATTTCTGCTCGTAGTCCTTTCAAGGACAATTGTTGTTGTGTGGCGTTCTGAGAGCCCATTGAATCTTGGAGGTATAGTGAAAATCTCAGTGGGTCTTGATCTCTGAGGACTGGACGTAGGCCTGGTTGTTAGACCGAACCAGTATAACTCTCTGTGTTCAAATCTTCTCAACTTTACTCTATCTACTATATTTTTCATATCTCCACATCAAGCGAAAAATTTATAACATCACCCAATTCACCCCCCTCTTGGGTGAAGCTTGCCTCTTTCATTTGGTATCAGAGCCTAGTCTTCTCCGAAGAGCCTTACAGCTTGAGAAGGATCCGTCAAATGGCAACAATGGGTGAAAATATCCTTCCCGATGGAGCTTCAATCACTAGACCTCCTGGTTTTGCTGGAGAACACTTTTCGTTCTGGAAAGCTAAATTCAGAGTGTTCGTGATGGCCAATGAGTATGGATTGTGGAATGTTATACAAGATGGTGATTATGTTCCAATGAAGAAAATTGAAGATAGAGCAGTTAAAAAGAGCCCAGATGAGTTTGACGAGAATGACAAGAGGTTAGTAACATTAAACAGTAAAGCTATTTTAATAATACAAAGTGCTCTTAGTCAAAAAGAATATTTTCGTATATGTACTCTACCAACTGCCAAAGATATGTGGGATGCTCTTGAAATTGCTCATGAAGGAACATCTGGAATCAAAGAAAATAGAATCAATACTCTAATTACAGAATATGATTTATTTCGTATGAAATCCGGAGAAAGTATATCAGAATTCGAACTCAGATACACTCATCTTGTTAATCAATTATCTGCTCTTGGAAAGTCGTTTGATCAAAACTCCCAGGTAAGAAAGATTCTTAATATTCTTACGAAAGAATGGGAAGCAAAAGTGACAGCTATTGAAGAAGCTAAAGGAGAATCTATGAGATCCGTAGCTGCTCTCTTTGGAAGTCTTTCTGAATATGAAGGTAAGTTGAGATTCAAAAAGGAACTTGAAGAATTCGATGATAAAAAGAAAAAGGGAGTTGCACTCAAAGTTATCAAAGAAGAAGAAGAATCTTTCGAGAATGAAGATGTCCCTAATGATGATGAAATGGGAATGATCGTGAGAAAATTCAAGAAATTCTACAGAAGAGGTCAAAAGAATTTCAAGAACTATCAAGGTGGACCAAGCAAGAAAGAAAATAAAGAACAACAGATAATATGCTATGAATGTGGGAAACCTGGACACATCAAATCTGAATGCTTCAGAAACAAAGACAAAAAGAAGCTGAAAAAGAAAGCATATATATCATCTATATGGGGTGATAGTTCGTCAGACGAAGAAAGTGACAACGACGAAGTAGCAAATCTATGCTTGGTAGCCAAGGAAGAAGAATCAGACTCTGAGGTAAGTGATTCTGAACCTTCCTATGATGAATTGTTATCTGAATATAATGCATTGCATACAGAGTATATCAAAGTAGCTAAAGGAATGGTTAATTATAAGAAGAAAGTAAAAGAATTAGAAAATACTGTCATATCATCATATGAAATGTGTAAAGAGAAAGATAAGAAAATAGATGATTTAACAAAAACTATTGAAAATTTTACTAAAGGAAGTGAAACTCTTAAGGTTATTTTAAATTCTCAGAAAGTTTCATTTGATAAATCTGGAATTGGATATAATTCTGTTCATGATAAGAATAAAGGATATAAGAGGAATAGTAGAGCATATCTTAAATATTTCAGGAATTCTGTGCATACATCAAATCCTTTCGTATCATGTAATTATTGTAACAGAAAAGGACATTATACTTCTTCATGCTATTTCAAAAAGAGACAAGTTGTTGGAACATATCAATGGGTTCCGAAAGGAACACATACATCACATACTAACCACAAAGGACCCAAGAAAGTGTGGGTACCTAAAACTTGATCATTTTATTCTAGGTATGTCTCAAAGCATCTCGAGCGAACAAGTGGTATATTGATAGTGGATGTTCGAGACACATGACTGGTGACAAAAATAAGTTCACCATGCTAGAAACTAGAGAAGGAGGAAAGGTAACATTTGGAGGTAATCAATCAGGACATATTGCTGGAATTGGTGAAGTGGGAAAATCCGATGGTGTTCAAATCAGCGGAGTATATTATGTTGAGGGATTATGCCACAACCTCCTGAGTGTAAGTCAAAGTACTGACAAAGATAACTGGGTAATCTTTGACTCAAAAGAATGCTTGATAGTAAGCAAGAAAGATCTGCCGCTGAACAAAGAATCTATCAAAGCAAAGATCTGAGCTCAAAGGGACGGTAATTGTTATACTATTGATTTAAATTCAAATTCTTCTGAAAATTGTTTTCTTAGTCGATCAGAGGAAAGTTGGTTATGGCATAAGCGTTTGGCTCATGTCAATATGAATCAACTTGACAAACTGATTAGAAAAGATTTAGTTGTTGGTCTTCCCAAACTCAAATTCAAAGATAATATGATTTGTAAAGCATGTCAAAAAGGCAAACAAACTAAATCCTCTTTTAAAACAAAGTATGAGATTTCTACTTCAAAACCTTTACAATTACTTCATATGGATTTGGTAGGACCTGCAAGAGTAAAAAGTTTTGGAGGAAATTTATATACTTTAGTAATTGTCGATGATTTTACAAGATTTACATGGACTATATTTATTGGCTCAAAAGATGAAACATTTGCTGAATTCATTATGTTTGCCAAAAAGGTCCAAAATGAGAAGGGTATTTCTATTGTTTCTATTAGGACAGACCATGGAGGAGAATTTGATAATCAACTATTTGAAAACTACTGCAACAACGAAGGAATAGATCATAACTTCTCTGCTCCTAGAACACCTCAACAAAATGGAGTAGTGGAAAGAAAGAACAGAGTCCTTACAGAAATGGCGAGAGCATTACTTAATGAAAAAGAAATGTCACAAGTGTTCTGGGCAGATGCAATGAGTACTGCATGCTATATTTCAAACAGAGCATATATTCGCAAATCTCTTGGAAAGACACCATATGAACTTTACAAAGGAAGGAAGCCAAATATTGCTCATCTTCATATCTTCGGGTGTAAGTGCTTCATTCATAACAATGGTAAGGAAAATTTAGGTAAATTTGATTCAAAGTCTGATGAAGGTATTTTTCTAGGATATTCTAATAGAAGTAAAGCTTATAGAGTTTTCAATAAAAGAACATGTACTATTGAAGAATCTATTCATGTTGTGTTTGATGAAATTGAATCTCAGACAAAACTTAATGATGAAGAAGAAATGGATTCAATCAAGAAAAACAAATCTATTTCAAATCAGGATGATTTTGAAACAAATGATTTTCAAAATATAGAAGATGTCGATGATCATGCTCAACCTAAAGCATGGAGACATATGAAAGATCATCCAATTGATCAAGTTATAGGAGATATTCATGAAGGTGTCAAAACCAGAAATAGAATCCTCAATGAGGTAACATTTTCAGCTTTTATTTCTGAAATTGAGCCTTCTAATATAGAAGAAGCTTTATCTGACAATGATTGGGTGATTGCTATGCAAGAAGAACTAAATCAATTTCAAAGAAATCAAGTTTGGGATTTGGTTCCTCGACCTAAAGATCATACGGTTATAGGGACCAAATGGGTTTTCAAAAACAAGCTTGATGAATCAGCAATCATTGTGAGAAATAAAGCAAGATTGGTCGCCAAAGGCTATAATCAAGAAGAAGGTATTGATTATGAGGAAACATATGCTCCAGTGGCAAGATTGGAAGCAATACGAGTACTCTTAGCTTTTGCTTGCATCAAAAGTTTTAAACTTTATCAAATGGATGTAAAAAGCGCTTTTCTAAATGGTTATATTATGGAGGAAGTATATGTAGAACAGCCTCCTGGTTTTGAAGATGAAACAAAACCTGATTATGTTTTCAAACTTAAGAAAGCATTATATGGTTTGAAACAAGCACCCAGAGCTTGGTATGAAAGACTAAGCAAATTTCTTCTTGATCAAGGTTTTGTCAGAGGTAAAGTTGATACAACTTTATTCATCAAACATAACAAAAATGATATTCTAATAGTTCAAATTTATGTTGATGATATTATTTTTGGTGCTACTAACGAATCTATGTGTCAAGAATTTTCTAAGATTATGCAGGGAGAATTTGAAATGTCCATGATGGGAGAATTGAACTTCTTTCTTGGACTTCAGATTAAACAAAAGAAGAATGGTATATTTATATCTCAGACAAAGTATTTGAAAGAGTTGTTGAAGAAATATGGATTAGATAATGCTAATGGAACTGATACTCCAATGAGTTCTACAACATTGTTGGATGCTGATGTAAAGGGACCTAGCTTCAACATCACAAAGTATAGAGGAATGATTGGTTCATTACTCTACCTCACAGCAAGCAGGCTAGATATTCAGTTCAGTGTGGGAATGTGTACAAGGTATCAATCCAATCCTAAGGTATCTCATGCAGAGAAAGTAAAAAGAATTTTCAAATATCTAGGAGATACTTCAGAGCTTGGTCTCTGGTATCCAAAAAGAGGGTGTAAGAGGCAAGCTTCACCCAAGAGGGGGGGTGAATTGGGTGATGTAATAAATTTTTCGCTTGAGGTGGTGATATATAAATATAGTAGATAGAGTAGAGTAGAGAAGATTTGAACACAGAGAGTTATACTGGTTCGGCCTGACAACAATGCCTACGTCCAGTTCTCAGAGATCAAGACCTGCTGAGCTTTTCACAATATCTCCAAGATTCAATGGGCTCTCAGAACGCCACAAGACAACAATCGTCCTTAAACGGACTATGAGCAGAAATATTCTCTCAACAAGAAACTTCTCTCCCCCTTACGACAAGTCTTATGTGCAGAGAAACAACCTATGACCCTTCTCACTTGCTTATGTATACAAGACTTATGAGCAGCAACGTTTTCTTCTGCTTACACCACTGTAAGTCTTATGAACAACAACGTTCTCTTCTGCTTGTAACTTATAAGGCTTATTAGTGGAAGATACTACAAGGAATTCTCTCAACTGCTTCTCTCGTAAGAAATAACTACCCTCTCAAGGTTCCAATACCTTGAGATCACATAAACATAGAATTTTGAGTTGTATGAAGACTCTCTTTACAGAGCAAATGAATAAACACTGAAGATCAAAGTGAATACAGAGAAAAAATGATGAATAGCAGGAACTTGATATGAGCTTATGAATGCATATGCTGCGTTGTTGTTTTTATCCTTGAATCTCTGTATATATATATAGTTACTTCAGTTTTTGCCCGTTTGAGAAATCATCATTGGAGGAGCTGGACATTTGCAACTGTAGAAGAACACGCGCATGTTTGAATAATCTGAATGTGGTAGGTGCGAACGTGTCTGTAATCATGTTGTCTCCCGATGTTTGACTTTTCTCCGTAACAACCAATTTGAAACGTTCATCTTCCTGTATTATACTTTTAAAACAATCAAAACAATATTAAATAATAATAATAAGTAATGATGATATGTATTAATAACAATAAACTATATTCGTAATGAACGTTATGATACTTAGCGTTTTCGGTGGTCAGACAGGGCATCACTCGAGCATAAAATGTAAGAGGCAAGCTTCACCCAAGAGGGGGGTGAATTGGGTGATGTTATAAATTTTTCGTTTGAGATGGTGATATGTAAATATAGTGGATAGAGTAGAGTAGAGAAGATTTGAACACAGAGAGTTATACTGGTTCGGCCTAACAGCAATGCCTACGTCCAGTCCTCAGAGATCAAGACCTACTGAGCTTTTCACAATATCTCCAAGATTCAATGGGCTCTCAGGACGCCACAAGACAACAATCGTCCTTGAATGGACTACGAGCAGAAATATTCTCTCAACAAGAAACTTCTCTCCCCCTTACGACAAGCCTTATGTGCAGAGAAACAACCTATGATTCTTCTCACTTGCTTATGTATACAAGACTTATGAGCAGCAACGTTTTCTTCCGCTTACACCACTGTAAGTCTTATGAACAACAACGTTCTCTCCTGCTTGTATCTTATAAGGCTTATGAGTGAAAGATACTACAAGGAATTCTCTCAACTGCTTCTCTCGTAAGGAATAACTACCCTCTCAAGATCCCAATACCTTGAGATTACACAAATATAGAATTTTGAGTTTGTATGAAAACTCTCTTACAGAGTAAATGAATAAACACTGAAGATCAAAAGTGTATACAGAGAAAACAGATGAATAATAGAGAATTAATATGAGCTTGTGAGTTCTTGCGCTATGTTCTTGTGTTTCTCCGTGAGTCTCTGTGTATATATATAGTTGCTCCAACTTTTGCCCGTTTGGAATTTCTTCAGTTTGTGGAGCGGGACATTTGAAAATATTGGCAGACATGCGCATGTTGAATAATCTGAGTGTGGTCAGTGACAGCGTGTATATAATCATATTGTCTGCCGTTATTTGACTTTTCCTCATGTGGTCCACTTCCAACGTTTATATTCCTGTATTATACTTTTAAAATAATCAAAACAATGTTAAACAATGATAAAGAGTAGTGATGATATGAATAAACAATAATCAATCATATTCGGAATGAACGTTGTAATTCTTAGCATTTTCGGTGGTCAAACAGGGCATCACTCGAGCATGAAAGTCTTACTTCGAGTGATCTCCTATTTTCCTTCATATACTTCTGTTATCGGGTTGTGCTTCCACGGAAAATCAGAGAGAAAAGATCTTCACTCGCGGGTGAAGAGAGGCCTCACTCGAGCACAAAATCTCTGCTCGAGTGATCTTTGCACTTTACACTAGGAATGTCTTCTCGGGTCATCACTCGCATTCCATTTTGACAAGAGTGAGAATTTGCACTCGCGAGTGATATGGACCCTCACTCGAGCACACTTACCTCTGCTCGAGTGAGAAGCATATTCTCAAGGAATATGCTCTCTAAACCATCACTCGCATCAGAATTCCAGAGGGATAGAATTTTCACTCGCAAGTGATTTTGGTCCTCACTCGAGCACACTTACCTCTGCTCGAGTGAGAAGCATATTCTCAAGGAATATGCTCTCTTGAACAAGCACTCTCAACTGATCTAGAGAGGGTTGGACATATTACTCGCAAGCATATCTGAACTTCAAGACTCTCGGCCAAGTACTCGCAGTGCCTTGCTCGAGTAGAGAAGAAAGCATGCCTTTGCTTGCTCTCGGCCAAGCACTCGCATACCCTTGCTCGAGTGAATATAGGAAGCATACCATTACTTACTCTCGGCCAAGCACTCGCATACCATCACTCGCATCCGTGCTCGAGTGAGAATGACTTCTCTGCTCGAGTGCATACTTTGTGCTTCGAGTGATCCATTGATTACAGAGGGAGAATGCTTCTCGGGTACTCACTTCCTGGCTTTCTCTCACACCTGCTCGAGTACAGAAGTGATTTGTGCTCGAGTGCAGATTTCATGCTCGAGCACTCAAGTGCATTTTCACAGCAGATATCAGCAAACATCAAATATGCATTTGGTAACTTCAAAACTTTTCTTAACCTTCTAAAAACATGTTTTGCACATAATTGAATTATTGTTATCATCAAAACTTGGGATCTAACATTCTCCCCCTTTTTGATGATGACAAAACTCTTTGTGATGAAGGTTTAAAAGAAATTGAATGAAATTGAAAAATTTTGAAATTTCTTCAAAGTTTCCAAAATGCATATCAAGGTGAAGTTCCAAATTCAAGTTTTCCTGCAATATTTCCTTTGGACACTTAACAGCCAAGATAAGTATAGTGTGAGGTATATAACTTAACAAGAATTTAATAACTTGAAACATTGAAATTTTGAAAACTTGAACCATGTCATTAATTGTAACAAACTTGAACAACACATAATACCAGAATATAACTTCAAAATAGTAACATGACATATTTCTCAAAATCCTACCCATTACAGAAAATCTACCCAAACACCCATATACACCCTTCAGAAGCTCAGAAAACATCACACACCCTTCTCCCCCGTTTTGTCAACATCAGAAGGGGGGCTGTGGAGGTGGAACAAAGGGTACCATGGCAGTGAGAGGGTCAATAGGCGGATCAGAAGGAGATGTTGGCTGTGGTAAAGGCGACCGATCAAAGGTAACATCAACATTAGACTCTAGATCAGTGAAAAGTACATGAGTCTGTGGATGAGTTGGTGAGGTATGAGTGGTCTCTGGAGGCACCCCGGAAGACGAGGAGGGAAAATGTGAGTGCAGGAAAGTCTCCATCTTGGTGATCCTCTGTGACATCTCATCTTGTGTTTTGAACATTAGTTCAAAGTTAAGATTGGCCTGGTCTACCAATTTAATGACTTGTGTTTCCATCTTCTCCACAAGCTTCTCATATTCATCTACCAACTCCTTCTTCAAACTTGATACAGCTTGATTAATTACCTCAGTCAGATGATTAGACAAAGAGGCATTGAGAAAGGAAGGAGGAGGAATAGGCCCTTGTGCAGATGATTGTGCCTCATCTCCTCTGGATGGAGTGGCTTCCCTCTTTGATGTGGCTTTGGTCCGACTCACCGGAAGATTGATACCCATGTGAGTTAATTGAGTCTTACCAAACCGTGAGATTAGGACCCTTTCTTTTCCTTCCAAATACCAAATTTTGTTTTTCATCAAGATGAAGGAAACAAGTTGAGGGTAAGGAATGGTTGCAGATTTTGTTGAAGAGAATCTAAACCTTCTTATTTCATTAAAAATGATCTCCCCTACATTCCTTTGTTGTTTAGCAACCAAAGAAGCCAAGAGATAATAATCTTTTTGAGCAAAGTGAGTAAAGTTCCTGGATTTATTGACTATGCTCCGAGAATAAATGTAATGAAGGATTCTGTGATTATCAGGCATCTCAATAGGCTTGAAAGTAAGGGGGCCAATTGGGTCTTTAGGTCTTAAAATTTTAAAGGTTTCATTGGCAGAGAAAAAGGGTGGATCAGTAAGAGGTACCACATAACCAAGTAAATCATTTATGATTTTGGCAGAGATCATAATGAATTTCCCTCTAATGGTTGTAGATACAGCTTCTTCAATCAAATCACCGGATCTAGACATGATATTATGAATTTTCATGTTGGAATAAAATGTCTTTACAACAGTGGGGGAATATGGCATATGAATGTTTAGCCAGGGAGCATAGTACTGAAGATAAGGATACAAGTCCAAATGACAATTCTTTTTCAGATAATCCAAATCAACATATACTACTGGACAGAAATGCCTATGTTTGAATTCATCATCATATACCTGCTGAGATACTGCCTTAAGTTCTGTCACATTGAATCCCTCAGGAGGGCTAGTGAGTTGGTCATCCACTGGTGCTTGGGAGGCCGAAGGTGCTCTAGAGGCAGAAACACTGGGTTGCTTAACTTTATGTGAACTTGAAGCACCAACCTGAGATGCAATCTTCCCAACTATCTTGTCCAATTTGGATTTTTCTATTGCTTCTCTGAGTTGTCTCCCCAATGTATCATCAGAGGAAGAGGATGATTGGGGTTGCTCTGAATCCTTCTTCTTCCCTTTTCCTTGCACTTCTTTGGATTGAGACCGGGTGATTATAGGTTCCTTGAATGCCACACCCTTGGGTTTCTTTTGAGGAGGTTGATCTTTCTTTGAAACTCGAGGTTTTGGGTGAGGTTTCTTAGCCGGAGTCCTCTTCTTGGTCTTGGGTTTAGGAGGAGGTGACGGTGAAGATGAAATTTTAGGAGATGGAGGTGTTGGTTCAGGGGTACCCGATTTACTTCCAGCAGACTGAGTAGGAGATGGAGAATGGGATCTTTGAGGAATAGAAGGTGTTTTGGTTCTTGCCATTGGAGAATCAAGAAAGAAAAATAAAAACGCACAACTTTCGAATGTTAAGAGAAAAGAGAAATTAGGGTTTGAATGAGAAATGCAGAAGGTAAAAATCACCTTTTATGGAAGATTGAAGAGTTGTAACGGTGATTTAAAGTAGAAAGACGTGATTGAATGGTGAGAGAACGGTTGAAGGTGAAGAGTTGTGTCTTTCGAGTGAGAGAGCACTTCGAGTGAGAGAAGGAAGTGCGACGTTCTGAGCTCCCCAGTAACTGATATAAGTGACAGTGCTCGAGCATGAACCCTAGTGCTCGAGTGATGTTCATACTGTGCTCGCGAGTGTTCTATCTGTGCTCGAGTGATTTTCTGGAGAAATAAAGAAGCAATTAAAACGTACCTGGATTGTGAATTTCTTGACATATTTTTGCATCTTTGTACTCAAATCCTCCAAGATCATTTGAGTAACCATAATTTGGATAGCTTTTGCACAGAGATTCTTCTTTCTTACTCGAGCAGGCATTCCTCACCTCAAGCATGTTCATCCCATGCTCGAGTGAGAATTCCTCACTCGCGAGTGAGCTCAATTCTCACTGTTGTTTATGATGTATTCCCTTGATATTTTTAACTCCTCTGTTAACCTCTGTTCTAACTAAAAGAGAACAGAGTATCATGAATAGTGCTGTGCTCGAGCAGAGCTTCTTGTGCTCGAGTGACACAGCTCCTCACTCGAGCAGTACCTCCTGTGCTTCGAGTGAGACTCCTGCAAAAACACATTTTGGCCACTCCGATGCCAAAGTCAGTATGATTATCATCAAAACAAACATTTAATTAAACTTTTTAATAAGAAAACTTACAACTCATTGGGATTAACCATTCCCAATTCTCTTCGAATATAGAGAAATTGCTCTTTTGCAATCGGTTTCGTGAAAATATCCGCAAGTTGAAGATGAGTTGGTATGAATTCCACTTTGACATCTTTCTTTTGAACATGATCTCGAATGAAATGATGTCGAATGTCTATATGCTTGGTTCTTGAATGTTGTACAGGATTCTTTGCCAAGCATATCGTGCTAGTATTATCACAATAGATTGGGATTTCTTTTAAATAAATTCCCAAATCTTGAAGTTGTTGTTTTAACCATAGCACTTGAGAACAGCAGCTTGCTACAGCTATATATTCAGCTTCAGTCGAAGATAATGAAACCGTGTTCTGCTTCTTGCTGAACCATGACACTAGAGAACCTCCGAGAAATTGACATTGTCCACTGGTACTCTTTCTGTCAGTTTTATATCCACCGTGATCTGAATCTGAATATGCCATTAGATACTCGTTCCCTCTCTTTGGATACCAAAGTCCAAGCTCTGAAGTATCTCCTAGATATTTGAAAATTCTTTTTACTGTCTCTGCATGAGATACTTTAGGATTGGATTGATACCTTGCACACATTCCTACACTGAACTGAATATCTGGCCTGCTTGCTGTAAGATAGAGTAATGAACCAATCATTCCTCTATACTTTGTGATGTTGAAGCTTGGTCCCTTTGCATCAGCATCCAGCAATGTTGTAGAACTCATTGGAGTATCAGCTCCATTAGCATTATCTAGTCCATATTTCTTCAGCAACTCTTTCAAATACTTTGTCTGAGATATAAATATGCCATTCTTCTTTTGTTTGATCTGAAGTCCAAGGAAGAAGTTCAATTCTCCCATCATGGACATTTCAAATTCACCCTGCATGATCTTAGAGAAATCTTGACACATAGATTCGTTAGTAGCACCAAAAATAATATCATCAACATAAATTTGAACTATTAGAATATCACTTTTGTTATGTTTGATGAATAGAGTTGTATCGACTTTACCTCTGACAAAACCTTGATCAAGAAGAAATTTGCTTAGTCTTTCATACCAAGCTCTGGGTGCTTGTTTCAAACCATATAGTGCTTTCTTAAGTTTGAAGACATAATCAGGTTTTGTTTCATCTTCAAAACCCGGAGGCTGTTCGACGTAAACTTCCTCCATAATATAACCATTTAGAAAAGCGCTTTTTACATCCATTTGATAAAGTTTGAAACTTTTGATGCAAGCAAAAGCTAAGAGTACTCGTATAGCTTCCAATCTTGCCACTGGAGCATATGTTTCCTCATAATCAATGCCTTCTTCTTGATTATAGCCTTTGGCAACCAATCTTGCTTTATTTCTTACAATGATTGTTGATTCATCAAGTTTGTTTTTGAAAACCCATTTGGTCCCTATAACCGTATGGTCTTTAGGTCGAGGAACCAAATCCCAAACTTGATTTCTTTGAAATTGATTTAGTTCTTCTTGCATAGCAATCACCCAATCATTGTCAGATAAAGCTTCTTCTATATTAGAAGGCTCAATTTCAGAAATAAAAGCTGAAAAAGTTACCTCATTAAGGATTCTATTTCTGGTTTTGACACCTTCATGAATATCTCCTATAACTTGATCAATTGGATGATCTTTCATATGTCTCCATGCTTTGGGTTGAGCATGATCATCGACATCTTCTATATTTTGAAAATCATTTGTTTCAAAATCATCCTGATTTGAAATGGGTTTGTTTTTCTTGATTGAATCCATTTCTTCTTCATCATTAAGTTTTGTCTGAGATTCAATTTCATCAAACACAACATGAATAGATTCTTCAATAGTACATGTTCTTTTATTGAAGACTCTATAAGCTTTACTTCTATTAGAGTATCCTAGAAAAATACCTTCATCAGACTTAGAATCAAATTTACCTAAATTTTCCTTACCATTGTTATGAATGAAGCACTTACACCCAAAGATATGAAGATGAGCAATGTTTGGCTTCCTTCCTTTGTAAAGTTCATATGGTGTCTTTCCAAGAGATTTGCGAATATATGCTCTGTTTGAGATATAGCATGCAGTACTCATTGCATCTGCCCAGAACACTTGTGACATTTCTTTTTCATTAAGTAAGGCTCTTGCCATTTCTGTAAGCACTCTGTTCTTCCTCTCCACTACTCCATTTTGTTGAGGTGTTCTTGGAGCTGAGAAGTTGTGATCTATCCCTTCGTTGTTGCAGTAATCTTCAAACAATTGATTATCAAATTCTCCTCCATGATCTGTTCTAATAGAAACAATAGAAACACCTTTCTCATTTTGAACCTTTTTGGCAAACATAATAAATTCAGCAAAAGTTTCATCTTTTGAGCCAATGAATATGGTCCAAGCAAATCTAGTAAAATCATCTACAATTACTAACGTATATAAATTTCCTCCAAAACTTTTTACTCTTGCAGGTCCTACCAAATCCATATGAAGTAATTGTAAAGGTTTTGAAGTAGAAATTTTATATTTTGTTTTAAAAGAAGATTTAGTTTGTTTGCCTTTTTGACATGCTTCACAAATCATGTTATCTTTGAATTTTAGCTTAGGAAGGCCAACAACTAAATCTTTTCTGATCAATTTGTCAAGTTGATTCATATTGACATGAGCCAAACGCTTATGCCATAACGAACTTTCCTCTGATCGACTCAGAAAACAATTTTCAGAGGAATTTGAATTAACATCAATTGTATAACAATTACCGTCCCTTTGAGCTCGGATTTTTGCCTTGATAGTTTCTTTGTTTAGAGGTAGATCTTTCTTACTGATTATCAAGCATTCTTTTGAGTCGAAGATCACCCAGTTATCTTTGTCAGTGCTTTGGCTCACGCTTAAGAGATTGTGGCATAAACCTTCAACATAATATACTCCGTTGATTTGAAAGCCATCTGTTCTTCCCACTTCACCAATTCCAGCAATACGACCGGATTGATTTCCTCCAAAAGTCACCTTTCCTCCTTCTCTAGGTTCAAACATGGTGAACTTATTTTTGTCACCAGTCATGTGTCTCGAACATCCACTATCGATATACCATTTGTTCGCTCGAGATGCCTTGAGACATACCTAGAATAAGATGATCAAGTTTTAGGTACCCACGCTTTCTTGGGTCCTTTGTGGTTAGTATTTGGAATATGTGTCCCTTTCGGAACCCATTATATGTTCCAACAACCTTTCCCTTTTTGAAGTAACATGATGAAGTATAATGTCCTTTCCTATTACAAAAATTGCATGACACAAATGGATTTGATGTATGCACAGAATTCCTAAAATATTTAATATAGTCTCTACTACTCTTCTTATTCTTATTATGCACAGCATTATATCCAATTCCAGATTTATCAAAGGAAACTTTCTGAGAATTTAAGATAACCTTGAGAGTTTCACTTCCTTTAGTAAATTTTTCAACAATCTTTGTTAAGTCTTCTATTTTCTTATCTTTCTCTTTACACATTTCATGTGATGATATGACATTACTTTCTAATTCTTTTACTTTCTTCTTATAACTAACCATTTCTTTAGCAACTTTAATGAACTCAGTATGCAATGCATTATATTCAGATAATAATTCATTATAAGAGGGTTCGGAGTCACTTACCTCAGAGTCTGATTCTTCTTCCTTAGCTACCAAGCATAGATTGGCTACTTCGTCGTTGTCATTTTCTTCGTCTGACGAACTATCACCCCAAATAGATGATATATATGCTTTCTTTTTCTGCTTCCTTTTGTCTTTATTTTTGAAGCATTCAGATTTGATGTGTCCTGGTTTCCCACATTCATAGCACACTATTTGTTGTTCTTTGTTTTCTTTCTTGCTTGATCCACCTTGATAGTTCTTGAAATTCCTTTGTCCTCTTCTGTAAAATTTCTTGAACTTTCTTACTATCATTCCCATTTCATCATCACTAGGAACATCTTCATTTTCGGAAGTTTCTTCTTGTTCTTTGATAGCTTTAAGTGCAACTCCCTTTTTCTTTTTATCATCGAATTCTTCGAGTTCCTTTTTGAATCTCAACTTACCTTCATATTCAGAAAGACTTCTAAAGAGAGCAGCTACGGATCTCATAGACTCTCCTTTGGCTTCTTCAATGGCTGTCACCTTAGCTTCCCACTCTTTTGTAAGAATATTAAGAATCTTTCTTACCTGGGAATTTTGATCAAACGACTTCCCAAGAGCAGATAATTGATTAACAAGATGAGTATACCTTAGTTCAAATTCTGATATACTTTCTCCAGATTTCATACGAAATAAATCATATTCTGTAATTAAAGTATTGATTCTATTCTCTTTAATTCCAGATGTACCTTCGTGAGCAATTTCAAGAGCATCCCACATATCTTTGGCAGTAGGTAAAGTACATATACGAAAATATTCTTTTTGACTAAGAGCACTCTGTATCATTAAAATGGCTTTGCTATTTAATGTTACTAACCTCTTGTCATTCTCGTCAAACTCATCTGGGCTCTTTTTAACAGTTCTATCTTCGATTTTCTTCATTGGAACATAGTCACCATCTTGTATAACATTCCACAATCCATACTCGTTGGCCATCACGAACACTCTGAATTTGGCTTTCCAGAACGAAAAATGTTCTCCAGCAAAACCAGGAGGTCTAGTGATTGAGGCTCCATCAGGAAGGATATTTTCACCCATTGTTGCCATTTGACGGATCCTTCTCAAGCTGTTAGGCTCTTCGGAGAAGACAAGGCTCTGATACCAAATGTAAGAGGCAAGCTTCACCCAAGAGGGGGGTGAATTGGGTGATGTTATAAATTTTTCGTTTGAGATGGTGATATGTAAATATAGTGGATAGAGTAGAGTAGAGAAGATTTGAACACAGAGAGTTATACTGGTTCGGCCTAACAGCAATGCCTACGTCCAGTCCTCAGAGATCAAGACCTACTGAGCTTTTCACAATATCTCCAAGATTCAATGGGCTCTCAGGACGCCACAAGACAACAATCGTCCTTGAATGGACTACGAGCAGAAATATTCTCTCAACAAGAAACTTCTCTCCCCCTTACGACAAGCCTTATGTGCAGAGAAACAACCTATGATTCTTCTCACTTGCTTATGTATACAAGACTTATGAGCAGCAACGTTTTCTTCCGCTTACACCACTGTAAGTCTTATGAACAACAACGTTCTCTCCTGCTTGTATCTTATAAGGCTTATGAGTGAAAGATACTACAAGGAATTCTCTCAACTGCTTCTCTCGTAAGGAATAACTACCCTCTCAAGATCCCAATACCTTGAGATTACACAAATATAGAATTTTGAGTTTGTATGAAAACTCTCTTACAGAGTAAATGAATAAACACTGAAGATCAAAAGTGTATACAGAGAAAACAGATGAATAATAGAGAATTAATATGAGCTTGTGAGTTCTTGCGCTATGTTCTTGTGTTTCTCCGTGAGTCTCTGTGTATATATATAGTTGCTCCAACTTTTGCCCGTTTGGAATTTCTTCAGTTTGTGGAGCGGGACATTTGAAAATATTGGCAGACATGCGCATGTTGAATAATCTGAGTGTGGTCAGTGACAGCGTGTATATAATCATATTGTCTGCCGTTATTTGACTTTTCCTCATGTGGTCCACTTCCAACGTTTATATTCCTGTATTATACTTTTAAAATAATCAAAACAATGTTAAACAATGATAAAGAGTAGTGATGATATGAATAAACAATAATCAATCATATTCGGAATGAACGTTGTAATTCTTAGCATTTTCGGTGGTCAAACAGGGCATCACTCGAGCATGAAAGTCTTACTTCGAGTGATCTCCTATTTTCCTTCATATACTTCTGTTATCGGGTTGTGCTTCCACGGAAAATCAGAGAGAAAAGATCTTCACTCGCGGGTGAAGAGAGGCCTCACTCGAGCACAAAATCTCTGCTCGAGTGATCTTTGCACTTTACACTGGGAATGTCTTCTCGGGTCATCACTCGCATTCCATTTTGACAAGAGTGAGAATTTGCACTCGCGAGTGATATGGACCCTCACTCGAGCACACTTACCTCTGCTCGAGTGAGAAGCATATTCTCAAGGAATATGCTCTCTAAACCATCACTCGCATCAGAATTCCAGAGGGATAGAATTTTCACTCGCAAGTGATTTTGGTCCTCACTCGAGCACACTTACCTCTGCTCGAGTGAGAAGCATATTCTCAAGGAATATGCTCTCTTGAACAAGCACTCTCAACTGATCTAGAGAGGGTTGGACATATTACTCGCAAGCATATCTGAACTTCAAGACTCTCGGCCAAGTACTCGCAGTGCCTTGCTCGAGTAGAGAAGAAAGCATGCCTTTGCTTGCTCTCGGCCAAGCACTCGCATACCCTTGCTCGAGTGAATATAGGAAGCATACCATTACTTACTCTCGGCCAAGCACTCGCATACCATCACTCGCATCCGTGCTCGAGTGAGAATGACTTCTCTGCTCGAGTGCATACTTTGTGCTTCGAGTGATCCATTGATTACAGAGGGAGAATGCTTCTCGGGTACTCACTTCCTGGCTTTCTCTCACACCTGCTCGAGTACAGAAGTGATTTGTGCTCGAGTGCAGATTTCATGCTCGAGCACTCAAGTGCATTTTCACAGCAGATATCAGCAAACATCAAATATGCATTTGGTAACTTCAAAACTTTTCTTAACCTTCTAAAAACATGTTTTGCACATAATTGAATTATTGTTATCATCAAAACTTGGGATCTAACATAAAAGTCTCACTTCGAGTGATCTCCTATTTTCCTTCAATAACGTCTGTTATCGGGTTGTGCTTGCATGGGATTTCAGAGAGACAGAATCTTCACTCGCGGGTGAAGAGGGGTCTCACTCGAGCACAAAACCTCTGCTCGAGTGATCTTGCAATTTTTACAGGGAATGTCTTCTCGGGTCATCACTCGCATACCATTTTAACAAGAGTGAGAATTTGTACTTGCGAGTGAAATGGACCCTCACTCGAGCACACTTACCTCTGCTCGAGTGAGAAGCATATTCTCAAGGAATATGCTCTCTAAACCATCACTCGCATCAGAATTTCAGAGGGATAGAATTTTCACTCGCGAGTGATGTGGGCCCTCACTTGAGCACACTTACCTCTGCTCGAGTGAGAAACATATTCTCAAGGAATATGCTCTCTTGAACAAGCACTCGCAACTGATCTGGAGAGGGATGGAAATATTACTCGCAAGCATGGACGTGTCACTCCAAGCATGGATGGGTGTGCTCGAGCACACTTGCACATTTCTGAAATTCAAGACTCTCGGCCAAGTACTCGCAGTGCCTTTCTCGAGTGAATGATGGAAGCATACTATAACTTGCTCTCGGCCAAGCACTCGCAGACCCTTGCTCGAGTGAATAGAGGAAGCATGCCATTACTTGCTCTCGGCCAAGCACTCGCATGCCTTCACTCGCATATGTGCTCGAGTGAGAATGATTTCTCTGCTCGAGTGCATACCTTGTGCTTCGAGTGATATATTGAATACAGATGGAGAATGCCTCTCGGGTACTCACTTCCTGGCTTTCTCTCACACCTGCTCGAGTACAGAAGTGATTTGTGCTCGAGTGCAGATTTCATGCTCGAGCACTCAAGTGCAATTTCACAGCAGATATCAGCAAACTTCAAATAATGCATTTGGTAACTTGGAATCTTTTCTTAACCTTCTAAAGACATGTTTTACCCATAATTGAATTATTGTTATCATCAAAACTTGGGATCTAACATTCTCCCCCTTTTTGATGATGACAAAACTCTTTGTGATGAAGGTTTAAAAGAAATTAAATGAAATTGAAAAGTTTTGAAATTTCTTCAAAGTTTCCAAAATGCATATCAAGTTTAAGTTCCAAATTCAAGTTTGCCTGCAATATTTCCTCTGGACACTTAACAGCCAAGAAAAGTATAGTATGAGGTATATAACTTAACAAGAGCTTAATAACTTGAAACATTGAAATTTTGATAATAATAAATAAAAAAAAACTTGAACCATGTCATTAACTTTAACAAACTTGAACAAAATAAAATGACATACATATCAAATCCTACCCCAATACAGAAAACTATCCAAACACCCATATACACCCTACAGAAGCTCAGAAGACATCACACATCCTTCTCCCCCGTTTTGTCAACATCAGAAGGGGGTTCTGGAGGTGGAACAAAAGATATCATGGCAGAGAGAGGGTCAATGGGCTGGTCAGGAGGAGATGGTGGTTGTGGGACAAATGTAACATCTATATTAGACTCAGGATCAGTGAAAAGTACATGAGTCTCTGGATGAGGGGGTGAGGTATGAGTGGCCTCTGGAGGCACCCCGGAAGATGAGGAGGAAAAATGTGAGTGCAGGAAAGTCTCCATATTAGTGATCCTTTGTGACATCTCATCTTGTGTTTTGAACATCAGTTCAAAGTTAAGATTGGCCTGGTCTACCAATTTAATGACTTGTGTTTCCATTTTCTCCACAAGCTTCTCATATTCAGTCACAAGCTCCTTCTTCAAACTTGATACAGCTTGATTAATTACCTCAGATAGATGATTGGATAGAGAGGCATTGAGAAATGAAGGAGGAGGAATAGGACCTTGTGCAGATGACTGTGCTTCATCTCCTCTGGATGGAGTGGCTTCCCTCTTTGATGTGGCTTTGGTCCGACTCACCGGAAGATTAATACCCATGTGAGTTAATTGAGTCTTTCCAAATCTTGAGATGAGAACCCTTTCTTTTCCTTCCAAATACCAGATTTTGTTTTTCATCAAGATGAAGGAAACAAGTTGAGGGTAAGGTATGGTTGTGGATCTTGTTGAAGAAAAATGAAACCTTCTCATCTCACTAAAAATGATCTCCCCTACATTCCTTTGTTGCCTAGCAACCAATGAAGCCAATAGATAGTAATCCTTTTGTGCAAAGTGGGTAAAGTTTTTGGATTTATTGACTATGCTCCGGGAATAAATGTAATGAAGGATTCTGTGATGATCAGGCATATCAATAGGCTTGAAAGTGAGGGGGCCAATTGGGTCTTTTGGTCTCAAAATGTTAAAAGTTTCATTGGCAGAGAATGAGGGTGGATCAGTAGGAGGTGCCACATAACCAAGTAAATCATTTATGATTTTGGCAGAAATCAAAATGAATTTCCCTCTAATGATTGTAGATACAGCTTCTTCAATCAAATCCCCGGATCTAGACATGATATTATGAGTTTTCATGTTGGAATAAAATGTCTTTACAACAATGGGGGAATATGGCAAATGAATTTCTAACCAAGGAGCATAGTATTGAAGATAAGGGTATAAGTCCAAATGACAATTCTTTTTCAGATAATCCAAATCAACATATACTACTGGGCAGAAATGTCTATGTTTGAATTCATCATCATATACCTTCTTTGGTAAAGCCTTAAGCTCTGTCACATTGAATCCCTCAGGAGGACTAGTGAGTTGGTCATCTACTGGTGCTTGAGAGGCAGAAGGTGCTCCTGAAGCAGAGGCACTTGGTTGATGTGAACTTGAAACACCAGCTTGAGAAGCAATTTTCCCAACTATCTTGTCCAGTTTTGATTTCTCTATGGCTTCCCGGAGTTGTTTACTGAAAGTATCCCCAGAAGAAGATGATTGGGGTTGCTCTGAATCCTTCTTCTTTCCCTTTCCTTGTACCTCTTTGGATTGAGACCGGGTCATTATGGGTTCCTTGAAGACCACACCTTTTGACTTCTTTTGAGGAGGTTGATCTTTCTTGGAAACTTGAGGCTTTGGGTGAGGTTTCTTAGCGGGAGTTCTCTTTTTGGTCTTAGGCTTTGGAGGAGGTGAAGGTGAGGGAGAGTTTTTGGGAGATGGAGGAGTAAGTTCAGGAGTTCCAGATTCACTGGCAGCAGAGTGAGTAGGAGAAGGGGAATGAGATTTTTGAGAAATAGAGGGTAGCTTTGTTCTTGCCATTGAAGAGAAAGTGAAAACGAAGCAAGAACCCACAAATTTTGAAAGTGAAGAGCAAAACGAAATTAGGGCTTGAATGAGAAATGCAACGGGTAAGAATCACCTTTTATAGAAGATTGAGGAGTTGTAACGGCGATTTGAAGCAGAAAGACGTGATTGAATGATGGGAAAACGGTTGAAGGTGAAGAGTTGTGTCTTTCGAGTGAGAGAGCACTTCGAGTGAGAAGAGGAAGTGCGACGTTCTGAGCTCCCCAGTAACTGATATAAGTGACAGTGCTCGAGCATGAACCCTAGTGCTCGAGTGATGTTCATACTGTGCTCGCGAGTGTTCTATATGTGCTCGAGTGATGTTCTGGAAAAACAAAGAAACAAGTAGAACGTACCTGGATTGTTGATTCCCTGACATATTTTGCATCTTTGTACTCAAATCCTCCAAGATCATTTGAGTAACCATGATTTGGATAGCTTTTGCACAGAATTTCTTCTTCCTTACTCGAGCAGGCATTTATCACCTCAAGCATGTTCATACCATGCTCGGGTGAGAATTCCTCACTCGCGAGTGAGCTCAATTCTCACTGTAGTTTATGATATATTCCCTTGGTATTAATAACTCCTCTGTTACCCTCTGTTTTCCATGTTAGGAAGCAGAGTATCAAAAATAGTGCTGTGCTCGAGCAGAGCTTTTTGTGCTTCGAGTGACACAGCTCATCACTCGAGCAGCACCCTCTGTGCTTCGAGTGAGAATCCTGCAAAAACAATTTTGACCTCTCCGATGCTAAAGTCAGTATAGTTATCATCAAAGGAAATATTTAATTAAATTTTTAACAAGAAAACTTACAACTCATTGGGATTAACCATTCCCAATTCTCTTCGAATATAAAGGAATTGATCTTTTGCAATTGGTTTTGTGAAAATATCCGCAAGTTGAAGATGAGTTGGTATGAATTCCACTTTGACATCCTTCTTTTGAACATGATCTCGAATGAAGTGATGTCGAATGTCTATGTGTTTGGTCCTTGAGTGTTGTACAGGATTTTTGGCCAAACTGATCGTGCTAGTGTTATCACAATAAATTGGAATTTCATTTAAATAAATTCCCAAATCTTGAAGTTGTTGTTTCAACCATAACACTTGAGAACAACAACTTGCTACAGCTATATATTCAGCTTCAGTTGAGGATAATGAAACTATGTTCTGTTTCTTGCTGAACCATGATACCATAGATCCTCCGAGAAATTGACATTGACCACTGGTACTTTTTCTGTCAGTTTTATATCCTCCATGATCTGAGTCTGAATATGCTGTTAGATACTCGTTCCCTCTTTTCGGATACCAAAGACCAAGCTCTGGAGTATCTCCTAGATATTTGAATATTCTTTTTACTGTCTCTGCATGAGATACCTTAGGAGCGGATTGATAACTTGCACACATTCCTACGCTGAATTGAATATCTGGCCTGCTTGCTGTGAGATAGAGTAATGAGCCAATCATTCCTCTATACTTAGTAATATTGAAACTAGGACCTTTTACATCAGCATCCAACAATGTTGTAGAGCTCATTGGAGTATCAGCACCATTAGCATTATCAAATCCATATTTCTTTAACAACTCTTTCAAATATTTTGACTGAGATACAAATATACCATTCCTCTTTTGTTTGATTTGAAGTCCAAGAAAGAAGTTCAATTCTCCCATCATGGACATTTCAAACTCTCCCTGCATAATCTTGGAAAATTCTTGACACATGGATTCGTTAGTAGCACCAAAGATAATATCATCAACATAGATTTGAACAATTAAAATATCATTTTTGTTATGTTTGATGAATAGAGTTGTATCAACTTTACCTCTGACAAAACTTTGATCAAGAAGAAATTTGCTTAGTCTTTCATACCAAGCTCTAGGTGCTTGTTTCAAACCATATAGTGCTTTCTTAAGTTTGAAGACATGGTCAGGTTTTGTTTCATCTTCAAAACCAGGAGGTTGTTCTACATATACTTCCTCCATAATATAACCATTTAGAAAAGCACTTTTCACATCCATTTGATAAAGTTTAAAACCTTTAATGCAAGCAAAGGCTAGGAGTACTCGTATTGCTTCCAATCTTGCCACTGGAGCATATGTTTCCTCATAATCAATACCTTCTTCTTGATTATAGCCTTTTGCAACCAATCTTGCTTTGTTTCTTACAATGATTGCTGATTCATCAAGTTTGTTTTTGAAAACCCATTTGGTCCCTATAACCGTATGATCTCTAGGTCGAGGAACCAAATCCCAAACTTGATTTCTTTGAAACTGATTTAGTTCTTCTTGCATAGCAATCACCCAATCATTGTCAGATAAAGCTTCTTCTATATTGGAAGGTTCAATTTCAGAAATAAAGGCAGAAAAAGTTACCTCATTGAGGATTCTATTTCTGGTTTTGACACCTTCATGAATATCTCCTATAACTTGATCAATTGGATGATCCTTTATATGTCTCCATGCTTTTGGTTGAGCATGATCATCGACATCTTCTAAATTTTGAAAATCATTTGTTTCAAAATCATCTTGCTTTGAAATAGATTTGTTTTTCTTGATTGAATCCATTTCTTCTTCATCAATAAGTTTTGTCTGAGATTCAATTTCATCAAACACAACATGAATAGATTCTTCAATAGTACATGTTCTTTTATTGAAAACTCTATAGGCTTTACTTCTATTAGAATATCCTAGAAATATACCTTCATCAGACTTTGAATCAAATTTACCTAAGTTTTCTTTACCATTGTTGTGAACGAAACACTTACACCCGAAAACATGTAGATGAGCAATGTTTGGCTTTCTTCCTTTGTAGAGTTCATATGGCGTCTTTCCAAGTGATTTGCGAATATAAGCTCGGTTTGAAATATAGCATGCAGTACTCATTGCATCTGCCCAGAACACTTGTGACATTTCTTTTTCATTAAGTAATGCTCTCGCCATTTCTGTAAGGACTCTGTTCTTTCTTTCCACTACTCCATTTTGTTGAGGTGTTCTAGGAGCAGAGAAGTTATGATCTATTCCTTCGTTGTTGCAGTAGTTTTCAAATAGTTGATTATCAAATTCTCCTCCATGGTCTGTCCTAATAGAAACAATAGAGATACCTTTCTCATTTTGGACCTTTTTGGCAAACATAATGAATTCAGCAAAGGTTTCATCTTTTGAGCCAATAAATATAGTCCATGTAAATCTTGTGAAATCATCGACAATTACTAAAGTATATAAATTTCCTCCAAAACTTTTTACTCTTGCAGGTCCTACCAAATCCATATGAAGTAATTGTAAAGGTTTTGAAGTAGAAATCTCATACTTTGTTTTAAACGAGGATTTAGTTTGTTTGCCTTTTTGACATGCTTCACAAATCATATTATCTTTGAATTTGAGTTTGGGAAGACCAACAACTAAATCTTTTCTAATCAGTTTGTCAAGTTGATTCATATTGACATGAGCCAAACGCTTATGCCATAACCAACTTTCCTCTGATCGACTAAGAAAACAATTTTCAGAAGAATTTGAATTTAAATCAATAGTATAACAATTACCGTCCCTTTGAGCTCGGATCTTTGCTTTGATGGATTCTTTGTTCAGCGGCAGATCTTTCTTGCTCACTATCAAGCATTCTTTCGAGTCAAAGATTACCCAGTTATCTTTGTCAATGCTTTGACTTACACTCAGGAGGTTGTGGCATAATCCCTCAACATAATATACTCCATTGATTTGAACACCATCAGATTTTCCTACTTCACCAATTCCAGCAATACGTCCAGATTGATTACCTCCAAATGTTACCTTTCCTCCTTCTTTAGTTTCCAGCATGGTGAACTTATTTTTGTCACCAGTCATGTGTCTTGAACATCCACTATCAATATACCATTTGTTTGCTCGGGATGCTTTGAGACATACCTAGATTAAGTGATCAAGTTTTAGGTACCCACACTTTCTTGGGTCCTTTGTGGTTAGTATGTGATGTATGTGTCCCTTTCGGAACCCATTTATATGTTCCAATAACTTGTCCCTTTTTGAAATAACATGATGAAGTATAATGTCCTTTCCTGTTACAATAACTACATGATGCAAAGGGATTTGATATATGCACAGAATTCCTGAAATATTTAAGATACGTTCTACTGCTATTCTTCTTATATTCTTTATTCTTATCATGCACAGCATTATATCCAATTCCAGATTTATCAAAGGAAACTTTCTGAGAACTTAAGATAACCTTAAGAGTTTCACTTCCTTTAGTAAATTTTTCAACAATCTTTGTTAAGTCTTCTATTTTCTTATCTTTCTCTTTACACATTTCATGTGATGATATGACATTACTTTCTAATTCTTTTACTTTCTTCTTATAACTAACCATTTCTTTAGCAACTTTAATGAACTCTGTATGCAATGCATTATATTCAGATAACAATTCATTATAAGAGGGTTCAGAGTCACTTACCTCAGAGTCTGATTCTTCTTCCTTAGCTACCAAGCATAGATTGGCTACTTAGTCGTTGTCATTTTCTTCGTCTGACGAACTATCACCCCAAATAGATGATATATATGCTTTCTTTTTCTGCTTCTTTTTGTCTTTGTTTCTGAAACATTCAGATTTGATGTGTCCTGGTTTTCCACATTCATAGCATACTATTTGGTGTTCTTTGTTTTCTTTCTTGCTTTGTCCACCTTGATAATTCTTGAAATTCCTTTGTCCTCTTCTGTAGAATTTCTTAAACTTTCTCACGATCATTCCCATTTCATCATCACTAGGAACATCTTCATTCTCGGAAGTTTCTTCTTCTTGAATAGCTTTAAACGCCACTCCCTTTTTCTTTTTATCATCGAATTCTTCAAGTTCTTTTTTGAATTTCAATTTACCTTCATATTCAGAAAGGCTTCCAAAGAGAGCAGCTACGGATCTCATAGACTCTCCTTTGGCTTCTTCTATGGCTGTCACCTTTGCTTCCCATTCTTTCGTAAGAATATTAAGAATCTTTCTTACCTGGGAATTTTGATCAAACGACTTTCCAAGAGCAGATAATTGATTAACAAGATGAGTATACCTTAGTTCAAATTCTGATATACTCTCTCCAGATTTCATACGAAATAAATCATACTCTGTAATTAAAGTATTGATCCTATTTTCTTTGATTCCAGATGTACCTTCGTGAGCAATTTCAAGAGCATCCCACATATCTTTGGCAGTAGGTAGAGTACATATACGAAAATATTCTTTTTGACTAAGCGCACTCTGTATCATTAAAATGGCTTTGCTATTTAATGTTACTAACCTCTTGTCATTTTCGTCAAACTCATCTGGACTCTTTTTAACTGTTCTATCTTCGATTTTCTTCATTGGAACATAGTCACCATCTTGTATAACATTCCATAATCCGTACTCGTTGGCCATCACAAACACTCTGAATTTAGCTTTCCAGAACGAAAAATGTTCTCCAGCAAAACCAGGAGGTCTAGTGATTGAAGCACCGTCTGGAAGGATATTTTCACCCATTGTTGCCATTTGTCGGATCCTTCTCAAGCTGTTAGGCTTTACGGAGAAGACGAGGCTCTGATACCAAATGTAAGAGGCAAGCTTCACCCAAGAGGGGGGTGAATTGGGTGATGTAATAAATTTTTCGCTTGAGGTGGTGATATATAAATATAGTAGATAGAGTAGAGTAGAGAAGATTTGAACACAGAGAGTTATACTGGTTCGGCCTGACAACAATGCCTACGTCCAGTTCTCAGAGATCAAGACCTGCTGAGCTTTTCACAATATCTCCAAGATTCAATGGGCTCTCAGAACGCCACAAGACAACAATCGTCCTTGAACGGACTATGAGCAGAAATATTCTCTCAACAAGAAACTTCTCTCCCCCTTACGACAAGTCTTATGTGCAGAGAAACAACCTATGACCCTTCTCACTTGCTTATGTATACAAGACTTATGAGCAGCAACGTTTTCTTCTGCTTACACCACTGTAAGTCTTATGAACAACAACGTTCTCTTCTGCTTGTAACTTATAAGGCTTATTAGTGGAAGATACTACAAGGAATTCTCTCAACTGCTTCTCTCGTAAGAAATAACTACCCTCTCAAGGTTCCAATACCTTGAGATCACATAAACATAGAATTTTGAGTTGTATGAAGACTCTCTTTACAGAGCAAATGAATAAACACTGAAGATCAAAGTGAATACAGAGAAAAAATGATGAATAGCAGGAACTTGATATGAGCTTATGAATGCATATGCTGCGTTGTTGTTTTTATCCTTGAATCTCTGTATATATATATAGTTACTTCAGTTTTTGCCCGTTTGAGAAATCATCATTGGAGGAGCTGGACATTTGCAACTGTAGAAGAACACGCGCATGTTTGAATAATCTGAATGTGGTAGGTGCGAACGTGTCTGTAATCATGTTGTCTCCCGATGTTTGACTTTTCTCCGTAACAACCAATTTGAAACGTTCATCTTCCTGTATTATACTTTTAAAACAATCAAAACAATATTAAATAATAATAATAAGTAATGATGATATGTATTAATAACAATAAACTATATTCGTAATGAACGTTATGATACTTAGCGTTTTCGGTGGTCAGACAGGGCATCACTCGAGCATAAAAGTCTCACTTCGAGTGATCTCCTATTTTCCTTCAATAACGTCTGTTATCGGGTTGTGCTTGCATGGGATTTCAGAGAGACAGAATCTTCACTCGCGGGTGAAGAGGGGTCTCACTCGAGCACAAAACCTCTGCTCGAGTGATCTTGCAATTTTTATAGGGAATGTCTTCTCGGGTCATCACTCGCATACCATTTTAACAAGAGTGAGAATTTGTACTTGCGAGTGAAATGGACCCTCACTCGAGCACACTTACCTCTGCTCGAGTGAGAAGCATATTCTCAAGGAATATGCTCTCTAAATCATCACTCGCATCAGAATTTCAGAGGGATAGAATTTTCACTCGCGAGTGATGTGGGCCCTCACTCGAGCACACTTACCTCTGCTCGAGTGAGAAACATATTCTCAAGGAATATGCTCTCTTGAACAAGCACTCGCAACTGATCTGGAGAGGGATGGAAATATTACTCGCAAGCATGGACGTGTCACTCCAAGCATGGATGGGTGTGCTCGAGCACACTTGCACATTTCTGAAATTCAAGACTCTCGGCCAAGTACTCGCAGTGCCTTTCTCGAGTGAATGATGGAAGCATACTATAACTTGCTCTCGGCCAAGCACTCGCAGACCCTTGCTCGAGTGAATAGAGGAAGCATGCCATTACTTGCTCTCGGCCAAGCACTCGCATGCCTTCACTCGCATATGTGCTCGAGTGAGAATGATTTCTCTGCTCGAGTGCATACCTTGTGCTTCGAGTGATATATTGAATACAGATGGAGAATGCCTCTCGGGTACTCACTTCCTGGCTTTCTCTCACACCTGCTCGAGTACAGAAGTGATTTGTGCTCGAGTGCAGATTTCATGCTCGAGCACTCAAGTGCAATTTCACAGCAGATATCAGCAAACTTCAAATAATGCATTTGGTAACTTGGAATCTTTTCTTAACCTTCTAAAGACATGTTTTACCCATAATTGAATTATTGTTATCATCAAAACTTGGGATCTAACAGAGGGAACGAGTATTTAATGGCATATTCAGATTCAGATCACGGTGGATATAAAACTGACAGAAAGAGTACCAGTGGACAATGTCAATTTCTCGGAGGCTCTCTAGTGTCATGGTTCAGCAAGAAGCAGAACACAGTTTCATTATCTTCGACTGAAGCTGAATATATAGCTGTGGCAAGCTGCTGTTCTCAAGTGCTATGGTTGAAACAACAACTTCAAGATTTGGGAATTTATTTAAAAGAAATCCCAATCTATTGTGATAATACTAGCACGATAAGCTTGGCAAAAAATCCTGTACAACACTCAAGAACCAAGCATATAGACATTCGACATCACTTCATTCGAGATCATGTTCAAAAGAAAGATATCAAAGTGGAATTTATACCAACTCATCTTCAACTTGCGGATATTTTCACAAAACCAATTGCAAAAGATCAATTCCTTTATATTCGAAGAGAATTGGGAATGGTTAATCCCAATGAGTTGTAAGTTTTCTTGTTAAAAAGTTTAATTAAATGTTTCTTTTGATGATAACCATACTGACTTTAGCATCGGAGTATTCAAAATTTGTTTTTGCAGGATTCTCACTCGAGCACTGGAGGTGCTGCTCGAGTGATGAGCTGTCTCACTCGAGCACAAGCAGCTCTGCTCGAGCACAGCACTATTTAAGATACTCTGCTCTTTGACATGAAAAACAGAGGTTAACAGAGGAGTTAAGAATACCAAGGGAATATATCAGAAATAACAGTGAGAATTGAACTCACTCGCGAGTGAGGAATTCTCACTCGAGCATGATATGAACATGCTTGAGGTGAGGAATGCTTGCTCGAGTGAAGAAAAGGAAGTTCTTTGCAAAAGCTATCCAAATCATGGTTACTTAAATGATCTTGGAGGATTTAAGTACAAAGATACAAAAATATATCAAGGAATCCACAATCCAGGTACGTTTTACTTGTTTCTTTATTTTTCCAGAAGATCACTCGAGCACAGGTAGAACACACTCGAGCACAGTATGAACATCACTCGAGCACTAGTTCATGCTCGAGCATTATCACTTATATCAGTTACTGGGGAGCTCAGAACGTCGCACTTCCTCCTCTCACTTGAAGTGCTTTCTCACTCGAAAGACACAACTCTTCACCTTCAACCGTTTTCTCATCATTCAATCACGTCTTTTTGCTTCAAATCACCGTTACAACCTTTCAATCTTCTATAAGAAGTGATTCTTACACTAGTATAAAAAAGGTGTTTTAGACCGACCCATTTAGACCGGTTGTAATGGATGCAGGTCTAAAAGAAACGCGCGGTGGCATTTTCGTTATTATAAACAAGTTGGGAGACCGGTTATTATAATAACTGGTCTAAAAAAGATTATTTAGACCGGTTCTATTCTAACCGGTCTAAAAAAAATTAGAGATTTTATTTTTTAGACCGGTTACTAAGAGAACCGGTCTAAAATATATTTTTTTAGGACGGTTAAGAGGATAAATGGTAAAAAAAATGTTTTTAAGACCGGTTGCCTAACAACCGGTCTTAAAAGTCCAATTTTAAGACCGGTTGTTAGGCAACCGGTCTTAAAAGTGGACTTTTAAGACCGGTTATCTTCTTAACCGGTCTTAAAAGTGTTCCCAATTTAATTTCTTTCCAGCGCCGTGCCTCAGCTCACACTCCTGCCTTTGCCAATCTCATTTCGGTCCCTTCCATTATGAATCACCCAAGCAAGTTTGTTCCCAATCTTTTCTCTCCTCAGCGTGAGTCCCCATCCCTTACCTTATCCCATTCTGAATCGAGTCCGTCGTCGCTCTTCGGCCGCTGTACTGTCGTGGGTGCTGTCGACGAACATACCTCATACATTGCTTCAGCTGCTCATGGGTGCTGTCGTCACTGGATTTCTGGGAAATCTTTGTCTTCAATCTCTATTTTGAGGTATGTTCCTCGTCTGTTCTGAGAAAACACCATTATATATGTTCCTCCTCTGTTCTATTGTTGAATGTGAATGCACATTAGATGTTTGATAAATTGTTTGAAAGGAGAAATTGAAGACATTAGGTTAGTTGTTGGGAACTGTTGTCATGGATTTAACAAAACGAAAGAAGTTTGCATAATTTCAAATCCTCTATATATCATTTATCCTAACCTCCTAGCAAAATGCTCCACCAAAAAACAAAACCTGAGCACTCATGACTGACAGCCTTGAATGCTAGTAATATGTTTTATGGTAGGTAATTGGGATGAATTGAGAGGATGTTTTATGGTAGGTAATTGGGAAGAAATGGTGGTTTCTTTGCAAAATTTGGTTACTCGTGGTTAAATGGAGATAATTAGAGGGTGCTATAAGAAATGTGTTAGTGATTGACAAAAAAAAATGCAAGTTGCGTATGGGAAGATACAAAGGGAAGGAAGGTAGGAAAGAAAGGAGTAAATGAAATGAAAGGGGAAAATATTAAAAGCAGGTAGCAACTATAAAAAAGCAAAATGGATAGTGAATGGATCCTACCAACCGTCCAGATTTTTATCTGCCACCATTAATTCAGGGTCATGTCATGTCCTCCTTACTCATACTCACTACCACTATTCCTTCCTTAGATTATTAATTTGTGGATGTTACCTCAACCTAATACCATTATATATTTATGTTTGTATTAATCACATCAACATATACACAATAATCCTTCCTAGTAATATTTTTTGGGGGGGGCAATTTCCATGACTGACAGCCTTGAATGCTACCCTTTGTCCACTTGGTAAGGCAAGTTGTGACTCGGGACTTCTGGAGCACTCATGTTGAGGCCTTCTCTTCAATTTTGATTGAGAGGAAGCTTCTTCTGGGATCTCATTGTCACATTTTTCAATTCAGTAACATTCGTTTTACATAATTAGATTGAAGATAGTATATTATCACTAAATCAAACACCTTACACATTCTTAACATATATTGTTAAATGGGGATGACTCTGCGTGTATCTATTGCTTCCATACATCGATCTCCCAAAGACATCACAACAACTCGAAATAAACACCACCTTAAAATCACAGCAAGCCTCACGATACATAAATATATTACTCTATTGTTTATACCTTTTTATTTTGTTTATACCTTTCCAAACATGACGGGGTAATTAGGATATATATGCGTTTAGTGAATTTTTCTTTATAAGGTTGGAATTGTAGGAAGCCATGCAAATGGTCCCCCATTAACTTAGTGACATGCACTTCTTTTCAAATAAGCAAAAAAGTCAACACTCTTGTTTATGCTTGAAGAAAAAAGATGACCCATTCTCATCATACTCCTACCTTTTCCAGGGGAAAAAGTAGAAAACAAAAAAAAAGGTGTTGGAATATATGGATCGTAGTTGGATACAAGCTAAACGGACGAGTGTTGAATATGATATTGGGGTGAGGGGTTTTTTAGACTTTGCAAAAAGAAATGCCGATGATGATAGTGGGATGTTTTATTGCCCTTGTGTAAAATGTTTGAATGAGAAGCGATTAAGTGCTGCAGATATATATACACATTTAATTTGTGAAGGGTTTTGTAAGACGTATGTAGTATGGGTATGGCATGGTGAACAATTAGAAATGCCAAGTGCATCTCAACAGGGGGAAGTGACTTGTGATGATAATGACACGGATATGGATGATCGGATAGAGGACATTATTCGTGATGTAGGAGAAGAGGCTTTTGAACAATCACATGCATATGGTAATATGTGCAGTGATGCTGAGAAGCCGTTGTACCCGGGGTGTAAAAAATACCAATTGCTGAATGCTGTATTGAAATTGGTAAGCTTGAAAGCACGGCATGGATGGAGCGACAAGAGTTTTTCAGAAACGCTTGAGGCCTTTAAAGATATGCTTCCTGATGATAATGTGTTGCCTTGTCGATACTATGATGCTAAGAAAATACTGTGTCCACTAGGGATGCAGTATAAAAAGATCCATGCTTGCCCTAATGATTGCATATTGTATAGAAAAGATCATGAAGAGAAGGAGCAATGTCCGATATGTGAAACTCCGAGGTATAAATCAAATAAGGGCCCTGCAAAAGTGTTGTGGTATCTTCCAATCATTCCAAGGTTCAAGCGCCTGTTTGCTAATGAAATTGATGCCAAAAATTTGAGATGGCACGCAGATGAGCGGATTTCTGATGGAAAGCTTCGGCATCCAGCTGATTCTTCTCAATGGCAGAAAATCGATCAATTATTTCCTAGCTTCGGTGAAGAACCTAGGAATCTCAGGCTTGGGCTTAGCACAGATGGTATGAATCCTTATGGTAGCCTAAGCAGTATACATAGTTCATGGCCTGTTCTGTTGGTAATTTACAACTTATCTCCTTTGTTATGTATGAAACGAAAGTACATAATGTTGTCTATGTTGATTTCGGGACCAAAGCAACCCGGAAATGACATAGATGTTGACCTACAACCCTTGATCGAAGACTTGAAAGAGTTGTGGGATAAAGGTGTCAATGTTTTTGATGCGAACAAGAAGGAGACTTTTAATATGCGAGCAATGATCTTTTGTACTATAAATGACTTCCCTGCATATGGGAACTTGTCAGGATATAGCGTTAAAGGCCACAAAGCTTGTCCGATATGTGAAGAAGGCACATGCTACCATCAACTTCAACATGGAAGAAAGACGGTTTACCTTGGCCATAGGCGATTTCTAAGACGAAACCACCCTTATCGTAGATTAAAAAAAGCTTTTTTCGGTGGCCAAGAGTTTGAAGATGCTCCAGAGGCATTGACTGGGGAGAAAATTTATGAAAAGGTGAAAAATATCAATACTATGTTTGGTAAGTCATCAAAGAGTAGAAATGAGAAAAATATATGGAAAAAAAGGTCCGTCTTCTTCGATCTTCCATATTGGCGCAATCTTGACGTCAGACACTGTATTGATTTCATGCATGTGGAGAAGAACATATGTGATAGTATTGTTGGGACACTGCTCAACATACAGGGAAGTTCTAAGGATGGCGTGAAGGCAAGATTAGACTTGCAAGAAATGGGAATACGAGAAGATTTACATCCAAGGCCATACGGTAATAGAACTTTTTGTCCTCCAGCTGCTCATACTTTGTCTAAGGTTGAGAAAAGAAGCTTTTATGAGTATTTACATGGCGCTAAAGTTCCCTCAGGGTATTGTTCAAATTTTAAAAAGCTTGTATCGATAAAAGACTTGAAGTTAATAGGGCTAAAGTCTCATGATTGTCATGTCTTAATGCAACAACTACTCCCAGTAGCTATTCGAGGCATTGCCGAATATGATCTTCAACACATATTGACTAGACTTTGTTTCTTCTTCAATGCCATTTGTTGTAAAGTCATTGACACGGAAAGATTGGAGGAATTGGAAAATGAAGGATACATTATCTTATGCCAGCTTGAGAAGCTTTTTCTTCTGTCCTTTTTTGATATCATGGTACACTTGGTTGTTCATCTAGTGAGGGAGATAAAGTTGTGTGGCCCTATCTATTTCCGGTGGATGTACCCGATCGAAAGAACTATGAAAATACTAAAAGGGTATGTGAAGAACCCCAATCGGCCTGAAGCATCTATTGTTCAAAAATATGTTTCTGAAGAAGCTATGGAATTTTGTCAACAGTATTTGTCAAATGTACGACATATTGGCCTTCCTAAGCGTCATGATCAAGAAGGGGGTAGACGCGGGGCAACAGTAAAGAGCATAGATGCTGATGAATTGCAACAAGTCCACCTGTACATCTTGAACAATGTTGATGAAGTTCAATGTTACATGAATGCCCGTAAAGAAATTGTACGGAAACAAAATAGTCGAATGAGCGAACAAAGGTTAATCAGGGAGCATAACAGAACTTTCGCACATTGGTTCAAACAAAAGGTTGACGGAGAAGAATGTGTTTCTGATACAATAAATTGGTTAGCACGTGGTCCTGAAGTTGATGTCATAAGTTGGACTTCATTTGTGATCAATGGTTATACCTTTTACACGAAGTCCCTAGATGATAAGAGCACCGTCCAGAACAGTGGTGTTGTATTAGTGGCTGAATCTATGCACTTCTCTAGTTCGAAAGATAAGAACCCTACGTTGGCTGCCATACCTTATTATGGGGTGATTGAAGAGATTTGGGTGGTTGACTATGTTAAAATTAGATTTCCCATTTTCAAATGCAAGTGGGTTGATGTCAATAATAGTGTGAAGATCGATAGGTTAGGATTGACATTAGTAGATCTGAATAGTAGAAGTTTTGGAGATGAACCTTTCATTATGGCAGATCAGGCGCAACAAGTGTTCTATATCACTGATCAGGCAAATAAAATGTGGTCTGTAGCTCTCCAAGGAAAAAGGGTCGTTGATATTGATGAGAAAAGTCACTCAAATTATGATCTTCTTGAGACTCCTTCTTTTTCCAGGGGTCTACCAGAACTGAACGAAGAAGATGAAGCAGATAATGCGCACGTCACAAGAAATGATCATCACGAGGGAATATGGGAGGATATCTCTTTATGATACTACTTTGACCTTAACTAACTAAAGTAATTATGATTATGATTATTATCTGAAGAATATGTTTAGTTATTTTATCGATATAGTCTTCACATGTCATAGCTTAGGATTTATCTTTCTTTGTTGTCGTTACAGGAAAATGACGGATCCCCAGCGTCCTAGTGCAGAGGATCAGCCACCTCCTCCACCTCTGGGTCAGTCACCTAGTGCTCAGCAGAGTCAGCCAGATAGTGTTAACCAGGGCGAGCCTAGCAATGCTCCGAGCCAGGGTCGTAGTGAGCGCAGTATCCAGTCTGTACGGAGGGGTAGACGTGCCACACGGTTGACAGATGTTTCCCTCAGTCGGAGTGCAGGCCAAAAGATACCGATTGAGTTTGATAGACATTGGAAACCAATCGGGCCTAATACACAACGATATAGGAGTTTCGTCGGCCTCCTTGCACGTAACAAGCCGAGCATCTTGATAGAGGAGTGGAGAAATGTCGATCCAAAGGTGAAGCAGCATATTTGGGACACTATTCAGGTATACAATTATCTTCTGTATGTAATTAATTATTATCAAATGTCACTTCATTTGTCACTTACTCCTTCAATGCATGCATTTCAGCTCACCTACGACGTTCCTCAGAGTGAGATCTTGTACAACAAGACGATGACGTATTGTTATGAGCGCTGGAGCAAGTTTAAGACAAGTCTGACCAACAATTACATTCATATTGAGGTGCAAGATGGTCAGCCTCGTCCTAATCCGTGCAGCACGTATACATTTCTTGATCAAGCGACTTGGGAAGAATTTGTTAGGCTTCGGACTACTCCTGAATCTTTAGTTAGTTGACTTATTTTTTATTTTATTTACTTAGCAATTATCTTAATTGATTATAACACTTTCCTTTTGTATCATTTCTTATTCGCAGGCAAAAAGGCAAAAAGCACAAGAGAGTGGTAGAAAGAATGATTGCCCTCATACAATGTCTTGTGGGGGTTATGCAAAGGCTGAAAGAGACTTGTTGGCGGCCAAACGGAAGAGATTGGAAGAAGCATCTCAATCCGATCCTTCTGTTCTTCTTTCTCCGCCATCTCCGATTCGTCGAGAAGAAAAATGGCAATTTGCCCACCAAAAGAGGAGTGGGACTTATACGAGTGAACAATCTCGTATAGTTGGTGAAAGAATTGTAAGTATATAACGTTATTGTAATTAATTACATAAGAAACGTACATTATTACTTACGTTTGTTATTTTGTATTATGTTACAGGATGAACTTAGAAAACAACAAGCTGAGGGATCTTTTAAGTCGGAGGGCAGGAATGACATCCTCACAGTTGCTACTGGCAAACACGAGCATCCAGGCCGTGTCAGGGGAGTTGGAGGAGGGGTAGGGATACGGGATTACTTTGGAGCCCCCGTACACTATTCCTCAAACATCGTGACTAGGGAGGAATTGGAGAATATGTTGGCCATTGCAAGAGCAGAAGCAAAGGCTGAGGCTGAAGCATCTTTTGATGCACTTTTAGAGACCCGGTTGAGCAAGATGAAAGAGGAAATGATAGTGTTTATGAGCTCAAGACAAGATACCAGTGCTCCCCAGCCACAATCGATTGATCCTAATAAGCAGAGCACTAAAGGTAGTTGTTGCAACATCGGGCAGTCATCAGAGGGTCCTAACCCGTAAATTACTGGGCTTTGTGATCTTTTTGTCGAGGATCCTCTGAGACGGTTAGTTGCACGGGGTAGTGTGCATAACCTGGGATCAACTGTCCACCACCGACAAATGGAAGGTGATCAAGTCCGGGTGTCAGTTGACGAGGTGATTATTGCGGATGCACCTGTCCCTATCCCTTCTGATGAATTCAAGGTCGTTAGCGATGTCTTGGGCACATTCATCTTGTGGCCAACGAACCTTGTTTCTGGTCGAGCCGAGGATAGTCCGATCAAAGGCCCACCACCAAGTCCGATCAAAGCCCCACCAAGTCCAGCTCCCTTCACTCAGCAAGAAGTTTCACAGCCTCCATTGAATATCATGCAGTAAGTGATTCTGATGGCATATGATACATCCTTCAAAACAAGAGAGTGGCCTACGGATTCAGTTGTTGGACAGTCAGGAGTGACATGCTATCTTGAGAGGGATGATTTGATGTCCCTCGTAGCTCCTGGACAAAATCTTACGATTGGGATTGTCTAACTGTTCTTAATGTAAGTAACTTCTGCAATTCAAAGTAAATATTTTAAAAGTTTCACCGTTTACCTTTTATTTATGTGCTTGCGTTATTGTAGGTACATGCATCGTAGGTTGGTCTCCTCTGGCAAAAGGGAAAAATTTGGATTCTTATGCCCCCATCACATCCAAGAGAAAGGGACCACTGCTGCTACTAGACATACATACTTGTCACAGAGGCTTAGTGAAACTGGAACCGAGTGTTTCTTGGCTCCATATGTGCATAGGTAAGAAACAAATTGATAGTTTATAATTTATATAATGTTTTATGTTTGCTTATTAATATTCTTCTGTTTTTTTCAGTGATCATTGGCAGTTGCTTCTTCTATGCAAGAGTAGTTACACTGTCATCCTCTTATGTTCCCTCCACTTCAAACCAGGGAATGATTTGAAAAAGACCATTAATTCGTTAGTTTTCTTGCATTCTTACCTTTTGTATGCAAAGTTTATGGAATTTGTGTAAAACCAATAACCTTTGTCATTGTGATGATCATAGGGCTATGCGGACATTCCTACACAGTGCTTGTGGTAAGCATGTTCGTGACTTAAAGGACCCTACATGGATCATGCCAAAGGTTAGTACATATGGATTTGTTTAAAGAATGTAATAAGACATGCCTTTATATTTGTTTTAATGATATCATGTTTTTTCTCAGAGCCGTCGGCAACCAAAGGGGTCCAACTTATGTGGTTTTTATGTTTTGAGACACATTTACAATATTATCACTCTAGGCACGACTGATTTTACTCAAGAGGTAAATTTATATTTCTGAACTTTTGTTTTAATTACTTTATTGTTTTTAAGTTACTAAGTCAATGTTTCGTCTGGTTTTGGTGTTACAGATGTTTGATCTTGCTGATCCCTTTCCTGAAGAAGATATTGATTTCATTCGCACATGTTGTGCTGAATTCATCCATGAGCTATTACAAAAATAGTGAGTTTTTGAATCCAAAGTTCATTGTACATTATTGTAATTTATTATGATAACGCTGGTCTGATGTTGTTCTAGTTATGGTATGAATGAATCAGGTTTTGTTTTACTGTTGTCATTTGGTGATTGTTAATTGCATATACCTAGCTTATATATAGGGATGTGATTGGAGATTATGGAGAATGTTGAGGTGTTGTATATGTATGAGTGATTGAGTTCAGAGAAATTTCTGTCCATCAAATTGCTTACAAGTATATGATTCTTGCAGGTGGATTTTGTGGGAGGACGAGAAACGCTGGACTGCCTCATGTTATTAAGGTGTTTAGTAATAAGCCTTTAGTTGACTAGAATTTGCAGTTTTGTATGCAAACTTGTTGATTACTATACTTTGCGCTTAGTTGTTCTTCTGCTTCAATGGCTTTGCCTGCACTTCTGCAAAATCATAAAATAGTTTGAACTTTCTGAGATGAGATTTGGAAATGCTGAAAATTTTAGTGACTTACCATAACACACACACACGTGATGTGTGTTTTATGACATTTCTTAATCTTAGTTTGGTATTTTTCCACCCATAACTAGGCGAGTTCAATGAATGCATGGGAAAGATGGGATGGTGATTGTTATGTATTGCTGTTTAAAATTGGAGCATTCTGTGCGTGTACATATAATAAAAGGGACGTTTTTTAAAAAAAAAATTAAGCTTTAAGACCGGTTGTAGTCACAACCGGTCTTAAAAAGTACTTTAAGACCGGTTGTGGGAACAACCGGTCTTAAATATGAGACATTTAAGACCGGTTGCTCCCACAACCGGTCTTAAATGTCTCATCTTTAAGACCTGTTGCTCCCACAACCGGTCTTAAATGTCTCATATTTAAGACCGGTTGCTCCCACAACCGGTCTTAAATGTGGAGTTTTAGACCGGTTGTGGGTACAACAGGTCTTAAAAGTTTGACTTTTAAGACCGGTTCTAACAACCGGTCTAAAAAATAACAGACTTTTTAGACCGGCTATATCAAGACCTAATACAGAACCGGTCTAAAAAGTCATTTTTAACCGGTCTTAAAAGTCATTTTTCTACAGGTGTTACCTTCTGCATTTCTCATTTGTGCCCTAATCTCCATTTGTCTTTCCTTCAAAAACTAAGAATTTTTGCTTCTCTTCCACCTTCTTTACAATGGCAAGAACAAAGATACCTTCTATTCCTCAAAAATCTCATTCACCTTCTCCTACTCACTCTGCTGCCAGTGAATCTGGAACCCCTGAACTTACTCCTCCATCTCCCAAAATTTCATCCTCACCGTCACCTCCTCCTAAGCCCAAAACCAAAAAGAGGACTCCGGCTAAGAAACCTCACCCAAAGCCTCAAGTTTCAAAGAAAGACCAACCTCCTCAAAAGAAACCAAAGGGTGTGGTATTCAAGGAACCCATAATCACCCGGTCTCAATCCAAAGAGGTTCAAGGAAAGGGAAAGAAGAAGGAATCAGAAAAACCCCAATCATCTTCTTCCTCTGGGGATACCTTCAGTAGACAACTCCGGGAAGCAATAGAGAAATCCAAACTGGACAAGATAGTTGGGAAGATTGCTTCTCAAGCAGGTGTTTCAAGTTCACACCAAGATAAGCAACCAAGTGCCTCTGCTTCAGGAGCACCTTCTGCTTCTCAAGCACCAGTGGATGACCAACTCACCAGTCCTCCTGAGGGATTCAATGTTACAGAGCTTAAAGCTTTATCTCAGAAGGTATATGATGATGAATTTAAACATAGACATTTCTGCCCTATAGTATATGTGGATCTGGATTATTTGAAAAAGAATTGTCATTTGGACTTGTACCCTTACCTTCATTACTATGCTCCCTGGCTAGAAATCCATTTACCATATTCCCCCACTGTTGTGAAAACCTTTTATTGCAACATGAAGACTCATAATATTATGTCTAGATCTGGTGAGTTGATTGAAGAAGCAGTGTCTACTACTGTTAGAGGAAAATTCATTATGATTTCTGCCAAGATCATAAATGACTTACTTGGTTATGTTGCACCTCCTTCTGATCCACCCTCTTTCTCTGCCAATGAAGCTTTTAAAATTCTGAGACCAAAAGACCCAATTGGCCCCCTCATTTTCAAACCTATTGATATGCCTGATAATCACAGAGTCCTTCATTATATATATTCCCGGAGCATAGTCAATAAATCCAAGAATTTTACCCACTTTGCTCAAAAGGATTACTATCTCTTGGCTTCTTTGGTTGCTGGGCAACAAAGGAATGTAGGGGAGATTATTTTTAATGAGATGAGAAGGTTTAGATTTTCTTCAACAAGATCCACAACCATACCATACCCTCAACTTGTTTCCTTCATTTTGATGAAAAACAAAATTTGGTATTTGGAAGGAACTGAAAGGGTATTCATCTCAAGATTTGGTAAGACACAGTTAACTCACATGGGTATCAATCTTCCGGTGAGTCGGACTAAAGCCACATCCAAGAGGGAAGCCACTCCATCCAGAGGTGATGAGGAACAATAATCTGCACAAGGTCCTATTCCTCCTCCTTCCTTTCTCAATGCCTCTCTGTCCAATCATCTGACTGAGGTAATTAATCAAGCTGTATCAAGTTTGAAGAAGGAGTTAGTGACTGAGTATGAGAAGCTTGTGGAGAAAATGGAAGCACAAGTCATTAATTTGGTAGACAAGGCCAATCTTAACTTTGAACTGATGTTCAAAACTCAGGATGATATGTCACAGAGGATCACCAATATGGAGACCTTCCTGCACTCACATTTTCCTTCTTCATCTTCCGGGGTGCCTCCAGAGACCACTCATACCTCACCACTTCATCCACAGACTCATGTACTTTTCACTGATCCAGAGTCTAATGTAGATGTTACCTTTGATCGGTCGCCTTCACTACCTCCCTCATCTTCTGTACCACAGCCAACATCTCCTTCTGATCAGCCCATTGACCCTCTCACTGCCATGGTATCCTTTGTTCCACCTCCACAGCCCCCTTCTGATGTTGACAAAACGGGGGAGAAGGATGTGTGATGCTTTCTGAGTTTCTGTAGGGTGTATATGGGTGTTTGGGTAGATTTCTGTATTGGGTAGGAATTTGATGTTATTTTGATTTGATGTTATTGATATTATGTACTTGTTTCAAGATTGAACTTTTTCATGTTTTCAAATTGTTCATGATTTTGATTATCAAGTTACTATTAAAACTTATATATCTCATACTATACTTATCTTGGCTGTTAAGTGTTCAGAGGAAACATTGCAGGAAAACTTGCATTTGAAACTTAAACTTGATATGCATTTGGAAACATTAAAAAAAAAATTTTCAAAAATTTTCAATTTCAATCAAACCTTCATCACAAAGAGTTTTGTCATCATCAAAAAGGGGGAGAATGTTAGATCCCAAGTTTTGATGATAACAATAAGTCAATTATGTGCATAACATGTTTTTAGAAGGTTAAGAATAATTTCCAAGTTACCAAATGCATATTTGAAGTTTTCTGATATCTGCTGTGAAATTGCACTGGAGTGCTCGAGCAAGGATTTTGCACTCGAGCATAGATCTCCTCTATGCTCGAGCAGATGCGAGTGAAAGCCAGAAAGTGTGTACCCGAGAGGCATTCTCTCATTATGTTCACTGGATCACTCGAGCACTAAGGTGTGCACTCGAGCAGAGAAGTCATTCTCACTCGAGCACATGCGAGTGAGGGTCTGCGAGTGCTTGGCCGAGAGCAAGTAATAGCATGCTTCCTTCATTCACTCGAGCAGAGACATCAATGCTCGAGCATGGGCATTTTGTGCTCGAGCAAGGTACTGCGAGTGTCTGGCCGAGAGTCATGAAGTTCTGAGAAGTGCAAGTGTGCTCGAGCACACCCGTATATGCTCGAGTGACACATCAATGCTTGCGAGTGATAATTCTATCCCTCTGAAATCTTGATGCGAGTGATGGTATTGAGAGCATATTCCTTGAGAATATGCGTCTCATTCGAGCAGAGGTATGTGTGCTCGAGTGAGGGCCCATATCACCCGCGAGTACAAATTCTCACTCTTGTCAAAATGGTGTGCTAGTGATGACCTGAGAAGACACTTTCAGTGGAAAATGAAAGATCACTCGAGCAGAGGAAGTTGTGCTCGAGTGAGACCCCTCTTCACCCGCGAGTGAAGATTTTGTCTCTCTAAAATTCTATGCAAGCACAACCCGATAACAGAGGCATATGAAGGAAAATAGGAGATCACTCGAAGTGAGCCTTTCATGCTCGAGTGATGCCCTGTTTGACCACCAAAAACACCAAGTCTCACAACGTTCAATCCGAATATGGTTTATTGTTAATTATTCATATCATCATTACTTATTATCATTGTCTAACATTATTTTGACTGTTTTATAAGTGTGATACAGGAAGTTGAACGTTTGAAATTAATTGTTACGGAGAAAGTCAAACAACGGCAGACAACGTTACGACAAACACACACCTACTACAGAAGAAATTTTCAAAAGTACGCATGCCATTCTACAGTTGAATAGCCACGCTCCTTAAATGATGATTACTCAAACGGGCAGAAACTGAACACCTATAAATACAGAGATTCAGAGATCGTCAAATATAACGTAGCACAAGAATTCACAAGCTTATACACGAGTCTCTGTTATTCATCATTTTTCTCTGTATACACATTGATCTTCAGTGTTTATTCATTTGTTCTGTAAGAGAGTCTTCATTCAACTCAAACTTTATGCTTATTTGATCTCAAGGTATTGGGACCTTGAGAGGGTAGATTTCCTTACGAGAGAAGCAGTTGAGAGAATTCCTTGTTATACCTTTCACTCATAAGTCTTGTATACATAAGCAAGTGAGAAAGGTCATAGGTTATTTTTCTGCACGTAAGACTTGTCGTAAGGGGGAGAGAAATTTCTTAGTGAGAGAATATTTCTGCTCGTAGTCCTTTCAAGGACAATTGTTGTTGTGTGGCGTTCTGAGAGCCCATTGAATCTTGGAGGTATAGTGAAAATCTCAGTGGGTCTTGATCTCTGAGGACTGGACGTAGGCCTGGTTGTTAGGCCGAACCAGTATAACTCTCTGTGTTCAAATCTTCTCAACTTTACTCTATCTACTATATTTTTCATATCTCCACATCAAGCGAAAAATTTATAACATCACCCAATTCACCCCCCTCTTGGGTGAAGCTTGCCTCTTTCACCATAAAATGTCAAAATTATCTTGCACACAAGCTCAAGCAAAAAGGTATGAAGTAGGAAGAGTGCAAGTGTATGTGAGTGTGTATGATATGTATGGACAAGTATGAATGCTCACAACCCAAATGGAAAAGGTATATACCAAAATTGTGACTTGGAGATTGGAATCATGCACCAAATGGCATCAAAAGCAAGGTATCAACAAGCAATCCGAATGCAATGAAACCAATATGCAGCAACCAAGCACAAAGTAAGTGAATTCAAGTGAGAAATGCAAAATTGCAAATGCAAAAGCAAAGAAAATCAAGATATTTGGTTGGTTTTCTCAAAAATTTTAATGCAAGATACTCTACAAACCTAGAAAAACTATGAAAAAGTGTTAAAAACCTATAAAGAAAAAATATGAAAGAAAACCTAATAGGCTCACAAGCAAACCCCGGTCAATCTAAACCAATTGACACTTAGTAGACCAAAGGAGTCAAAATTGACTCCCCGGCAACGGCGCCATTGATTTGACACAACCTTAGCCGCCTCAGGGTCAAATCACAAATTATCACGAATTAAATGCAATATAGTGCAAACAACTCGGGATCGTTCTCTTATTAAGGAGCCATTTATTTTGACTACCCTAGGAAAATCTAAGTGTTATAAACATGGTTAGAAAGGGGATTTCTGAAATTGGTTTTTCTAGAAATTAAAATTTATGAAAATAAAACTATTCCTATTTGTTTTTTTTTTTTTTGTATTTTGGAAAATAATAAAGAAATGATATGGATTAAAAAGGGATAATATGATAAAATGAATCTTGATGATGAAGAAAGTGACAATCCTTACTAAACAAATCATAGGAGTTCAAATTTCATTAAGTCTCAAGAACAACCTCAAGATAACACTTGAGTCCAATATTCTCAATTAATAGTAGCTCCTACAAACATAGCTAACTACTACCTCTTAAGATATTGTTTAAAACCCACTTAATGTGCAATTAAAATTGGAGTGATGCAAATTGTTCTTCTCAATTAGAATATTCTAACGAACTATTCAAGAGCTACAATCAACTATGATTACCAATCAATAACATGATAGCAAGCATAATTTCATCAAGCACATCAAAGATATGTATCAAAATGAACATCAAAATACATCATCCAATTAAAACTACAATGATCAATCCACATGGATACATAACAGCAATCCAAGTCTTAAAACTACACAATGATTAACCTAAACAAAGAAACCAAATATATAGTTTAAGCATAAGATATATTGAATCAAAGAACTCCCCTATGTAAGCACAATTGCTCAAGCCACAATTCCTCAACACCAAAAAGCAGTAAAATCAGCCACTCATAGCTCTAATGGCAACAGCAATTTGCTTGAAACTTTGAAAATCCATGAGCATGATTGTTCAGCCAGACCAATAGAGAAATGGAGAAAGTGAGTCTTCATTTTTTTTTTTCTTGCACCCCGTTTTTTTTTTAAAACTCTCGTCAGCTCAAGATCCAAGTTCAGTGATGTAGGATCCCAAATGGTGGTGGAACAGAATAAACCCAACGAAGATAATGGTGATGAATGGGGAAGAAGAAAATATCATTGGTACTGTGAAGCGGCTCGCTGGAAAACTGGGTTGACCGGAAACTGGAATTTGCTGCCGGCGGTGGTGCTTGACTGAGAAAGGTCAGTAATGGCAGTACTGTGATCTTCAGCTCTTCGGTCTCCTTCTCAGATCCTTCATCTCGCAATCAGCTCGGCTCCATCGCAAAGACACTTAGCTGCCTCTCAATGTCGGATCCCTGTCAAAATCCCAGCTCCCAATCTCCTTAGCTCACCGTGAAGGCTCACCGACAGTGGTGAGATGACAGTGGTGTCCCTTCTCTGGTCTCTCCCGTTTCACGCTCCAGCTCTCGGGTTGTTCCACAGAGAGAAGCAGGAAGGTGTGGTGGTGTTGGAGGTGAGAGGGAAGATCGATGATGGTGATCGGAACTCACCCTCCGTCTCCCAGCTCACTCCCAGGTTCTTGCGGCGCTCTCCCTCTTCCCTCAGCTCTCTCTCTCTGTTCCTGAAGCTGCTCCAATGACCTTGCGGCGCTAGACTTTGCTCTCAGCTCTCACTGTCAGATCTCTCTCAGCGCCCCCAACCCCACTCTCCGCTTGCTTTCTGTCTCGGTTCCCTTCCATCTCCTTTCAGTCTCGGGTCTGTGTGCGTTTTGGGCTCTATCTTTTTTTTTATTCTTTCAAAAGCCCAAATACCACTGGATCTGTTTCTTTCTTTTTATATATATATATATATATATTGGGCTTGCTTTATTGTCTCATTTTTCAGCCTAGTTCCAAACAAAAAAAATTAATGTAGGTCTTATCTCTTCTCTTGGCTCAAGTCACCCACAGCTCCTCTCAAATCTCAACATTAGCCCAATTCCCTCTAAATAATTAATTTGAACCTCCAGAATCCTCAATTTCTTCTGTAACACCTATAATGCAAAATTAAGCACAAGGTAGCATCAAAAGTTCAAGGGACAATTGTATAAAAATAATTAATAAATTGTGACTATTTTACCCCTAATTACCATTAACTCAAAACAATTATCCCTAACCAAAATTAATGCTTAATAATGCAATAATGTTCCAGGAAATACATTAAAATCCCAAATTAATCCTGGAAAATTCATATAAAAATATGGTTTAATCAGTGTGCCACTGAGGAGGGAGGAGCGATGGTGGTGCAAGGGAGGACCGAAGTGGCAGTGAGAGGGAGAGAGGAGCGACGGTGTGTTGTGGAGTGACAAAGGTGAAAATGGAGGAGCTCGCGCATGGTTGTGTGTTTTTTGGAGCTGAAATGGGAATTTAAGGGCCCTTTTGGCATCCCAAATTCAAATTGAGACACCTAAAGGCACTTTTTGGCGTCCCAACTTGAATTTGGGACACCTAAAGTGTACCTTTTAGGCATCTCAATTTGAATTGGGATGTCAAAAGCCTACTTTAGGAGTCCCAAATTCAAAAGGGACGCCAAAAGTAGTGCCTAAAGTGATACTTTAGGCGTTTAATTTGAAGCTTTATTTGGGACTTTTGGTGTCCTTTTTTGTTAAAGAGATGCCCAATATGTCAAAATTTCCGCCTACACCACCTTTATTTTTTTATTTTTCTTTTTGAAAAACGGACGTTTTTTTTTGGGAAGTAAAATCTATGTCTTGTAGTAGTGGAAACACAAGCCCATTAATTATGTTGAGAGAAGAGTGCAAACACTTCACTTGTGAGAAATAATCTTTTGTTATTTATCTTTGCCAATTTATTTGCATTTCTACTTGCACTGTTTTTAGAAGATGAAAAAGAGTTTAAAGAAAGCTTCATTTCTGAAAATTTGAATTAAATCTAATTTTATAATGTTTGATTTGAGAATCCTGCTTCCATGGTTTTCTTTGGTTGTTTGAACTTTTTAAATCTTGAGGATAAGATTTGATGCAAGTGTGGGAGTGCGATAATTCTCCATATTTTGTACATTTAAAGGATATTTTGAAGATAATTGAAGGGTTATCTGTACAATTTTAAGGAATTTCTATGAGATGATATTATTATAAGATCAAATCAAATTGGTGCATCATTTATGAGATTTTTTATGGATGACATAGATTTTAAATAAAAATAGAAATAGTTGAATTCAGGATAAAAAATAATAGTTGAAAGTTTTGATTTAAAAAAAAGAAAAGAAAGAAAGAAATGATTTTCAATACTTTTCTTTCTTTTAGCAGCAAGTGCCAAAACGACAGTGCATTAATGAAGGAATTAGGGAGACCTAAAAATCAAGAGGAGAGAAGGAAAGAGTTGGGAGCTGGAGGGCTGAACCGAAGGGAAACCCAAAGCTCGAAAGATCACGAGCTGGACCAGGGAGAGGAGGCGACAGTACTCGGCAATTTTTGGTCTGTCCTGGGCAACTTCGATTGGGTCTTCTTGAGCTCGCGAGTGCCGACATTTCACCGTGATCATCATCTTCACCATCGTCTTCCTCGAGAGGAGCCAGAGAAGGAGCGAAATTCAAAGAGAGAGAGGTCACCGTCCTTCATTGCCAGATCGGAGAAGGGAGTGAGCAATAACAACGGCGGAAGAGACTCTCCGTCACGCTACGACTTTGTCTCTTTTATTCACTGAAGTCGTTTAAACCAGAGAGGAGGAAGCACGTTTTTGGAGCTCGTGGGTCGTCTTCTTGGAGCAGGAAGAGAGAGTGCCGGTGACTGGATTTGGAAGAGTTGGAGGCAGTGCCCAGCATCTCCGGAAGTCATCATCGTGCAGAACTAGAAAGAGGAGCGGCGGATTGGCACGATTGGAGGAAGGGGGCTGTTCATCGGGTTTGACTGAAGCATCATCACCATCTTCGGGTCTCATTCTGGAATTAGAGGGAGCAGTTGCTATTGCTGCTGTTAATTTCCTGTTCTTGAGAGAGGCATGAAGAGTGAAGAACAATAGCAAAGTTTTGGTCTCTGTTCTTTCTTACTCCCTCCTATGCTAATTATAAGATAAAGTTGATTTTTTTGGAGAAATTAAGGAAGCCAATTAAATTACTTTAGAATATTTATATTTATATTTTTTTCACCAAATTAATTAATTTGACAAATAAACTAATAAATAATTTAAAGATACTAAAAATATAAACACTCTAAGGTAATTTAATTGGTTTCTTTAATTTCTCCAAAAAAAAGTCAACTCTATCTTATAATTAGGACCAGAGGAAATAGTTTATTTCCATTATGGCTTTTCAGTCTGGACTGGTTTTTGCTCAGATGATGATTCTATCTAAAGCCATGTATGGCTAGATTTTCTTGAAACTTAAATAGCTATGAATTGATTTGAGGATTTAAACATGTATGAATCATTAAATTGTGTTTAATTTTATTTTTGTTTGCTAAATCTTGTTCTTGTTCTGTTTTGTCTCCTTAGCGTTTAATCATTACTAAGTATGAAATTATGAAATTTAAATTAGCCTGGGGAGTGAAATCTTAATTAGATCATATGAATAAGTAATATGGGATTAGAATTTATTCTAATTTTTCAATAGGATAGGAATATACCTATTATACCTATGTAATCCTATTAGAGTGAATTTGGACATTTATTGCCTCTTAAATAAATTAGTTAGAAATACCAATTTTAACTTGAGAGAGGGATATAAGTGATCGGGAGATAATTATATCTATTAATACTTTAGATTAATAAATTAATGTTAAGTGCATTTATTTTGGGTGATTACATGCTCTAAGATTTGAAAAACAGATTAGCCACTCTAGATTGTTTTTATCAATTGAAATCTTAAAAACATTAATTTTATTACTTTTACTTTTATTTAAATTGTTCTTTAATTTCTTTAATTGATTTACTTAACTTAAATGAAAATGGAAAATTTAATGTCTAATTACTAATTCAATTGAGTTTATATGTGACGACCTTAATTTGCTATTATACTATTTTCCGTACAGGCGGTAAAAGCACCAGCCCGCAGGCTGTGAGTTGTGGGCCAATGCGGCCCACACTTCCGCGGGTTGGGAAATCCCCAACCCTAACGCGCAGGTGTGGGTTCATGGGCCAGCCCACACTTATTTTTTACTTAATTTTTAATTTTTGCCATGCATAAGTCATGGACAAAAAAAAAAAACAGAACATCTCAAAATCCAAACAAAAAAAAATCCCAACAACCATGCAAATGAAGGAGTGATTTTTTTTGTTCAAAACAATTGTTAACAAAAACCAAAATTCTAGGCCCAACTTGCCAACTGTCCTAGCCCAATGCCAAGCAGCCTAAGTCCAAATATCAAATTATTGATAATGCAACCCATGTCATGTGCTTTATATATATATATATATATATATATATATAAAATTGTGGGCCAGCTAGCATCAACCCGCGGGTTATGCCACAAGCCCGCATTTTTGTGGGTCCTGTCCCAACCTGCGGGCCCTCGGGTTGGGCTCGTACTACCGGCTCGATCTACCCATACACTTGTGGTGCTTACTTAAAATTTAGTAGCATCAAGTCAAAATTAGTTAAAAATAATAAGTTTGTCTGAAATAAACCTTTTTTCCAACTATGCCCTTATTTATGAGGGGCAAGTAAGGGAGAGCAATAGAATAAATCTAGATATCACGAATCTTTTTAATTAATGTAATTCATCTAGTTAATGAGGGGCAAAAAGTGAAAAACTCATTAAATATTTAGACAATTGTCATCATGCTTTTATAAAAAGATTAAGATAATTCAAATTTTAGACTCTTATAAAAAAGATCAGAGGGAGCATATCGGTGAAGAGGACAGAGAGGCCACCAAAACAGGGAGACTAGATTAGGTGGTAGAACGGTTTTAATACTTCGTTCAAAATATGAAGCTTTAGACCATAACCAATATTTAAAAAAATTAATTAAAACAAGAGCCATTTCCATCAATTTGTGTTGCGTCCTGGAAAAGTCATCTTCTATGGTTACACGACCTCGTTTCTCCTCTTCTGCTTCAGGCATGCTGCATGTAAACAGTAAATCTGAGGAAAATTACATGCAGCATGTCTTTTATTAACACGTTTCATTTTGTACTTGTTCTAAGATTTTTATATCTGTTATGGCATGCGTGAGCAGCCTTGTAAATAATTAATTTGTAAATTTATCCCTTTACTATAAGGATCCCCCCATAAATAAATTTAAAATCCAAATTATGAATAAGAATTTTGTAAGGCGTGTTATGCCAAATTTTCTCATCTGCGCATTTATAGAAGTCACAGCAATGGAAAAAAATAGAAATTCCAAAAAAAAAAAAAAGGAATGATAGAAAGTCAAATAAGATATATGCGCGCGCGCATGGTAGATAGGATAAAATGATAAATTGACGTCCCAGCGTATCAAGCTTTGAAGAGTAGCAAGTGTGGTTTCGGAGAAGAAGCACTAACAACCCGTGCACCACAAATATTGTTTGATGTCATTTCTAAATTATAAATTAAAAACATAAAGATAAAAATGACTGGGACCCTAACCAAGCCACATGTCTAATAATAATGGCAACACTAATTTATAAACGTATTTCAAAATTAACATCACACAGTATGCATTGCCCGTGCAACATACGAGGAGAAACCCTTAGTTGACTATTAAAATATGTTCTCTACAGGATTGGATGCATACTGTTCAAGGAAGAAAGTGAATAAGAGAAATTGTCTTTTTCTTATGTTTGGACAAATTGGAAAAAAAAAATAGATGAATAAAATACAAACCATAATAATATCACTCATATAGGAAAATGCGGCTCTCATGCCCGTTATTATCTTATTTGAAGCAATTTTAAGAAGCATATTTTCTTTTCAAATTGAAATGAAAGTTTTTGGGAAAATACATGCCAGCCTCTTAATTGCTTCCTCTGATTGTTAATATAATATTTATTTGACTTTTTTTTTTAAAAATTAAGAAAGATAAATAAATTACTTTAAAGTATTTATGTTTATTGCTTTGTTCCAAATTAATTTGCATGGTTTATAAACTGATATATAATTTAATAAGATATGCTATGAATAATTATAATTTATGCAGCTTCCTTAATCTTTAAAAAAAGTGAACTGGGTTTTATATTAATAACCCAAGGCAGAACTTTTCTTCCTCCTTCATTATTTTCTTATCTTTTTCTTGCTATTCGAACAGGAGAAAATATATATTGTTTGTCCTATTTTCTTCCATAAATTTTATCTCATCCTCACTTTGTCTCTCTCCATCCAATTATAAGGCTAAATTTCTCAACAGTAGATGGTGAAGTTCATATATTTCATTGATTCTTTTTATTTATGGTTTATCAACAATGTCATTTGATATAATTTACGATGTTTCACTTATAGAAAAGCTTTCACATCAATAGACTACAAGCTAAGTTGCTACTAGATATTGTATAGATGAACGGTATAGAAACTTAAAATTTGAAACTGTCTCTCTCTCAAACACACGATTTTATTGATTTTACACACACAAATATACATACATATATATAAATTTATAGATATTGTATGTGTAATTGAACACTGGTCCACCTAAAGGCATATTGTTGCGTGTTAGATTTAAAAATTAAAGAATGGAATGAAACATTGAATATGACTTCTGTTTTTCTTTCTTGTTGGACTTGGCAACAATTTTTTAAAAGATTTCGATATCTCTAGATAAATGTCATGTAATATTCTGGTTAATTTACTTTCATTTTATTTGCTATAAGGCCAACGGTGTTTGTTGTTTTTTAGAATTGATAAAATTGATTAGTTAGTGTTTGAGTCTTTCTTTAATTTCTTCGACTACGTTTACGTCTTGAAATTAAAAATTTTGTGAAAGTATATTACGTGACATTCATTTCATTTTGGACTGCTCAAACTCATCACAATTTTGATTTCTTTGGTCCAATCCTCTTTGTTTATAATGATTACGTTGAGAATTCATTAGAAAATAAAATTTATATTTGAGAAAAAAGAAATTAAAGAACTTTACTAATAACAAAAATTGAAATGAGTTCCCTACATTAATAAAATGACGGACAAGTCCAAACACACTTATTTGGGGTTTCAAAATTTGAAGAATTGACTTTATTGCCCTTCATATAATTAAAAAAACTCCACCTTCAGCAGCTGTTCAGGAGCGAGGTAGAAAATTTTATACATAGGTTGGTCAATATGAGATTTGATTTCACCAAAATATTGCCAAAAGGATATACAACAATTAAGCTACAAAGACTTCTTAGAAATATAATACAAATTAATGTATAAGATAACTGTCAAGTTTTAACATATATGAAATAACGAGAATATAGCTAAGCAAGTTATAACCTTTGCTGAATAAATGTCAAGAACAACTTAGCCAGTAATAAGTTACACTCTATTTGTTCTACGCACCAACAAGTTTAAGTAGGGAGTCTGTTTATTGGTTCTATAGTCGGTGTAGAACAACACTGGACCAAAAATTGGTGCATAAAAAAAAATACGAACCAGTGCCTAAACTGCCACTAAAAAAAAAAAGGAAATAAAAAACTACTAATTTTTACACCAGTTTCATTCTTGCAACTGGTATAGAATTGGTGGCTTTCCACCTTGGTTGTTATAGGAATTGGGGTAGAAAGTGCTTTCTATGCCGGGTATATGGCAACTGGGCGCAGAATAGCAACATTATCGCTGCTTTTTACAAAAAATGTCACCATCTCCGTTATAACTTGTGTAAATAAAGCTATATAAAAATGATATTTTCCACTTATTGTGATTAACTGTTGTAAAAAGTTATTTTTGCTTTGGTGGAAGAATATTTTGTGATCTATTCTAGAGATTTCTGCCATAAATATTGAATAATAATCTATCCAAAGGGATTTTCCAATCTTAGAATTTCAGATTCATCTGCCAGCCTTATGACCATATGTAAGAAAAATAACTAGAGAAAAGGCTTTTTTTTTTTGGTGAGTTATTGTGTGTGGTTGTTTACTTCACATCTAAATGATGAGAAGTGCAAACCATAAATTGGGGTGTAATTAGTGAATTCTCAACTTAATGCTCAATGGAATCCACAGAAAGAAGAGCATTTAAGTAATCTTATTTTGACATTCATTTTTGTGCTTATAATATTATGATCAAGATGTTGATATAAATACATTTCAATGACTATACCATTTTCTGCGAAGAATCACCCAAAATTTTATCTGTAAGTTGAAATCTCTAATTTCTAAACATTTAAATAATATATTAAACACAAAATTTTTTTGATATTGGCATCATTTAAAGGTATAATGTCAAACCCCTTAACATTTCGATATATGCGGAGTGATAAAGGCATGGTTCCATAGGCATACAGAAATAGCACAAATATACTGATAAGAAGTATTTGTTTACATACAAGAGTCTCCCCGCAGGATTTGATAGAATATATAAAAATTTCCAAAATATCTAAAAATAAACTAAATATAACCAAACAACTCCACTCTCAGGGCCTGCACACTTTAGTTCCCAGTGTTTACCATCTTGCCTTTAGAGCTACTAGCTTTTGCTGTAATGTATTTTTATTTGAAAAAGGGTGAGATTCAAAAAAAATCTCAGTAGTAACATACAACCAATCATATAAAATGCGAAAAAATAAATATGTTATGCTCCATGTTATGCAACAAATTAATAACAATATCACGGCATGTATACATGAGTTATGGGCTCAATCCACTACTATCCATAAAACCTCGGTTGGGTTCTTGCTAAACAACTAGTTTAGTGTGCCTCCACACACAAATTGCTCTCCTCGGCAAAACCATGTTCATTAATTATATCACAGAAGATGGTATACACAAACATATAAAACATTCACATAGTTTATGAAAGATAGAGTTACTACCTGAGTCCTTTTCTAGTTCCAATATCCGTCTTAAACTTTTGTTCTAGCTTGAGCTATTGATATGTCCTAAAATTCCAAAATATACAAGAATTGAGTTATTACTCATTCAAGTATTGTTCTAACACATTTTGAGCCACTTAGGTAGCCATTGGAAGTTCAAACAAGTGCCTATGGGGTTAGGAAAAGCTAGACCAATCAACACCATTCAAAAATGTGAAATATTGAAATAGGGGTCTTGGCCCCAACCAAGAAATCCTTTGGCCGCGGAGAAGAATTCTCCACTGCTTGACTCAACTTCAAAAAATCATAACTAAATCTACAAAAATCTAAATGGAGTGTTTCAAAGTTCTATGGAAAGCTCTTTAAGTCCTTTATAGAGGAAAAATATGAACTACTACTACTACCATCTACAACCACAAAAATACAGAATATCATGAATTCACACATTATTCTAGATTTCCTTCCAGAAACATAATCTAACAGCAACTAAACTTTAAAAATTCATATATCTTAATGTACTTATCTAAATAACACATACTATATATCAAATTAAAGCTTAGCATGTATACTTTTGTTCTAGAAAGTTTCATGGCCATTGAATAAGATTACATTAATAAAAGACATCACATAACCAAACTTCCAACACCTGAACGTTCAGAATTTTTCCTATTTCTAACTTAACTTTCAAAAATCAAAACTCTCTCTAAAGGTATTCAAATGATGCATTCTTAGACTCATTTTAAAGCTATGAACTATATTCCTGTAAAATTTCATAAATATTGAATAAGGTTTGTCTGGTCAAAACTCAACATGAAGCTGACTATTTTCCAAAAACGTCAGTTTTGATAGTCTAAGTTTAAAAATCAAGAACTCATTCATTTTCACCCCGAAATTGTACGCTTCTTGATTCTATCATAACTATACATCCTAAACTATCTATACAAAAAGACCCAATCAAAAACTCCATCTATAGTTTCTATTTAAGATTTTGCAACTTTCAGCTAGTTACTCTATTTTTCCGCCAACAAAATAGAGTGAAGAAAACTAACATGTAACCATGAATTTATACCTAAACCTCAACAATTTTAACTCTATACTCTCCTACACATGTATTGAGGTTAATGAACAAATTTCAGAACCAAAGAACCCCAAAATTCGCCTCAAAATTGTCACACAATCGCTGATTTAACAACTTTTCAGTTGATAGAATTTTCCGACGACTTTTCTCTTAACTCCAGCCAAAACCACCACATTAAACCACTCAAAAAAGATTGTAAAACCAATCTAGAGATGAAGGAAACTCACCTAAACCAGAATATGGAGTTGCATGTGTAATTTGTAGCCTCTTCTTGTTTCCTCCGTTGACACTGATCACCCTTGTTCTTACTTAGCTCTCTCCTTTGTTCTCTCTTTCTCTATTCTATATTTTTTCTAAAGCTCTCTCTCTCTTTTCTAGTTGCTGTCGTAAATGAAGAGCTGAAGGTGTTGGGCATTTGATTAAATGGAGAGTGCATGAAGTGTGGGGTTATATGGTTGGAAGTGAGTGAGATGAGGTGTTGCTACGTGAATCATGAAGATGTAGGTGTGAGTGTGTGTGTGAAACATGTGTTTAGTTAATGATAAGGGCTCCATATTAAGTGACATGTGTAGTGTGTGTGTCGGTGTCTGGGTGTGTGTGTTTATATATATAGGTATATTTGTATCCTATTAATTACACATACTAGGCCCTAATTTTTCCCTTTATGAAATTTAAGATTCCTTAAATTTCGTAGGTTCTATAATTTGGCTTATTATTTAATTATTGTTCCTTGAATTTTTTTTCCGGAAAATAGGCCTTTAATACCCAAGATTAATCTCTAACACCATTTAAATTTTCCTTTTAGAAAATTTAGCCTTTTACTAAATTTTGGGATATTACATATAACATCTCGTAAATTGATTTTAATATACCTCAAATATACAACTCACTTTACTAATGCTTTATCCATAAAAATAAATAGTCACTTTTGAGAATATTTTGAAATTTAATTTCGTATAAATTATATCTTTTTTATGCCCACCCCTGACGGAAATTTAGAGTTATATTGTTTTGGTGACATGAGATTATTTTTGTTTTACACGTTAGGTGTTACTTCACAAGCGTATTGAAATTGACAAATAAAGAACTAGAATTATTCATCTCCGTACATTTTCTATTGGGAAAATGTTAGCTAGCTCCCAAGGTAGGGAAAAAATGTCAAAAAAGTCTCTTTGAAAAGTCAACTGTCAGAAAAGTCTCTAGGGACTTTTCTGACATGAATTTCTAATGACCATTTATCAAAATACCCCCCAAGCAATTTAACCACTGTCATTGGTTACAACATGTTATGCTATATTTACAATTTCGTAAGTCATATTAACAACATCGTAAGTTACATTTACAACATGTATATAAAATGCGTGATTGTGTTGCGTTTACAACCTCTTCAGTTACGTTTACAACTCATTAACTATAACGTAACATATTGTAAACGTAACTGATTATGTTGTTAATATGACTTACGATGTTGTAAATATAGCATAACATGTTGTAACAAATGACAGTGGTTAAATTGTTTGGGAGGTATTTTGGTAAATGGCCATTGAGAATTTATGTCAGAAAAGTCCCTAGGGACTTTTCTGACAGTTGACTTTTCAAAGGGACTTTTTTCCCTAGCTTGGGACCTAGGTTACATTTTCCCTTTTCTATTTCCAAACTGCCAGAAAAAAATAACAGAGGAGAGAAGCGCTCATGCGCAGAGTTTAAAACTTTTAAAGCCTAAATCAGAGGGGCACAATAGATTTACTACATAAGAGAGAATAGAGAATATCTCATATGTTATAATTAGCTAATTTATTTAGTTTTCTCAATCTCTTATGCCTGAGGGAGAATTATCTCTTAGAGTGGGGTGTAAATAACAAAACTTACAATATATTCCTTGTAATTTTCCCAAGTTTAGCTTTCCCAACTCCCAAGTTCAACGCCTTTGCTTGCCACACTGACTCAAACAGACTCAAACGATGACATTTTTAGAGATGAACATTAAGTGCTCAGAGATTAGCTTAGCACCGGATGCGGACTCCATATCTCCCAGGTTTGCATTCTGTGCTTATCACAGTAATAAGCATCCTCCGTCGAGCTCATCTTCAGATTTGGGGTGCCACTCTACTGAATAGTGCCTGCTTGGTCTCCCAAGGTAAACTCAGACCCACACCTCTCCTTCTCTCTCTCTCTCTCTCTTTCTTTCTTGCCACATCTCTACTTGATTTCCGCTTACCTTCTTCTGGAAAATATTTAAAAGCTAAATTAAACAATTAAGAGAAGAAAAAGAAGAACTCGTTCTCTTTCCTTCTACCAAACAAAAAAATCAAAATGGACTGCGCATACTTACTTGATCTTTAATAAGGAGACTGAGTTAATCCCTTGTTTATAAAAAAAGATATATATATATATATATATGAGTAAATAGGACAGAGAGGCAGAACGGTTCTAATACTTCGTTCAAAATATGAAGCTTTAGACCATAAACAATATTTAAAAAATTAATTAAAAAAAGAGCCATTTCCATCAATTTGTGTTGGGTTCTGGAAAAATCATCTTCCTATGGTTACACGATCTCGTTTCTTCTCTTTGGCGAGCTCATCTCTTAGCTCTGGTGTTCTCCTCTTCTGTTTCAGACATGCTGCATGTAATTTTTCTCATATTTGTACAGGCAATTACTGAGGATATGAATGCCATGGTGAAAATTAGATTTTAGCATAGTAAACAATAAATCTGAGGAAAATTACATGCATCATGCTTTTAACACGTTTCATTTGGTACTTGTTCCAAGATTTTTATATCCGTTACGGCATGCGTGAGCCGCCTTATAAATAACTAATTTGTGAATTTGCCTCTTTACTATAATAATTAATTCTCCCTATACGTAAATTCAAAATTCAAATTATGAATAGAAAATTTTGCAGGAAAACTGACACCGGAGTCCCAACTAAAGAAATATATATTAGAAAAGTTTCATAACCTGTCAAAGACAAATGAAATAGCTAACATTGTCAAGATATAAGACGTTTTTTATATATATATATTTTTTGTTGTTCAAACCTTAGTGTCACATTGCCAATTTTGTAAGCTGTGCTATGCCAAAATTTCTCATCTGCGCAATTATAGAATGTCACAGCATTGGAAAGAAATAGAAATTCGGAAAAAAGAATGATATAAAGTCAAATATATATATATATACACATATATATATGGGTAGATAGGATAAAGAAAAAATATCATTAAGGTCACAATCAAGGAAAATAATGTCAGGAAAGCTTGGTTGTGACCTTAATAATATTTTTCCTAGGATAAATGGGCGTACCAGCTTATCAAGCTTTGAAGAGCAGCAAGTGCAGTTTCAGAGAAGATGGGGCAATCCTCAATTGTAAGATATTCCAGCTTTGGAAGTAAGTTGTTGTAGAAGCCTTCCTGATGGATTTCAACTTCGCTATTAAAAAGTCCCTTTATTTGAGAGCACTTTTTAATAAATAGATCTATCAACCGGAGAAGACACTGAGCAGATGGCAGAGAGGGAAAGAGCCATTTCAACTTTCTGCATCTCAAGACTGAAAGAGAGAGAAGCTTTGGGAAGCACAATGAATTAGATGATTCATCATTAGGAAAGTGATTATGCTCTTCTTCTTCTTATGGCATCATCATTTCCTCCATCTCTTCACATCCTACAATGCTTAGATACATCAAACATGGTAAGCTTCTCATCACAGTGCTTGAGAATATACACTTCAATCTTCTACATTTAGTCACACCTGAAACACAAGATTTTGGAACATGATGAAAATAGGGCCCTCCCACACAGATATGAGGTTACTTGAATCCTCCAAACCCAACGACTCTGCTCTTGAGATCAACATCATCCCTTTCTCTTCATTTACATTTGATGAAGTGTGAACATTTGAATCTTGTGTTGAAACCTGTGGCAACCGCAATTTCAATTAAAAAAAATAAGACACAAATTTATTCACATTATACTAATTATTAGTATTTAAATAATGACCATATATTTACTCCCCGAGTAATGCGCATGGTGCATTAATATCATTGAAATGAATAGTCTAAAACATATTCATACCAACCCCAACAAAAAAAGGCATACTATATTAAAATTGCAATCTAATGTACAAGTAATGATATTCAAATTATATAAAAATTCCCAACTAATTATAGATACTGAAATATAGTTCAAAACGTCCAAAATAACACAATTACTCATCAACATAGGCACATTTGGTGATGAGGGACCTCTGTTTGATGGAGTATACAAATAATATATACATGTTTGACTCCCTCGTGCTTGGAGGGAAAAATTGGCTCCAATATAACCATTAGTCCAATTCATCATAATCCCCATCGCCACGAAAAGCATCAACAAAATATATTACACTCCATGTAGAGACAATAGTATTGTAATTGCCGTGAAATAATTAAATATAAATTTGCGAACTCAATATCTTGTATTTTCATCTTTAAAATCAAACCTTATTGTTAGGAAATAATGTACTGTTAGGAAATAATGTAGATATCCCATATAATCAGGGATAGTTAGTATCCCACTAAATTAGGGATTATAGTATCAATCATCATAATGAGCAATTAATTCTGAGGCTCCCACTTTGTATATAAATACCCTTATACATGAATGAAGAATATAGATTTCAGTGAATATTTGACTAACATGGTATCAGAGCCATAGTGCTCCTTTTTTTCCTTTTTCCGGCGACTTTTCCTCTGGTTTCTGGCTTTTGTCCGCACTGTTCACTGTGCAAGGAGCTTCGGTGCCGGGTGAGTCTACACACACGCGCCCCACCGCTGGCCTCACCGTCGCCCGATCGGCCGGTCCCCGGAGTTTCACCGCCGTCCGACGTGCGCGTGGCCCTCACGCGCCATTCCCTCTCTCACCGGAATTCCACGCGCCGGTGTGTGACGCCGTTTTCCGGTGACTTTTCCGCCGCCGTTTGCAGTGCTGGGGTCGACTCGCTGCCGTCCTACTTCCCCTTGTGGTTTTGTGTTGTGGGTACCTACGGTTTGTCGTCCCGTTGTTGTTTTCACCCTTTGTTGCTGTTGGGAGTGCACTGTTGCTTCTGTTTCTGGTTTGTTTCTGTCGTCTTTTCTCGTTTAGCCACCTTTAGGAGTGTTTCTGTCGTCTTGTTGGTGATTTCATCCTTTGCTGCTGGTGGCTTTGCTCGCTTCGTATTGGGGTTGTTTTTTGTGCCAATGTGCGTGTAAGTGTGCTTGTAAGGTTCCTTTCATCAGTTGATCCTTTGTTGTGTGTGGTTTGGTCTTGCATTGATGGCTGATTCCAAGACTAGTGTCACTACTGAAATTATTCCTGTGACTAACAAAATCACTGAGCACAAATTGACCTAGACGAATTATATGGATTGGAGCAAAACTGTTCGCATGTACTTACTTAGTATTGAGAAGGAGGGCCATTTGACTGAGACGCCTCCCACGGATGACCCTAAGATGGCTTGGACCTGCGCTAATGCCCATTTATTCTTGCAAATCCAGAATTCCATTAGCAGCGAAATCCTTCCCTCGGTTAGTCACTGTAATACTGTTAAGGAACTTATGGGTTGCTTGGAATTCCTGTACTCTGGAAAAGGAAATATTACCCGCATTCATGATGTCTGCAAGGGATTTTATCGTGCTGAACAACAGGGCCGCTCTTTAAAGAGTTTTTATGTGGAGTTTAAGAAAATGTATGAGGAATTGAAGATGTTAATGCCGCCTATCACTGACCTTTAGGAACAGGTTGATAATATAGAGAAATTGGTGATTATCAGCTTTCTTACTGCCCTTGACCCGGCCTACGAGACGGTTCGTTCCCATGTTCTGTCTAGTTCTGAACTTCCTTCACTTCAGGATGTCTACTCTCGTGTGCTACGTGCAGATAGTCTCTTACACCCGGCCTCTACTCCTACTGCTAGTGCGTTGGCTGGCCGTGGTCCCACTGATAACTGCCACCAAAGCTTCTTGAACTCTGGACCTAGTACACCATCCTCGACCTCTGTTGATTCGTGAAACCAAGGTCCTCCACGTTCAGGCAACAATTCTCCGGATCCTAGTCCTATTGTCTGCTACTATTGTAAGGAACCTGGTCCTACCAAACGTTACTGTCGTAAGTTGCAAAACAAGCTGCAATGTACTGGAGCTGCTCATATGGCCCAATCCACAGATCAACCTGCCACCGTTCCATCCACTCCGAGTGCGCTTGCTACAGGTAACGGTGACTCATGCCTTGCTACTTCTTCCTTGAGGTGGATCATCGATTCTGGTGCCACTGACCACATGACAGGTAACCATCGTTTGTTCTCTTATGCACCTTATGCCAACCCCTCTTCTATCACTATTGCAAATGGTTCTGGCACTGTTACACCTACATCTTATGTTCCTCTATCGTCAGTCCTCAATGTTCCTGACCTTGCTTTTAATCTTCTGTCTCCCAATAAGCTTACTAGTCAATTGAACTATTTTATCTCACTTTTTCCTGACTATTATGTGATTCAGGATCTTACGACGAAGCGGATTATTGGTAGGGGTTATGAATCGGGCGGCCATTACTTCCTTGACGATCAGGTGCCGCGTTCCGTTGCTTGCTCTGGTGGTTCCTCTCCTTTTGATGTTCATTGTCGTTTAGGTCATGTGTCCTTGTCATCCTTGAAGAGGTTGTATCCTCAATTTCATCATTTGTCGTCCTTAGAGTGTGAGTCGTGTCAGTTTGCCAAATACCACCTTGTTCACCTGGCACCCGCATCAATAAACGGGCTGCGTCGCCCTTTGATTTGGTTCATTCTGATGTTTAGGGTCCTTGTCCTATTGTGTCCACGTCTGGTTTTAAGTACTTTGTCACTTTCATTGATGATTTTTCTCGAACCATCCTGGTTGGTGTGCTGCGATGAATGAGGAAATGATGGCCCTTGATAAGGCTGGTACCTGGACTCTTGTTGATTTACCTCTTGGCAAGAAGGCTATTGGATGTAAGTGGGTGTTTGCCGTTAAGACCAAAGCTGATGGCACCTTGGAACGATTGAAAGCTCAATTGGTGGCTAAGGGTTATGCTCAGCAAATGGTGTTGACTATTCAGATACTTTCTCTCCTGTGGCCAAGTTGTCCTCTGTTCGTCTCTTCATTTCTATGGCCGCTACCCATGGTTGGGATCTTCATCAGTTGGATGTTAAGAATGCCTTTTTAAATGGTGATCTTCTTGAGGAAGTTTACATGGAGCAACCGCCTGGCTTTGTTGCTCAGGGGGAGCATGGCAAGGTATGTCACCTCCATAAGTCTTTATATCGTTTGAAACAGAGCCCTCGTGCTTGGTTTGACAGATTTAGTTTTGTGATTAAGAAGTTTGGTCTGAATCAAAGTAAATGTGATCATTCTGTGTTTTATCAACGGACGGATGCTGGCATGATTTTCTTAGTAGTCTATGTCGATGACATTGTTATTACAGGCAGTGATACGTCAGGGATCTCATCACTCAAGGACTTTCTGAATTCTCATTTTCAAACAAAGGATTTGGGTCCATTAAAGTACTTTCTTGGGATCGAAGTTATGAGAAGCAAGAAAGGCATTCTCCTAACCCAGCGGAAATATGTCCTTGATCTACTGAAAGAAACCGGGAAACTTGGCGCAACACCTAGTAGCTGTCCCATGATTCCTAATCCCTTTTTGGACATTGATGATAGTGTGCCGTTTGATGAGCTACCCGAGGATGTGAAAAAATGAATTGATCCTGAGAAGATTAAACCATTTGCCTATCCTGAGCGATACCGAAGGCTGATTGAAAAATTGAACTATCTCACGGTAACTTGCCCTGATGTAACCTTTCCTGTCAGTAGGCTTAGCCAATTCATGGTATCACCGACCGTTGCTCAGTGGGAGGCTTTGGAGCATGTCCTACATTATCTGAAGGACTCACCTGGTCGTGGTATACTCTATACGAATCATGGTCACACAAAGATTGAGTGTTTCTGTGATGCAGATCATGCAGGGTCAAAGACGACTAGGAGGTCCACTACAGGCTATTGCGTTCTTGTAGGTGGAAACTTGGTATCTTGGAGGAGCAAGAAGCAGGATGTGGTGGCAAAGTCTAGTGCAGAGGCTGAGTATCTAGCCATGTCTCAGTCCGTACAGGAGATTGTGTGGATCCACCAATTAATGAAGGAGGTCGGTCTTGCCATGTCATTGCCTGCGAAACTGTGGTGTGATAATAAAGCCGCCTTACACATAGCCTCCAACTCCATGTTCTATAAACGTACGAAACATATTGAGATTGATTGTCATTTTGTACGTGATAAGATCAAGGAGAATTTTATCTCTACAGGACATGTACCATCTAGTGATCAGTTAGGTGATTTTTTGACTAAGGCCTTAGATGGCACTCGGGTTGACTATCTTTGTAACAAGTTGAGCATGATTAACATCTATGCTCCAACTTGAGGGGGAGTGTTAGGAAATAATGTAATGTTAGGAAATAATGTAGATATCCCATATAATCAGGGATAGTTAGTATCCCACTAAATTAGGGATTATAGTATCAATCATCATAATGAGCCATTAATTCTGAGGCTCCCACTTTGTATATAAATACCCTTATACATGAATGAAGAATATAGATTTCAGTGAATATTTGACTAACACTTATCAATGAAACTTCCATTTATAAATAATAGATACACGAACCGTTATGTCTCTTTGATAAAGAAATTATACTCCATATCATACTTTCTATTCCACTTAAATAGTTAGTAGTCAAATAGATTTTTCTGAAATTGATGTCGTCCTGTTACATAAATGATTAATAACAACCATCGAAAGCACGTAATTATATATAAAAAAAAAAACTACACTTGACTACAATATATAAATAAAGTTCATGATTCTAAATTTAAATCCCAATGAAGTATAATAACCATATTCATAAATCTTGATCCAATTAATCTATTATTTAAATAATGAATTTGATAAATGCATGACCTCATATAAAAGTTTATTATTGATATTAATAGTAGTGCTTGAACAGTAACACTTGATTGAGATTTATTATTATAGGTTGATATTGACTGATTGATATTGATATATTGTTGATTTATTGATTGATTGATGATTTTTTTAAAAAAAAATGGATTTGAAAAGAAAATATAAAGAGATACATTGTAACCATACCGATGCAGCAAACTCTACTGAATTGATATACTAATGTTTATACATCAATGTATGATTCCAGGCCCAAAAATTATTTTATAACTGATTTAGTTTACTACACACATTGTTTTCATCTTTTTTGCTCCGAAATTGAAAGAAAATCTAGTTGTGTGTGTATATATATGCATCAAGTATTGTTTTCCCCCTTCGTATCCTTGCATCTCTTTGTAATTGATAAGTTCCTTACTTAATTTATACAGTGCAGCTAGCAAAATGATACAGCGTATGACTCTAAACCGCATATTATTATTTTTTTAAACTGTGAAAACCATAATCAGCATGATATAGAATAATATTCATTCATACCGATATCGTTTTCAATGGAAGAATTGATCCCAAACTTGAATCAACAAATTTGAGGCAGTTGCATACGAAGATGTCTCTCAGCTCCATCTGAATTTGAAACTCTTGACAAACAGTAATGAAATTTGACAAATTTTCAAGCTCTATCTTCCTCAAACTTGAAAGCATAATTGTCTCATCGTAGTTGGCATCATTTTCACTATCATGTCCAATAATCACCTCTAATTCCTCACAATCAGATAAGGTTAGGGAATTCAATTTGGGAAGGCTGTTTTGGACTATAGTGTTCACTGAGAATAAAAACTTCAACTTTTTAATGTTAGTCACTTCCAAAGAATGAAGATATTGGAAACTCATAACTTGTGTGGGAACAAGACCTCCAAACATTTGTTGTTCTGTTCTCAATATTTCTGGGTCATTGGTTTCTTCATGCTCATCATCACCAGTGACTCGCCACTTGTGCTTAACTCTAGGACTTTGAATATCAGTCTCTCCAGCAATTAGAACAGAAAATGGAAAATTGAGAGCCTCCTTACAGTTTAATTGGCTGTATTTCAACTTATACTCCCTTACAAGTCTCTGCATATAAGTGAAAGGCGGGGAATTAAAATATTACAAGTTCCTTGGAAAGATCATGAAAGGAAAGAGATCAAATTAATTAATATCGCATAATGAAACATCAAGAATATTTTCAGTATGGAAAAGGAAGCATTGAGAAACACAAATCAAGAATATTAGTTACCTCTTTTGTCCAATCAATAGTTGCATTCACAATCGGCATAAGTTTTGGGCAGTTAGAAACCTGAACTCTGCAAAACTCCCCCGTGTGAAATTCAAACCGTTGGCAGAAATTAACAAGTCTTGGCAAGTTATAAAGTCTCATATCTTTTATGTTTGGGAATGTAATATCCCTTTCATTGTCAATGTCATGATCTTCAATATTTGAGCACTTGAAAATTTCTTCCATTTGAGAACAATCTGATATGGTTAGAGTGCTTAGTTGTGGAAGCATTGAGGTAACATCGTTGAACATGTTGTAAGATAAAATGAATTTGAGCTCGTTGCACTTGGAGATTTGCAAACTCTTCAATCTTAGCAGACTAGATTCAGCAATGGATAGATTCTTACGAGTCTCTTCATTCCCTGAAAATATTGCCTCCAACTTCTCACAACGACATATGGTCAAAGAAGTTAACTCTGGGAGACTTTGGCATATATGAGCCGAAAAGACAAATTTCAATCTCGAACATTTTTCCAGAGTGAATTCTTTAAGGTACTGAAATATTGGAATTTGATAGTGAAAAATGGATTCTACTCCACAATTATAAAGTATAATCCTTTCTATAGCTGCCAGTAGCTTGTATTCTTCATTTCTCAAAAGGCGGCCATTAAGTTCTTGTAATTCGTTTTTGTGAAAGTGGAAGAAATGGAAGGAAAAAAAAGGAAAAAACATTAACATATTTCCAAAAAGAGAAAAAAACAATGACTCGGTATTGATTAAAATTTGGGAGAATTAGTATGAGGTCCCAAAGACGACACTTAATTCCCAAGAAGTCCTAATAAGAAAACCATCAACATATTCCCCAAAAACACCAAAAAAAATCAACAATATGCATATATAAGAAAATGGAGTTCACAATAAACTCAAGGAAACATTATGATGAGGTGCCCACAAGAGTCCGTATTTATTAAGGTGAATGATAAATAAATTAATTGACTAAAAAATGAAAATAACAATTAATTTTTGCATTGAAAGATTTTTCAACGACGGTGACAGTGAAGTATGATGACAAATTGTGGAATAGAAAATGAGAAAAGAGAATGTAAGCTAAGATGCAAAGCCCAACTTCTATTAAGGTGGTTTTTTAACAAAAACATGTGTTAGTAATTTTTTTTTTAAATAACAAAAATTGAATGAATCAATTGATCGAATCATCTCTCAATATGCATTAACATGAACACTATTTGCTATTTAACGCATTTTTTTAAAAAAAAATTAACCAGGTGAATAAAGTAATTTTTTATATAGAAAATTAATGTTTTTAATACATATTTTTGCAAATCAAATTAAATCATAGGAAAGCAAACGCGTACCATATTTGGACAATCCCTCCATTCTTTTGTCTTTATAGATGGCCAACTTGTATGATACCTCTCTGAGCATATTCCGATAAGATTTGGAAGATTTTCTAGCCGGAGATATTTCAAAAAAGGAAGCACTAACGGAGTTTTATCTTTATCATGCATCGGTTGTTCTTGACCAACATTTTCACCAAACACAAATTTCATCTCATGCATTTATTATGGATAGGCGTTGCAATTGTAGAAACCTTCGAGCTAAGAAGACTGGGCATACATATCTAATTTGCAGCAATTGTTAATAGACAAAATTTTCAATTTTGGGAACCTCATATTCTCCCATGCATCACCACCAACCTCTCCCTCTAATACATGTTTCAATTTGCTGCAATGTTCTATTTTGAGTGCCTCTAAGGACAACAGAGTGCAAGCAGTAGAGGCTGAAAAGAGATAAGTCAACATCAGACAACTGGAAATCTCGAGATACTTAAGATTGCCTAAGTTGCAATCAGCAGGAAAAATATGGAGTAATTGAGGGCAATTGAATATTCTTAGTCTTTTTAGCTTTTTGAAACAAGGTGGTTTTGCATGAACCGCTCATAACCCACAACCCAATCATAGAGCTATCATCATTTTGCAACACCTCCCATAGTTCACCATATGCTATTTTTGTTGACTTGAACAACATAAATTCTTTAGAAGAGTGATACTCTATACCTGGAACAATAACACCATGGGAAAATGTATTGAAGTGATCACTCTTTTGACTTTGATTAGTCATCCTTTGAGTTGTGTTGGCCAACTTTTTGCATAGATTCAAGTAGGAAACCACCCTCTAAGGCAGCCACTGTTGGCCCCTAGTTCTTCCTCCAAATTTTCCAGCTTTTCTATGATGCTCTTCATGTCATCCTTCCACGTGTCAACCTCACCATCAATCCTCTCAGTCCTGTTGATGGCCACTTGAACACACTCCCGCACCCTCCCTTGCTTGAGTATGTAGACGATCATGAACAACTGGATGAACAGATGAACAACAACCTGTAAAGATTGGAACAGATGATCTGAGTCACGTCCGAGAACACTGTCTTATAGAGTTATTCCGCAACCACCGGCAGAGAGGAAGCGGCACCCCCCAGGATTTAAACAGACCCTTCTTGATATATCAAGGCAACAGAACTGATGGAAGGTAATAGTAACGACAGTCAGAAAATATTGAACAAAGGAGAGGAGATGAGATTGTGATGTACTGAGCACCCCGCCTTGTTTCTTTTATAGGCGTTTTCATGAAGAGCCATCGGTCACGAAGGAACCCAGACAATACGTCCGTTGAGACCAGAGAGGCACCACCGAACAGACAAGCCTGTGAGTTGCAAATGGGAAGGTCTCCTGACGAAGCGCCAGACCGTCAGCAATTTCCAGTCACGGAGGGTCACAAATTTTAAACCCCAAAATATAGTGACTTTTCGGCAAGTCAAAATTAATATTATTTTTATTATCTAAAAAATAATATTTTCGGTGAGCAAAAATAATTTACAAAAAGTGCCAGTACCACGTATTTATTCACGCGCGGGGGGTGAAATTGCCGGATTTCAACTACGTTTGCCTTCCGGTGGCCCGTTGTTGTGTGTGTGTGAGCCCACCACTCCTCTAGGCCTCTTTACAAGCCCAAGTTAGTATAGTAATATATATAGGCTTGTGACCTCTTACTCCCAAGCAATGAGGGACTAGCTTCTTTGACACACCCACTCAAACACTCATATTTCACAACAATCCCCCACATGTGTCAAAGAAACCCACTGTGTTACCCACAGAATATAACCATTGTATCTGGTGGTCCGTAGAACTACGAACTAGACCTAGACCAATAATACTTGATACACAGAAATGTCAGTGAAGCATGCTTCAATGAACTAACAAATCTTGGTGTGTAGCAGAGGCATTAAGAGTCAGATTATATCCTAACATTTCCGCTGTTAACGACGGTTTTATGCGTTATGTCGGCCATGCGCGTGCCTGGTGCGTAATGAATGCTCTAGAGATTTTGCCATGATCTCATAGGAGCGGCCACACTCCACATTCATAGAGGTGATTTCATATAAGTGTACCTGTACTATGCACACTGTCTTGTTGGACTATGAAATCATTAAGAGCTTTGCTCAACCTACAATAATGCAGTCTAGCACATTCAAAATGTCATAGGAAGGGACGTAAAATATTTGTGCTAGTCAGAACTGACGAGCGACTTGTTCTTACCCATTGAACCTTCTTCATAGGATCACCAATCACAAAGGTTGGGTTGCCATCACTGTCAATTAGTAGTCGGCTTTAGTCCCATTCCTTTTGACGTTTCAATAACCATTTTCCTCCAAGAGGTTTTGTTAACGGATCTGCCAAATTCATTTCTGACTTTACATAATCGATTGACATAACACCATCTTTTAGCAGCTGCCTTATAATATTATGTCTCAATCGTATGTGTCTACTCTTACCATTGAAGGTTTTATTCTTAGCTGTGGCTATTGCTGCTTTATTGTCACAGTGTAACGACACTGGCGGTGTTGGTTTGTCACCTAGTGGGATATTTGCTAAGAAGGTTTTCAACCACTCAGCCTCAGTACCAGCCAACTCCATAGCAACAAACTCAGAGTCCCTAGAGGACGGTGTTATTATGTTTTGCTTGGCTGACTTCCATGTGACAGTACCGCCACCAAGAATAAAGACATAGCCACTAGTGGATTTTGTCTCATCTAAATCTGAGATCTAGTTAGCATCACTGTACCCTTCTAATATAGCAGGAAATCCACTATATTGTATACCATAATTCATGGTACCTCTCAAATATCGTAATAATCTTATAAGAGCCTCCCAATGCTTACTGCCTGGGCAGTGAGTATACCTGCTCAATCTACACACAGCATATGCTATGTCTGGCCTAGTATAATTCATTAAATGCAACAAACTCCCAATGATTTATGCATATTTAGATTGAGCCATTGGATCTCCTTCATGTTTTTTCAAATGTATACTGCCATCATAAGGAGTACTCAAAGGCTCTTCATCAAACTGTTCAAACCTTCTCAAAATCTTTTCAACATAATGTTCTTGAGAAAATTGAATACCATGTTCATTCCTTATGATTTTTACACCCAAGATTACCTTTGCTTCTCCAAGATCTTTCATACCAAAGTTTGAAGCAAGGAAACTTTTTGTTTCAAGTACTACCTTTAAACTAGTATCAAAGATAAGCATATCATCCACATATAAGCAAATAATCATACAATCATTATTCAAAGCTTTTATATAAACACATCTTTCTACTTCAATAGTAGAGAAAGCACCACTTGTTAAAACTTGATCTAATTTCTCATGCCACTGCTTGGGTGCTTGCTTTAAACCATATAATGACTTATTTAATTTGCAAACTTTGTTTTCTTGCCCAGGAACAATACACCTTTCAGGTTGAACCATATAAATTTCCTCTTCTAAATCACCATTTAAAAATGCCGTTTTAACATCCATTTGATGAATAACAAGATTATGAATTGATGCTAATGCAATTAGAACTCTAACAGAGGAAATCCTGGTTACAGGGGAGAAGGTATCAAAATAATCAATGTTTTCTTTTTGGGTAAAACCTTTGGCAACTAATGTAGCTTTATATTTGTCTATTGACCCATCAGGAAAGTATTTTTTCCTAAATACCCATTTACACCCAATAGGTTTTGCTCCTAGAGGCAAGTCTACTAAAACCCAAGTTTTATTTTGATTCAAAGAGTTAATCTCAGCTTTAATAGCTTCTTTCCAAAACTTTTCATCTAGAGAAGAAACAGCTTCATAAAAATTCTTAGGTTCGTTTTGCACTAAGTATGTATAAAAATCATCTCCAAAAGATGTTTCTTTTCTTTGTCTTTTACTACTCCGTAAATTTTCAACCACATCTTCATTTTGTTCAGAAAGTTGTTCAACTCTTTTAGGAATATGCTCAACTTTTAAAGGAAAAGTATTTTCAAAAAATTATGCATCTTTGGTTTCAATAATAGTATTATGCTCTAAAATATCACTTTTCAAAACTAGAAAACGATATGCAGGACTTTGTTGAGCATAACCAATAAACATACAATCAACAGTTTTTGAACCTATCCTTTTTCTTTTAGGGTCAGGTAATAACACCTTTGCTAGACACCCCCACACTTTTAAATATTTTAGGTTTGGTGTAAAACCTTTCCACAATTCATATGGTGTTAACTTTGTTTTCCTATGGGGTATTCTATTTTGTAAGAAACATGCAGACAATAAAGCTTCCCCCCATAAATTATTAGGTGCAGTAGAACTTACAAGTAAAGCATTCATCATTTCCTTTAAGGTTCTATTTTTCCTTTCAGCAATACCATTAGATTCAGGTGAGTATGGAGGAGTTACTTCATGGATTATTCCTTCCTTTTCACAAAAATCATTAAGCAATAAGTATTCTCCTCCTCTATCTGACCTAACCCTTTTGATCTTTTTATTTAATTGATTTTCAACTTCTGCTTTGTATAAAAGGAATTTTTCAAAGGCCTCATCTTTATTTCTAAGTAAATATACTCTAGTATATCTTGAGAAATATCAATAAACGTAACATAATATCTTTTTCCACCTCTTGTCTCAGTTTGTTTTAAATCTCCTAAATCAGTGTGTATTAAAGACAGAAGTTCAGTTTCTCTTTGAGTGACAAAATGTGTTTTCTTAGTTTTCTTTGTTTCTGCATACACTTCACATTTATTAACATTATTTATGTTAATTCCAGCAATTATCCCAAGATTTTGCAATCGCTTTATATAAGATCTATGTATATGTCCTAGTCTAGCATGCCATAAATCAAAGGAATCAATCAAGTAAGCAGAAGAGGATGCATTATTATTTTCATCAACACTCAGTATAAAAAGACCCTGATTACAATAACCATTTCCTATCAGAACATTATTCTTAGTCATAATGATCTTATCTGATTCAAATGACACCTTAACCCCAAATTTTCCTAATAGAGCCATAGATATAAAATTTACTCTAAGTTCAGGCACATACAAAACATCATTCAGTGCTAATGTCTTCCCAGATGTGAGTTCCAGCACCACTTTTCCTTTTCCTTGAACTTTTGTAGTTCGTGAATTAGCCAAATAAATGTGGTCTTCTCCTTCTTCAAAGGAGGCAAACATGTCATTATTTGCACATATGTGCTTAGTGGCACCAGAGTCTACCACCCACTTCTTCACATCAGAGACCAATAAGGCTTGAGAAACTACCGCAACAATAATTTCATCATCACTGTTTTCTTCTCCTTCAACCAAATTTACTTTTGGCTTTGGAGGATTTTCGTCTCTTTTACGATTTTCAACTTTTGCCTTTTTCCTACACTGAGGGCAAAGTGACCTGGCTTTCCACAAAAATAACAATTTCCTTTCTTCTTGAAATTGGGGTTAAGGTTAGAATCATTAGGCTTGTAATTAGACTTCTTTTTGTGCTGATGTTTAGAGCCATACCTCTTGTCGTGCGGCTTTCCTTCCACTAAGTTTGCTTTTGCAGTCATTTGTCTTCCCTTTGCTGCTTGGATTGCTTTTCTGTTGGTATCTTCAATGATAATATGCGTAATCAGATCCGATAGTGACAACTGCTTCTGTTTGTGCTTTAATTGTTGCTTGTAATCATTCCACGTCTCTGGCAACTTTTCAATTAAGAGTCCCACTACAAACTCATCTGGCAGATTGATCTTTTCAGCCCAAAGTTCTTCAAGCAATTTATGATACTCATTGATTTGTAGTTTGATGTCCTTATCCTTAACCATTTCCCATTTGTAGAAATTTCCCACAACGAACTTTTGTTTCCCAGCGTCCTCAGCAGTGTATTTCAAGATAAGTGACTCCCAAATCTTTTGTGCCTCCTTGTAGACACAATAAACATTGAACAGATCATTAGAGAGAGTACTTATAAGGGTGTGCCTGCAAACCTTATTCGCGTACGTCCAAGAATCCTTCATGGCTTGGTCAGAATCTGATGAAGGTTTTGGTTGATCAAGAGCAGTAGCCACCCCATGCATATCAAGAATAGAATAAACACATTCTTGCCAGCACCTAAAATTTTTTCCATCGAAAACATCAATCTTGGAGGTGTCAGGAAAAGGCCTCAGGAACGGCATAGCAAAAGGCACCGTTGTTGCAGTGGAATGAGACTCGAGAACTGTTGCGCCGAGATGAGTCTGAGTGTCAGGAACGTTGTTATCAGCGTTGTTCTCCATACTGGTATTAACTCTATAGATTGTAGACGATCACGAACAACTGGACGAACAGATGAACAGCAACCTGTAAAGATAAGAACAGATGATCTGAGTCACGTCCGAGGACACTGTCCTATAGAGTTATTCCGCAACCACCTACAGAGAGGAAGCGGCACCCCCCAGGATTAAACAGACCCTTCTTGATATATCAAGGCAACAGAACTGGCGAAAGGTAATGGCAACGACAATCAGAAAATATTGAATAGAGGAGAGGAGATGAGATTGTGATGTACTAAGTACCTTGCCTGTGTCTCTTTTATAGGCGTTTTCATGAAGAGCCATCGGTCACGAAGGAACCCAGACAATAAGTCCGTTGAGACCAGAGAGGCACCACCGAACAGACAAGCCTGTGAGTTGCAATGGGAAGGTCTCCTGACGAAGCGCCAGACCGTCAGCAATTTCCAGTCACGGAGGGTCACGAATTTTAAACCCCAAAATATAGTGACTTTTCGGGGAGCCAAAATTAATATTATTTTTATTATCTAAAAAATAATATTTCCGGTGAGCAAAAATAATTTACAAAAAGTGCCAGTACCACGTATTTATTCACGTGCAGGGGGGGAAATCGCCAGATTTCAACTACGTTTGCCTTCCGGTGGCCTGTTGTTGTGCGCGCGCGAGCCCACCACTCCTCTAGGCCTCTTTACAAGCCCAAGTTAGTATAGTAATATATATAGGCTTGTGACCTCTTACTCCCAAGCAATGTGGGACTAGCTTCTTTTACACACCCACTCAAACACTCATATTTCACAACAGAGTATTAGCTCCTCCTTTCTGATCTCAACATTTTTGGTGATTTTGGTGACATTGAACAAATATTCAGCAAGTTTTGCTGCTATCGACACACACCCCTCTGCCATTCAATATTAATAACAATCTGAAAGGAGAGCGAGAGCAATTCATCATCGTCAAATGGTTAACTCAAAATCTCATTTTGAAAAATTGAAGCATCTTACGTACTAAATCTTTCATGAAGATATCATCAAGATGCAAAGCATGATTTTTTTTTTCTATCTAGATTAAAATAAGAAACATCAATTGTTTTGGCTCAGCTTTCTTACTCTGCTATCAGGTTTTTTTTTGTCCCAGCTATGTTCAGATATTGGAGTAATAAGATTTAGTGTTTTATGATTCAATTTTTTCTCGTAAATCGATGCAAAGGTGAAAGAAAGAAGAAAAAAAAGGTAGACTACAAATCACAATAGCAATTATCACCACTACAAATTCAGGCATACATATAATGCTTAATAAATAACCGTTATAGTGAATAAACATCATGTATGTTGAGTCGGAGGTTGTATAAGGATATACAATACAAAAATCTAATTGTTAAATATGAGCACAATCATGTATTGGAGGCGAAATTCATGAAAACACAAAAATAATGGTTGTAGTTAATAACAGCCATTTATTTAGTCAGAAATATGACGATTCTTATGAAATAACTGTTATATAATACTTACAAACGATTCATCTTGCAACTTCTTATATTAGCATAGACAAAACATAACAGTCTTCAAAACCAACCGTTATCTAATATTTTCATAACTCATCATAATATCGTTAAACCATTATAAGTCATAAGTCATAACTCTTCGTAATATGTTAGACCTCCATAAGTCATAACTCATAACCCTTTGTAGTATGTTAGAACTCTATTTAAGCTCACTTATTCCTTATGATTCTTCCTACTTTTCTTTATCAACCTCCCCCTTCTCTTCTTCATCATGTTAAGTTCCCAGGGAGCCCCTCCACCGCCACCACCCCTCCTCCTCTGCCTCCTCTTGAAATGGAGGCTTTGATGCAGATGTTGGCAGACCTTGATTGCTACACTAGGTGTCTTGTGGTATACACTAACAAGCTAAACTAGAAGTTGAACCACATACTTCATCACAATAATATTGAACATGACTTGCAGTCAGATCCTTATCTCTCTCCTCCGATGATAAGAATGAGGATGAGAATAAGGAAGATGACAAGAAAGAGGAGAATGAGGACAACAACGGTGGTGATGAATGAACATCATCATCTTCCTCTTCCTACTCTTCCTCATCCTCATCCTCATCATCGGAGGAGGGAGAAGAAGTTAACAAAAAAAACCTTAATACTTTATGATTATTAATTAAGAATTGCAAAGTATTCTTGTAGACATACATAATGGTTTTAACTTAATAAATGTTAAGTTAATAAAATGGTCAACAAAAAAACACTTAATAATTCATGGTTATTAATTAAAAATCGTGAAGTATTCATGGAAACATACTTAATAGTTCTAACTTAATAAACATTAATTAAAGCTTTCGAAACCTTTCATCTTCCTCGTGCTGACTATGGGTGCCTCCTCGTTATCCGATGATCATCAAGAGAATACAAGTACCCTTTCATTATGCCCAGTTTAATTTCCAATGTGTTTAATGACAGTTTTTTCATGTCCCTTCTAGATTTCTATTATAGTATTTAAACTCCACATTTTTATTTGTTTTTACTATCTTTTCATCATTCTCCTCTTTGTTCTCTAGCTCAATCACCAAGATGAAACGCTGTGCAGAAAACATGCTAGAAAACTCTCGGCATCATCCTCCACTACCTCCTTCTCCTCTTCATCAACCTCCACCTCATGCTTCTCCTCCCTAATATCTACCACCGCCACCTCCTCTTCCTTATCCATCTCCACATCCTATGCTTCCTCAACTGGAGGCACTGTTGTGGCATGCATAATAGACTGACTTTATCGTGAGGAGGCTTTCTATATACCTGTCTAGTATGAATAGGAGGGTCAATCCCACACTTGATGAGGATGAGATTGGCCTTAATCCAAACAATGATCCTGATCACTCCTTTAGTGATGGGTAGCTTGGTGATCTCATCATCAGTTCATTAGGCTACTCACCACTATTTTTTTTTCATTTTTCTTCTTAAATATTTTGTAAAAAAAGAATATATCCAATTATTCTTACTAAAAAACTATTATGAAATAAAAGAAATAATGGTTCTATTAAAACAACTGTCATCATTTACAAAATAAAATGATTTGTGAATCTAAAGGATGCGATGACTTGATAATCCATGAGACCTCTTTATATAAACATCTAAAAACTAAACTCTACTTCTCTACTTCCATTTCAACTTCTCATAGCCAACTGCAAGCTTTGTTCTTCTTCAACAAATTTATGGACAAATGCAAGAGGATTTCTGCCTCATCAACTTGGGACAAACTGAAAGATGAACTCCCTCCATCAACAAACATCGAAAGGCTCGTCCACTTGATCTATGAAGTCTATCATATGGTCCATATTTACTTGCGAGAACAAAGATGTATGGACCAGTGCTCGAAAGGAACTTACCACTCTCGTTTGCTCTTTAAACGATAAGGTGGGCAACTTCTCACATCTCCATAACTTATTATTTTGAGTTTTTTTTATATATCTTGTCTTTTTGTCTTTTTTATTTTTTTTGTAAAATTGTGGTTGTAAATTAACCACTAAAATTAAAAACAAGTGAAATACATAACAGTTATTACGTAACACCCAGCACTTATTAGAATATTATAAAAAAAAGTGAAATACATAACAGTTATTAACAAAGAACTGTGATAAATGTAAATAAATCAATAATAGTCCTTACGAATAAACCGTGATATAAAGTCTTAGGCACGATAACCCAGAAAACCCTACTATTCCTCTTCTTTTTAAAGGTCTGAAACAGAATATACTTGATATTGAGTCTGTTCAAATGAAACCCACCACCATCGTAACCATACGAGTCCTTTTGTCTTTTTTGGCCATTAGGAGTCATTTTTAGTCGAATCCCACCATAAAAAGCCTTCCTCAGACTTCTCAGTGACAACCATTCAAGCGAATACACTTGACCCTTGCCTCAACTATTGTTAAGCGAGTTTTTTTCATTCATGAGCCCTAGCTAGGTATAGTTATAATTTTCCTCATCCATTTCATATTATCCTTCTTGCATTCACTTTTAACAGTTCCTCTCCTATTTCTTACACTGTTCAACCCTGCCAATTGGGCTACTTTTGTGAAGTCATAAGGCGATAAAGCATCCAAGGTGACATTAAATTGCTTTTGTGAAGTTATACTTTTTCAAAAATCTAGTATTGCTTTGATCGAAGGTTCCTTAAATAGCTTTTGTGAAGTTATGTTTTTTTGGAAACCTTAGTATTGCTTTGATCGAAGGTTCCTTTGCTATTATAGAAAGTTGTCAATCCATTTCTTTGATTCATCATTCCTACTCAATTGATCTTTTTTGAAGTGATTTTGGAATATATGGATCCCTAAGCAAATACCTTTCCTCTTTTAGAAGTATCCATATCTAAGTTACTTTGAAAAGATCAATAGGGATGTGATGAATAAGCTAGTTTAGTTGTACTAAGACATGATAAAGCATTCAATGTGACATTAAATTAATTTTGTAAAGTTATATTCTTTTGGAAAACCCATTATTACTCTGATAAAAGGTTTCTCTCCTATTACAGGAAGTTGTCAACCTATATGCTTTGACTAAAAATTCCTATTCTAATTATCTTTTTTAAGGCCACTTCTAGAGATACGGATCCCTAAGAAAATATATTTCCATTTTTTGGAAGTATCCATATCTCCAGAAGTTAAATCAAAAGATTAGTAGGGATGCGATGAATAAACTAGTTTAGTTGTACCGAGAGTCATACATGAACAATTGAATACTGCAGCATTTGTGAATTCATGATACGATAAAGCATTCAAGGCGACATATTATATTACTTTTGTAAAGTTATATTTTTTTGGGGAAAACTCATTATTGCTCTGATCGAAGTTTCCTCTCCTGTTTTTATATTAAGCAGGTGGCACTAAGTTAAAAGCTCTTAAATTTAACATTGTGATCAGTCCTCAACTCTTTAATGTGAGAGTTTTTTGGCTACTGGGTCTCGACTCTGTCTAATAGAGTAGCACTTCCCACATCAAGTAACCATGTAATATTGGATAGATCAAGATTTTCTACGTTTTGTGGTTTAAATCAATCATACTCTTGACCTATATATCTCATAATGCAAGTGTTCATCACCTAAACCTTGTGTCTCATCGGCAATTAAGCTAGGAAAGGAATGGTTAGGTGAACAAAACACGAATATGCATATAGGAAAGGCCGCAAGGGGTAAGCAAACCCTTGAGCAATTTGCTCAATGCTTTGCATACCATGTGTGACCTTTCCAATACTGATATTTGTACGTTTTCCCCTATCCATTGCTTTCTAGTGTTAATTCATGTGAAAAGACACGATTATAAGTAAACATTTACAACTTATATAGGTCAATAATGGCCATTGATTCTCTCCCCAAAGCCTATAATGTACTAATCTATCCTATATTACATAGAAACTTGATGTGAGAGATATTGTTTTATTATATACAGTCTAGTTCAACTAGCTCAGGAACTCTCACTTGAAGAGTTTCAGAACCATACATCATAGTCATTATATAACAACTGTCATGTATTATAAAAGTTCATAGTTCTTATTTAGGAACCATTATTTATGTACTACATATGTAACTGTAGGTTGCCTACGTGAGACCATTAGTTTTCTTAAATGTCATTGTTCTTACTTAAGCATAGGAGTGGTAATTCGGGTCGGGTTGGCGGGTTGGGCCTGCCAGCCCATTTAAAAAGTCGGGTTCGGGCTAAGAAAAAGCTAGCCCATTGTTATTCGGGCTAGACCCAATTAACCCGCGGGTTAAACGGGTTAGCCCGTTTTATTAAAAAAAAATCCCCATTCGCTCGCTGAGGGCTGACGCACAGACACACACACGACACAAGTGAGACAAGTCCTCACTTCTCAATCTCAGATTCGATTCGATTTCGACCTACTTCTCGGGCGCTCATCACTTCTCATCTCATCTCAGCTTCTCACTCTCCAGTTCTCCGTCGACCGTCTCTCACGCACACCGCCGCGGCTCGCCGATCGGAAGCGTCTTTCCCTCCCTCTTGGGCTCGAGTCCTCTCGTCTCGTGTCTCATGGGTCCGCCGTCCGGCGAGTTGCGTGGTGGTAATGCGGCATCTGAAATCGAACCCTAATCCTTTACATCAGCTTCCTTTCGCGTCCGCTATCCTCATTCTTAACACAGTGGACTGCCGGCGTTGATCGTGGACCCTCGACTGGCAACGGCGCCCCATTCCCCCTCTTCGATTTTCCGTTGTGGCCTTGATCGTCTGGAGTGACGCGTCCGCGTGCGACTATGCGAGAGCTGAGAGGTAAAAATTTCCTTCGATTTCTCTGCTATTGTAAAATTTCTCATCGATTTCTCTTCAATCGCATGTTCCTGTGGTTTTGTTAATTAGTTTTAGAGGTAAAAATTTCTCAGTTCTGTCTTGATAGTTGATTGCTTGAATTGCATATTGATATTGGTCAACAAATAATGGCAGAGATAAAGGGAAATTAATATTTTGTACATATTAGAAAATAGTCATGATGTTGCAAGTGTTGCTAGACGCTGGTTGTTAGAAAATAGTCATGAAATTAATATTAGTTATGATGCTGCATTGTTGCTGGACGCTGGTTGTCATTCATGGGTCTCCATTCTTGAATGTAAAATTTCTAAATAGTAGTATGTAATATTTGTATTTCACTGACTCTATTTCTAATAGATTATGTGTGGGGTGTGGCATATACTAATATTCCTTGACTCTATTCCTAAAAGAAATGTTAGGTGACGAACTACACAGAATCACAATTTGTCAAGTGCATGGTTTGGTAAAAACGTGTGGCTATGAGTTATACTTTGTTGTTGGAAGCATTTTTATTGATCTATATGCAAAACAAGGCAATATGGACAAATGGACAATGCACTTAGATTGTTTGAAATGATGTTAGATCATAAGGACATTGTGGCTTGGTCTAGTTTGATTGCTGGTTGTGCTAGACTGGGTTTAGGTGCTTTAGCTTTTATTAGGTTATGTGTAATGTTATGAACTGCTTTAATATGAAATGTGAATGAGTGAGTTTCTCCACTGTGACTTTGAATTTAGAATTATGAATTGCTTGGTGGAATATTTTTTCAATTATGCTGCTAATCTTGATTTCTACATTGCATATGTGATTGTTGCAAACTTGCTATGTGCTGGACTTTTTGATTAATTCGTTGTTATAAAAAGATGGCTACAATTACAAATGTGAATGAGGATAAAGATAACAAAAGAAAGAATGTTGACAGTAGTACAATTTCTGCAATGGATGTTGATGATGTCGTGGCAACACAATCTGAACATATTGCTGAACCTGACTCTTCATGTTTATGAACACAAAATAAAGATGCTCCTGCTCCAAGTAAAAAGGCGAGGTGTACCACATCTGATGTTTGGAGATATTTTACCAAACTTGGCGTAGTTGATGGTAAAGAAAAAGCCAAATGTAATGGTTGTGGGAAACCATATGTTGTGGGGAGCAAGGATTGTGGCACTTCACACCTTCGACGTCATGTTGAACAGTGTAAATCACTCCCAAAATACAAGGATGTTGGTAGCATGATGATAAACCAAGCAGGGATTGTTCGAGCTAGAAAGATTGACCCGAACAGGGTGCGAGAAATCATTGCTTATTGCATCATTAAGCATAATCTTCCATATTCTTTTGTTGAGTAAGATGGAATCAGGGAGTTGCTCACATATTTAAATCCGGACTATAGGAGCATTACTAGAAAAACTGCTGTAGTAGATGTCTAGAATTTCTATCTTCAACAAAAGGATAACCTGAAGAAAAAGCTTTTATTGAGTCCGAGCAGAATATGTTTTACTTTTGATTGTTGGACTGCAATAACTGCTGAAGGTTATCTTTGCTTAACTGCCCACTTTGTTGATGAGCAGTGGAATCTTAATAGCAAAATACTTTCTTTTTCTAAGATGGAGCCTCCTCACACTGGATCTGAAATGGCAAAAAGGGCGCATGAGATTTTGATAGAATGGGGGATTGAAAAGAAAGTATTCTCTATCACTCTGGACAATGCTTCTGCAAACTTTCATATGCAAAGAATTTTGAAAGAGAATTTAAACTTGAGTAATAGCTTGATATGCAATGGAGAGTTCTTCCATGTTCGATGTTCTGCCCATATCTTAAATCTCATTGTTCAGGATGGCTTGAGAGTAGCTGAAGGTGCCTTAAATAAGATTAGGAACAGTATTTTATATGTGAGGAAATCTGAGGCTACGATGATAGAATTCAGGAGAAGGGTTGAACAGGTTGGTGGTATTGACACTTCAGTGGGTTTGCGGTATGATGTCCCGACCAGATGGAATTCCACACATGCAATGCTTGAGAGTGCACTTAAGTATCGTCGTGCTTTTGCTAGCTTAGCTCTAAATGACATAAATTACAGTCATTGTCCGACAGATGAAGAGTGGACTAGAGCAGAGACTATGTGCACTTTCTTGAAGCCTTTTGCAGTGATAACAAATTTGATTTCTGGATCATCATATCCCACTGCTAACATGTATTTCACACATATTTCAAAGATTGAGTTGCTGTTGAAGGGACATTTGTATAGTAACGATTCTGTGATCCGGGAAATGGCTCAAAGTATGCTTGACAAGTTTGACAAATATTGGAGTGACTATAGTGTCATCCTTGCTCTAGCAATTATCCTTGATCCTCGGATGAAGCTTGAAGTGATTAAGTTCACTTTTGGGAAAGTTGATCCCTTAAATTGTCAAGAAAAGATTGAAAATATAAGGAGCAAGTTATACTTTGTTTTCAATGAGTATAGAAGTGGAACATCATCTTCATCTTCATCTTCAGCTCCACTTGTTGGAGCTGCATCAAGCTCCAATGCCAACTTGTTAATCACAGAATCAGTTGTTGCTTCTCGCTCGACTCAAGTAGATGACTATGATGTTTTTGATGTAAGTTTTAACTTCTTTACTAGTTAGCTGCTCGATTTAATGTTATTTTGATTGTCACTTTACTATTTTGTGTTGACCCTTTATTAATTATATGCAATATAGGATTTTTTTTCATTTAAGAGTCAAGATGAGTCAACAATCGAAAAGTCAGAATTGGACTACTATTTGGAAGAAGCGACACTTGATAATAGATTGGCGACGAGATTTAATGTGTTGGATTATTGGAAAGCTAACTCTTCTCGATTTCCTTGCCTTTCAAAGATGGCATGTGATATTCTTAGCATTCCAATTACAACCGTTGCCAGCGAATCAGCTTTTAGCATTAGATCTCGTGTTCTCACAAAGTATCGATCTTGTCTTCTTCCTGATAATGTTGAAGCTCTTATTTGCACTCGAAATTGGCTTCTTGGTTTTCCCTGGGATGGTAATATCTAATTCTTTAATTTTTTTACTCTACCCTTTAGAACCATTAAGAAAACTACTTATCTAACTAGCACTTTGTGTTGTTTTTGTCATTATGTGTGCCAGAGGATTCTGAGACAGAGAAAAGGGAAACTGCTCCTGTTCCTGTTTTTGCTGCTTCAGATAATGCTTCAAATATCATTATTGATGATTGAAGAATGGGGAAGATTATAAGTTTATTATTATCCATCATTGTCTATTAATTTGACTTTTATTAGATTATGTTTGTAATGAATTGTGGACTTGTGTTTATTTTGATTTCATAACATTCACAAGCTAAAATTGAGACATTAAGTGAATTGAACTTAGATGTGTCATGTTTATGGAAATTGGAAATTTGGAATGATGAAATATGTTGCTTCAAACAAGCACGCATGGAGTGATGGATGATTGGACATTGGAGGAACATGATGAATTGCAAATATTATGTGTTTCATTGGAAGATATATATGTATATTTTTTTTGGGTACAATTCATGATCAGAAACCTATGGCTTGATTGACTTCTATGCTTGACATTAATTGTGATGAATTATTGAAATGCAGGTTTCTTTTTATATATATTTTTCTTTGTAGATGCTTGATTGATGATGTTTTTTATTTGTTTACTTGTGATCAATTTGTTTTTTTTTTTGTGTGCTGATCCAGTTTTTTGGTTTATACTATCACAAATTGTACAATTCAAAGGTAACAAACCATTGTTGGTGCAAATTAACCATGTAAAGTCCAAGCAAATTCACCATGTAATACTAATCTCATTATTTTTGGGCTGCACCCTGCACAGCGTTTTGGGCCTCAACAATTTTTTTTAAAAAAATTCGGGCTGGCGGGCTAGCCCGTTTAGCCCGCCAGCCCGATCAATCGGGCTCGGGCTGCCAATTTGGCAGCCCGTTAGATGTCGGGCTGAACATTTTCAGCCCGACGGGCTCGGGCTGGCCCGATTTACCAGTACTACTTAAGCATCATTATTTATGTTACTGAATAAATTACAATTGTTAAAATGATATCATTATGTATCATGTAAGTATTTCCATATATTATGATGGTTGTTCACTTGTGCCCGTTAATTATTATCACAACAATGCGCATATCATTACCTTACCTAGCCTTAATACATAACGGATGTTATATTAGAACTGTTATAATAGGTTCACAATAAATGATGGTGCGGAACCATAATGTACCTATGCTGAGCATATATAACACCCACATATATGATGGTTCAGAATCGTGATGTATGACAGATAATAACCATCATATATGACGATTTTTTGTAGTAGTGTACTAGCAACTAAGAAGCTACTCATACTTTGAGAATTGAGAGATATCACAGATAGATAATGATGAATGGAAAAACAAATAGAAAAAAAGAAGAAGAAACATATGAAAGAATAAAGAGGGGAAAATGAGACTCTGGTTCAAGAGGAGAGGGATGTTGCTTCATACCTGAGATGAACTTGTAGTTTTGCAGTGTAAGTTGTGGCTTTAATCAGCAGGTGTTGTCCTTTTTCCACTTCTTTGGAGCCCAAAACACACGGCTTCTACATTGCAACATCCAAAATTTAAAAAGCAACCTTATCATTTTTATCTTTCAAAAATGAAAAGTACTTGAAATTGAAATTTCATAATTTTTTTACATTAACTTATTCTGATGAGTTCTTAGGACGCAACCCACGTCAACTTAAAATATTTATAATGAAAAAGAAAAAAAAAATATAACTAGCATTTTGACTACTTTTCTTTTTTAATTTGATCGTAAAACATTAATGTCAATGTTTAGAATCTAATCTATTTAAAACCCTAATTTTGGTTACGAATGCCTCGACAAATTAAATAAGTCAAACAACTTATTGCTCGAAGAAATTTTTATTCGTATAATTTAACCCCTCGGCTGAAATTATGTTAGAAGTAATATGTTTTTCATAAATGGAAGAGCGTTTGAACGGATATGTCAAATGCCATTCTTAAAATTATTGCATATTCCGAGGTTATCATCTCATTCGCACATACCCTTTTCAATAAAAAAAAATAGAAAGAAAATGTAAAGGGAAAAAAAAATGTGAAAGAGGTTGTAATTTGTAAACGGGAGGTTATTACATATAGTCTCATTAGTCTCGGTCCGTCCAATAAAAGGAGCTAAAATGTAGAAAGATATAGTATAGTAGAAAATAATACTACCTCTAATCCTTATTATAAGAGTCAATTGACTTTTTAGATATTAAGGAAGCTAAATAAATTATTTCATTATAACATATATTATGCATCATTAGATTAAATATCAATTTATAGATTAGGCAAGTTAGTTTGGAGAAAAACCATGTATAAATATTTAAATATACCTGATTTAACTTCCTTAACCTCTAAAAAAAAGTCAACAGGTTCTTATATCAAGGATCGGAGGGAGTAATATATTTTGACACTACCATGTAATATCTTTCCTTAATATAAAACGTAAAAGTGTAAAAAAACAGAATGGAAAAAATGACGATGAAAAAATAAACTAAAAAACTAGAAATAAAATAGTACTTGAAAGACATCTTTTCTTTTTAATTGAAAAAACAAAATTCTTGACTGGCTCAGTAACATACCAATTGTAAATAAATGACGACGAAAACTACCCCAACAATATTAATTTAAGTTTTGCCCTAGAAACTAAGAAACCAAAGAAAGTGATCATTCTTTTGTACATGTTCAAGTTATTCAGATTTTATTATCATCATCTTGACTTGGCATCTTCCTCGTTGGAAGGTAGCTGTAACTTTTTTTCCCCCTTTCATTCATATATTCTCTTTCTCCGATGTTATCTTTTTCCTTCACACTCTTTTTATAGTCCCATTTCCCATGTCCTACTGCAAGTGACGTTGTCAGTAAACCGTAGTTGAGGGGACTCTTATAGTCATCTTTCAATCTTTGGTTTTGTTGGCTTAGGGTATTACCATCAATAGTAGTGACTAATCCTCGACTTTTCAAAGAGACTTTAGTGTTGGCCACGATCTCCATACACCACTAGGGATCAAACATCTAACTAGATACTTCAGAAACCTAGCTAATCCAATCTTAATCACTTCAATGACTCCCATATCAACATGAACTAGGATAGCCATCCAAAATGAACTTTAAACCCCAAACCATTCTCCCTTGTAGCTTAGGACACTTTGTTAATTAGGAAGTTAATAAAGGCTCCCAAAAGCGAGATGACTCTAGTGTGTGTACTACATTGCTTGGAATTATTGTTTGATTTAGACCCTAATGCATTACGACAAAAGGCTCTCATCACTAGTCATGCTTTGAGAATATCACATATAGATGTTTATGCATGGAAAAACAAATAGAGCAATGGTAAAAAAAAAAAAACAAACAAACAGAAAATGCATGAAACATCTGAAAGAATAAAGTGGGAAACAATGAGATTCTTTGGACCCCAAAACACATCATCCATATTCCACCATTCAAAAGTTAAAAAACAATCTTATCATTTTTACTTTCAGAATTTTGTTGTTTTACATTAATTTTTGAAACATATAAAAAAACGTATATCATCATTCCATATATCTAATTTCATCAATCAATTAAATAACATACTAATTTATATTTTTTTATAAAGTGATAAATTATATGAAAAGCAAAGGAAATTATACCGCTAAATTTGATAGAACAGGATTCAAGGAAGGGGGTAATTAGTATATATAGTATATCAGTTTTATATAAAGAGTGACTAAAAAATATTGAAGTAGTGAATTTGTATCCATTTTCATAGCGTCACTAAGATTAGAACGGAGGAGACCATTTAAGAAATAGTTTAAATTTAAAATTAAAAAATTACGGTTAGTTTTTAAATGTGAAGAAATTATTGAGAAAATTGGTAAAAAAATATCAATTTACAAAATTTGTTACGCAAGGTAATATTTTAAATCTTAAACCTCAAGCTTTCTCATGTGTCTTTCACTAACCCTATCTGGTTAGAATATTAACGAGCAGTGGTGCGAATGCCCAGAACTAGATTCCCAATTCCATTTGGGAACCTTATCTAACACTTCAACAAAAATTGGCGTAATAACGTATATGACCCAGCCTTATAAACAATAAAGCAGTAATGAGCCCTAAATCTGAGTACAAGAAGCTAAGGATGCTCATGAACTCACTGTGCAGGACCAAATTAAAGAGTTGATTTTTTATATGATTAAGACTTTTTCCTCTTGAGGCTTATAGTGCAAAGAGTTTTCACATCTCCCAATAAGTGTGTTTCTCAGATTCAAACTTATTGTATTCTCCTCCTTACAGGGGTGAAATCATTTACCATCTTAACCGACAATTAGTTGGTATTAAGGAGTTGATTTTGGTTCATAATACAAGATTTATTTCCTATATTTGTCAACATTTTCTTAATCTAACCCTATTGATGCTTTCTAAACAATAATAAAGTAAGAGATAGGGAGAGATTTAAGAAAAATAATTCGGGTATAGGGAGGGATTTAAGAAAAATAATTCGGGTATTTTAGAAAAATATGTTGTAGTGACTAATTTTCTTAATCTAGTCAAATTAAGTAAATAGGTATTTTATTAAGGACCAGATGGAGTATGTATTTTATATCAGTGTTTCTATGAATATTCCTTCTGGGTTTATCTATAATTCGTTCACATCATGTTGGTGCATATATTAATTAAGGGGAGAAAGTCCCTCTAGTACTATTTTCTTTGTTGCATCAAGATTTTGTCATCATAGAAAAAGGCAAAAATATTATATTATCGTATTTTGATTATTAAAAATTTTAGAGAAGATTGTTTTGCAAAGTTAAAAATATATTGTTGGTTGTAAGAATGAGGCAAATAATCATATCGATCTACAAAATATTGAATAGTTACAAGGATCTATTTTATAGTTTAGAATTTTTCATTTAAGCTGTTGAGAGATTAATACAAGAGTGAATTTGAGGTCTGTTTGGTACGAGGGACTTGGAGGGCAGGGGAAAGGGAGGGAAAATTCTTATGGGTAGTATTTAAAAAAAAAAATTGAAGAAGTGGGGTTACAAAATTTTAATAAAGAGAATTTATAAGATAAACGAGTAAAAAAAATTAATTATAAACTTTTAACTCAACTTCTCTCATTTTTTTTAAATCTAATTCAAAAAAAAAACTCCCTTTTCCCACTTTCCCTCCCCACCCCTCATAACAAACAAGCCCTAAAAGATTTTCAGAAAAAATAAAAAATCATTCATGGGAATCGAATGATTAATATAACGTTTGATGATGTATAAATAGAATGATTTTGTATAGTCTCGATATTCATTTAATAAAGACACAAAATTAAAATCATTTAATACTTGATGTCCTAACAACTACACTCTACTTACTACTACTTTAAATCATATTAATTCAAATGATAATTATGTTTCCTTTGCTGCAGAACACGAGACAATTTATTACCATCTTAAATTATACTTTTTGGCAAAAACCTTTTTAAAAAACTTCGAACACTTTTCTTTTTATTGAATTTTGCAAACAGTATATTATTTACCCTACTCCAGTCAATCCCCGTTGGACAACACGAAGTCTCTATCTTGTCCTCTCATTGGACAATGATAAAGCCATATTATTCATAAAAACAATATATTATTTTCCTTTATTGGAAAATTGCCCATAAATACTTTTTAGGCAAATTAATAGCCAAATGCTATCTTAAAAGATCTGTTGCACTTAATGGAAGATATCTTGCATAAAAAGAAAGATATTTGCACAAAATGGAAGATTGTTTGCATACATAGGGAATTTTTTTTAACATATGGAAGATTGTTTGAATACAACAGAAGATCTTTTGCACACATGGAAGATTGTTTGCACGTCAAGTAGCATTTGGCAATTAATTTGCCCAAAAGGTATTTATGGGCCATTTTCCCTATTTTTATTTAGGAGAATATATAAATTATAAAATAATATCAAAATAAATTTAGAGAATATATGATCTTTGGAAATTTAAATTTAAAAGACATGTGAAAAACCCAAAACAATGAACATTCTAATTTATGTAGCATGCATCATGTTGTGAATCTTCCTTACATGGGTCCTTCTTGAAGTCACGGACCACATGAGTTATTATGAGTCATTTTGAATTTTTTTTATAATAACCAAACCTAAATTATTTTGAAATCACGTTTAAAAAACTTAAACCGAACACAAATATTCCTAAAACCAATAAATCTGAAATGGAAAAGTAAAAGAAATAACGCTTTGGAGCTGATTATATATTGTCAACTTTGCCTTTTTTCTGGATCCTAAAATCCAATGGAGAAAAACAGTTTTATCATTTTCAATTTCCAAAAGTTACAAGTAATGAATTATAGTGCACTAGAAGTTGCCTTATGCATCCCAACTAGTTTCAAATTTAAGCATATAAATTTAATATTAGTATTACAAAATTATTAAATACTTCTAACATGTTTCATTTATAATATTTCTAATAATAATTTAAATCAAATACAACAAAGGGGGTGTTTACTTCTTGGCCAGCAAAATCAAATGGAGTTTGAATGCCAAAAAATGAATAAGAATCTGGTGGTCATAAATTATTATCAGAGAGAATTAGCTTGTCACCCGTCATAATTCAGGAAAATGGTCTACAAAATTGATGGTTCCAACCCTTAATTTATTTTTAATTTGAACTTGATTGGGAAAAAAAAACAAAACAAAAGGCTATGTATGCCATTAGATGTTTTACAAAACCCATTAGATTATAGCTACGTTTGCCACTTTATCTGATTTCCACACACAAGGCATACACCAAAATATCCCGAATTTTGCTATTTTCTCATTCTCAGACTCTAATTTTCCTTGCTATGACATATAAACTTTTTGTGGCTATTTTTAGCAGAGTTTCTTTTTTTTTTTTTTGAGGTACAAAGGCAAGCAAAGCTTGAAATGTTACAAGGTTTTTAGCAGAGTTTCTAAAACCCGACCAATCCCGTCCGTCAGGTAACCTTGGTTAAACTGGTTTGACAGGTTCTTTTTAAAATACTTTATTCAAAATTTCATATAAACAATCATGAAATCTTCATTTTCTCGCCGGTTTAGCGATGGGTTAGTCCCGGTTTGACTCTGATCTAACCCATTGACTCTTGATCCAATACTCCAGTTGGTTTAGTGACTGGTCCGGGTTTCAAAACCTTGATTTTTAGGCACTAGAGTAATTGAATATACTGTTTAGATTGTACTTCTATCATATCAGTGCAAAGTTAAAAGAAGAACAAGTGAAAAAATGTAAGTGACAGCTGCAATTGCTACCATATCACTTTTACTTTTGAGAATTGAGGGTGTGATATCAGACATGGACCTCTTCGTAATTAGTATATATAATAACAAACAGAAAGCACAGATCAAAAAATGAAGGGTTTGATCTTCATACCAGATTATAAGCTTCCACAATTCAGTTGATGATTCTTGGCCTCCTAATTTTCAAGAGCCACATAAAAAGAATTCAACTTATATGGATTTACCAGAGGGAGAGAAAGAAGCGTTTCACAATGATTAAGAATTCAACTTATTAATATTATAATCTTGTATGTATTAATTTTTTCTAATGTACAGTTGTATGGCTTTAGATTATTTAATTTGATTAAATTATATGACTGACGTGGGATATTCTATTCATTAAGAATAAATTACATTTAAAAAATATATTGAAGTAAATTTGACGTGCTAATTTATGTGGGTTAGAATAATTTCAACAGGGGGATTTCAGATTAATTTTTGTATTTTAACTTATTTTATATATATATATATATTTTTGTTTACAAGAACTTAGTAATTTCACTGTTCAGTTATCTATGTATCACTATTCATTTCTTGACTTCATCGATCTCACGTGAATAATAGAGGCAATAATAATTTCTAGTCTTTCTTTGTCTTACTTCATATCAAGGAAGATGAGATTTCATATTCAAATTTTGAATACGATACAAAATATATGATGTAGCCTATAACTACCTGTTATTTTATATATTAACATTTTAGCTTTCAAATGCGTCGTCACTTGGTCCATGTGACAGGAATGAAAAAATAAAGAGGAATACTTTGAATTCGAAGAATTAGATTCCAAACGACAGATCGAAATCACACCTAATACTAAAATAAAATAATTGCTTATATATGGCCGGCCATTACCTCATGTTGGTATCTTTGTAAATTATTATTATTTAGGTATCATTGATCTTTGTCCCCTACTTCTATTTTTGGCCCCTACTTTTATATATGAAGTAACACATTTGAAGGCTAAGGCGTCAACGATAAATTAATTTTAAATGGATTGGTTGGATTAATCATACTTGCATGTTTTTATCATTTTTTTTTATCTGAAATCATTCAAATGTTACCTTAATTCTTATAATCTATACAAACTCTTTATGAAATAAATTATGTGCGAAAAATTACAAAGAAGTCCTAATTGTAAAATTTAGTTACTAATAACTTCTGTACAAATTGTAACAAGATGAAATGCAAATTGCAGATTTATAAATATCGAAATATATGTTCTCTTAAATAACATTCTTTGTGATCTTATAGATTTCAAAAATTATCCGTCACATCTCACACATTAATATTTGATACGTTATTGAATAGTAATCATAATCATAATTCATAAGATTTGTGAGTGTCTAATATATTCATTTATAATTGAACAAATTTCATCATTACTGGTATAACCAAATTATCATGACCAAAACCCTCACTAGATCATCAATGTCACATCAGCCTTCACTTGCATATGGATATGGGTGTGATTTTCGCCAAAGGAATTTAATGTGTGACGAGAATTCCTTTGGGAGAATTACAGCTAGGTCCCAAGCAAGAAGAAAAATGAAAAAAATATTTCCTTGAAATTTCAAAATGAAAAAATAGTCTCAATAAGTTGTTAATGGAGACTCCTGGAGTTGTCAGCGTCATGCACCTAGGATTGTTAATGGGACCATTTTTTCATTTTGAGATTTTAAAGGACCATTTTTTTCATTTTTCTTCTTGTTTGGGACCTAGCTGTAATTCTCCAATTACTAATGAGGCTCTTACTTGTGGACTTACAGGCAAAATCAACACTAGGGCGTTCTAGCTAGCTTTGATAACTTATTATGCTATCGAGACTTCTTCAAGATGTAGGGTTGTATATATTTTTAAGTTCTTGTTTCAGGCAAATTTGGACAACTTATTAGTCTAATTACCGTTATAACGGCCAAATCTAAAATTCTCAACTGATGGCCGTCGATTGTGACGGTGGTAAGTGAGAGTGCTCCGTCGCTTACTGCGGTGGAGAGTAAAGAGTGATTCCTTGCTCATGCATTGCGAGTAAGGGAAGTGTGTGAGGATGATGGTGAAATCGGAGGGTGACAAGGGCGAACTGACGATGGGCATGTGAAGCATGTGGAACGTATGGGCATGTGAAGGAGGATTGTAAGAAGGAAAGGGGAAGCAATGTGCAACAGATGGGAGTGGAGTCTTGGGTGATACTGAGATGAATGGTGAAAAGGAGGGTAATGGGGAAGTGCGGATGGTTGAGAAGGATTTATGGAAGGTAGTACAAAAACCTAGAAGGGGAAGAAGGGTCAAAACTATGGAGGGAATATATGGTGCGCCTTCTAGATTTGAGGTGCTACGAGGTAGTGAGCTTGAAGGGGAAGGAATTAGAGTAGGTAGTACAGTGCTTGATGAAGGAATTGCAACATATAGAGTTGAGATAAGGTTTAATTTGTTGGGTGGAGGACTCTTAGAGATATTACTAATGAGAGGCTAGCAAGGGCAGACTTCCAAGCTGAGAAGCAAAGGTTGGATGGAGAAGAGGTAACTCTGAAGAAAATGAAAAAGGCTGAGGGGGAGTATTTTGCACGAGAAGAAGGTTTAAAGAGGTTCATGAGACTATTAATGATGTTGTAGTTTCGAAATCAACAATGAATGTTCAAAGAATGCAAAGGCAAGAAGTAAAAGTGGTCAATGTTGCTAATGTCCTATTGAGAAGCAGAAATGGGTGTGAAACAATGCTTAAGCATTGTGATCTAGATGGGAAAATAGGAATGCAGTCGGGTCATAGTAGTATGGAGCAGGGTAAGGAGTAAAGCAGTAAAGATATGGATGTTGGATTAATGGTCAGAGGGGTTGGTAGCATGGAGGGGCACATTTCTGAAACTTGTTTTTAATGTCGGTGCTATTTTGGAATTGTAGATCGATCTGCTAGTAAGCGGTTTGTTCTTACTTGTAAGAACTTGGTTCAGATGAAAAGACCTAAGTTTGTGACGTTGCTAGAGTCAAGAGTTAGTGGTGTAAGAGCTGAAAAGATAATTAAGGAAATTGGATTTAAAAGATTCGAGAATGGAGGCTAGGGGATTTTGAGGTGGAGTTTGGTTGTGTTGGAAGGATGAGAGCCCGGTGGTGGAGGTGTTGGAAAAGGATAGGCAATATATACACGTGAAATTTGGAGAGGGGACTGATGCATGGATGTGTATAGTTGTTTATGCAAATCCACAAAAGTGCAAAAGTGCAAAAGATTTGTTATGACCATCACCCTGTGTTTGTGGAACTCAATAATGCTGGTAGTAACAACTATCTCTGGTCATTTTGATTTGAGGCGATGTCGTTGTCAGATAAGGGTTTTAAAGACTTAGTGAGGAAGGAATGGAGAAGTGGGATAGATGTGCATGAAAGTTTATAAATGATGCAAGAGCCCATTAAAAGCTGGCACAAAGAAGTATATGGGTTAATTGGGCATAGGAAAAAAGTATCGTGTCAACACCCGTTTCCATTTTGATAATCGAAGAGTAATAAAGAAAAAATTCAATGGGCATACAAAAAAGTACAATTATACTGATAAAAATATTTGTTTACGATCCCAACATCGTTCGTTTACAATTCCGATATTGTTTGTCGACGGAAACGGAAAATACAGCGGAAGTTTTAATATTTACAAATTTCACCAAAATATCACAAAATAGACTAATTATGACCACGATCTTGTCTGTGCCTCGAGACACGTGCCGCTCACTTACCGGCATCTACATCTTTTCCCTTTGGCCCACTGGTACTTGCTGAGGTGTTTATTTAAAAATAGGGTGAGATTCCGAAGAATCCCCGTAGAGACATAATATCGTTCATAGAAAATGCGAAAAGTAAATATGACAAGCGCCAAGGTATGCACAAATTAATGAACAATATAAACACATCATCGTCATGTATACATGAGTAGGGCCCAGCCCCACAATCTACACTGGTTGACTTCTGCCAACTTCCAGTGTAAGTGCACCTCTGGCACTAACAGCCCCTCTCTAGGCAAATCATGTTGATTAATAAAGTGCATTTACAAAACAATGGCATCCACACAATCACATAACTTATGGCATAGTGTATGAAGGATAATGTCCCTACCTCAACGCTTTAATATCCCCTTTCTAAATGTGCCTCGAAGGACGTGACGTATCCGGCCTCCAAATCGGTCCTAAAATATTAAATGTACCAGAAATAGGTCATAACGTATCCAAGTATCATTTTAGACTATTCCATAGTGTTTATTGTGGTTTTATTAGTCTATTGTGGTTTTAACGTACCCGGTCTGATGGCACGTTTTTCCAAAATTTTGACTAAGGCTATTCTAACTTATTTTCGCCCAAGGAATCCATTTCCGGGCTCAAAATCACCAAATTCACTTTCAAATTACAAAAATACCCTTGACAGCCCCTATTTAGGGATTTCAGTGGCGTTTTCGTAATTATGCTTTTTCGGCCTTTACAAAAAAAGTGCCCAACTGTAACCCCACCTATTTTTGTCCACTGAGTCAAATGGAACCATTTATTTCATGAAAATCCAAATCCTACTACCAGATCTGGTCTGGCCGAAATATTGAGAGAAAAATAGAAAAATGGAGCTTTGTGTTTTAGCTTCCAAAACTTGTACTTTCCCACTTCTAATCCTTAGTTAACTCATTTAAACACTTCATAATCATGATTTAAAGAAATTTGGGCAGCATAACCCCTTAGGATTAGGACTTTCCAAATTTACAAACTTAACAAAATAACCAAATCCAACCATAATCATCAACAACAATCACATCTAACATAATCTTAGGATTTGTGAAGTTACCTTCTTGAGTTCTTTTCCTTTCTCTAGAAGTCCTCCTCTCTCTTTCTCTTTAGGCTCAAGATTTGCATGCTAAACCATAAATTTTATGAAAAGGAAGAGATTAGAGAAGAGATTTATGGAAGATTAGAAGAAGAAACCTTAAGAAATCATAACTTACCTTAGTCTTTCTCTTCTTTCTTCTCTCTTAGAGCATAAAGCTTTCTCAAACTCTCTCTCTCTCTCCTTTCTTTGGCTTGAACGAAAATGGGCAAGAAAGATGAAGGAGGTGGCTTCATAAATTATCTCACATCTTCTCTTCATGTTTCATCCTAGCCCTTGATCTAACCAAAGGTTAGGATTTCTCCACCTTTCATGTACACCATCATACCTCCCACCATGATGTCTTACTTTATGCCATACTCCCTCCACTTTATGCCATCCCTTGTCATCATTTGTGTACTTGGCCTTATCTCTCCACAACTTATGTCATATGATTTAATTGAGATTGAACCATTCTCTTTTCCCTTCTTTGGCCCATGCAAAACGCCACTTAGGGTCCTTTCACACCAAATTGGGCTTCATGTAATTGCCTTCGTCAATTGTGTAACTAATTATTATTTTATTGTTAATAACACATGTGCTCATGTCTTAGTAATTCTTATTGAATTGTTTGGCATAAGATGATGCCACTTGGCATGTTAATGAGCCAAATAATTATTTTCCCATCCTATTTCCTTATTCCACAAATCTTAATTTATTCCACTAAGAATATTCAATTTATACATTTTTCTTTATTTTCCTTGATTAATTGAAATTAACTCCAATTAATTGGAAAATAATTAATCTTGGGATAAATTGGCAAAATTATGATTTTGCTATCCCCTTTGTAATTTTATTCAATTTTTTGAATTAATTTGCCCATTGCCTTATGAATATGAATATTTCAAAATTCACAAGATCCAAATTCATGAATATTCACCATTTTATTGAATTATTCAAATAATTACAATATATTTTTGGTGAATAAAATTTGGGGTGTTACATATTGACTGCGAGCTAATTGCTGGAATTTAGAGGGCAATGAATGGGAGGTCAAATAGGTACCTTGAAAATTTAGAGCATGAGCTAGTAGAGGAGTTGTTGGAGTTGTTGGAGCAGGAGGAAATTCATTGGTTTCAAAAGTTAAGGGGTGAGTGGTTAAAGAATGGTGATGTAATACCAAGTATTACCATTTTAAAACCGTTGACAGGAGGAGGAGAAATAAGATTCTGATATTGAAGATTGCATAAGGGACATGGGTGGAAAAGCAATCGGACCTGGTTGAAATGGTTAAGAATCACTATTTCAAGTTGTTCACGGAGGAAAGTTGGAATAGAAGGTGGGTGAATACACTACATTCGTGGGATGGGATAAGAGAGGAAGTGGCAAGAAGGTTGTGTAGGGATGTGAGCTGCCTTAAATGATTGTATTATGAATAGGAAAGCTGGGAACAGAGTCATGAAGCAGGTTCAAAGATGGATGATTGATGAGTGGTGTGTCAGAGTTGAGCACACTTTCAGGGAAGGTAATATGTGCGCTGATTGGCAGGCCAATTGGAGCATTGAAGGTGGTTTACAGCTTATATGTGAGCCACCTAGTGGTTTAGATAACTTGCTGCACAGAGATGTATTCGGCGTTTCATGCCCTAGACTTGTTTTGAGGAAATAGAAAGTTTGATGAGTATTTTGCCCCTTTATACATAAAAAAAAATTATTATTATTATTTTGAAAACTCACATTATCTAAGAGACTAGTGTTAAACCCCGTGCGTTGCACGAGAGTGTGAATTCTGATTAATGGTACATTGTAGAATTAATTTTTTATGACTATAATGTATTTATTTGTATATATATAGAACAAATTTTTCAGCTTAGAAATGCATAAAGGGTGATTATAACCATGCTTATATATCACATTTTGAGGGAGCATTTTTTTGGAGAATTTATTACGCCTTGATGTGTAAACAGAGCGTCAATAAATCAATAAATGGAAGGCTATGTGGAGGACAAAATTGGATAAAGCAGAGATAAAATGACTACAATTTTGGTTTTTTACTAAGTACATCACCGAAAGAATCTTTCAACAAAAAAATGAATCTTATATGATATTTTGAAAAATTTATCTATAGACCACATTGATTGTCTTGTTGGTGGATTTTTTGTTTGGATCAAGTATTAAAATTTTGATGATGTCCATTGATTTAACTCTTGATAAAGTAACATATAACTGACCATGTGTAAAACTCACCATCTGATTGTAAAACTATTCAAGCTTGTCATAAATGTGTGAAAATGGATGATGATTTTTTCCAACATATCAATCAAGTAGCTTTCGTATTTAAGTTTATTATGTAGGAAGGACCTTTAATGTATTTTCTAAGGTTGAAAGACAGATAATAATGGCACTTTTATGGCAATAAATAGGGTTTTCCAAATTCTCATATGCTATAGGAAGAAAAGGAATAGAGATTATTACTATGATAGTTTTAATTGGATTTTGAATGAGCATCAAGCTCTTTGATGTTAATGTCTCGTTTTAAATTTGATTTGTTACCAAAACGTACAAAATGAATAATTAATGCAATAATATTCTAACAAAATCATTTGGGTAATTAATCAGGTAATTAATATTATTTGTGATACAAAGAACCCAATATAAGTGAATGTATGTTGTTAATTTGTGGAACCTCTAACCATAATTATCACGAGTAATCAGTAAAGAATATGTGACGGGATTGGGCCAAATTAAAAACGTACGGTAATTATTGCAATGTTAATAAAAATGTACAGTAATTATAGTAATAATAATTTAAATAAGCCAAGATAATAATTGAATGATGTATTTCGTCACATAAATTATAATTATTGTCAAGGTTTCAAATTAATGTTAATTTGATATAGGAATAAAAAAATTATTTTTACTTTTTAAGTGAACTCTTAATTTTAATGTTAATTGTAGTATATGCAGAGATCTATCAATAATAGAAACATGAATTTTTATATAAAAAAAAAAGGGAAATAAGAACAAAGGAATTGAGAATTGATATTATTTTGGCAAACCGTAGTAATTAAAGCTAACGTCAATGTAAATAGTAATTTATATTATTGAACTTCTTACATTCCTCTACCATAACTTTATTATTTGATTGGGTAGATGGACGATTAATCAGATGTCATTAATTATGCCAAAAGGACCTTTAATGTATTTTCTAAGATTGCAAAACAGATAATAACTACACTTTTATGGCAATAAATAGGGTTTTTTGAATTCTCACATATGCCGTTGGTAGAAAAGGAATAGAGCTTATTACTATAATGATTTTAATTGGATTTTGAATGAGCATCAATCTCTTTGATGTTAATGGCTCATTTTAAATTTTATTTGTTACCAAAAGATACAAAATGAATAATTAATGCAATAATATTCTAACAAAATCATTTGGTTAATTAGTCAAATAATTAATATTATTTGTGATGCAAAGACCCCAATAATTGGGTAAACCAAAAGTAAACGTACGTTGTTAATTTGTGGAACCTTTAATCATAATTATCACGAGAAATCATGTGACGGGATTGGACCAAAGTAAAAACGCACGGTAATTATGGCAATGTTAATAAAAACGTAAGGTAATTATAGTAATAACAGTTTAAAGCAACCAAGATAATAATTGAATGATGTATCCCTTCACATAAATTATAATTATTGTCAAGTTTTCAAATTTATGTTAATCTGACATAAGGTAATAAATTATTTTTCCTTTTAAGTGAACTCTTAATTTTTATGTTAATGATAGTATATGCATAGATCTATCAATAATAAAAACACTCTATTTTATAAAAAAAGGGAAATTACAACTAAGGAACTCAAAATTGATTTTATTTTGGTAAACTCACATTAATTAAAGCTAACTTAAATTTAAATAGAAATTTACATTATTGAAATTCTTACATTACTCTAACCATAACTTCATTATTTGTGAATCCTCATTCCAAAAATTTCGTGAGAATTAAAATCATGATGTTATTTTGGTTACATATTATTTGTGAATCTAAGAATATCTTTTTGCTTGCATAATTTTTATTTTTTGTATCATCCGTTCGGCAAACCATCATAAAAATGTTAGGCAATTATGATATTATAATAAAAGCATATGATAATTATAGTAATAGTAATTGAAATCAACCAAGGTGATATTTGAATTATGTATTTTATCACATAATTTATAATTATTTTCAAGATTTCAAAATACCATTAATTTGATATAGGATCAATAATTTATTTTTTCCTTTTAAGTGACCTCCAAAATTTAATATTAGTGATAGTATATGCAGAGATCTAACAATAATAAATTCATGATATTTTATAAAAAAGAAAAATTACAAAAAAGAAGCTCAGAATTGATATTATCTTGATTCCTATTCAAGAGATTTATACCTAACGTGTTCGAATAATTTTTAATATTTTATATTATCCACTAAATCAATGAATTTCTAGAATATCTACGTAGTGGGTTTTTGTAAAATTATAATGCAAATGCAGTTTTATCGCCATATTAAGTGTATATAATCTTATCATTTTTTTATTGTGTAGATACTTGCAACTAACAAATCACATATGAAAATAAGTTAAAGGAACATAAGATAAGCACTTTGGTTGAAAAGTAGAAGAGTTCCACCAAGCATTATAACTCTTTAATAGATAGATAAAGTCAACCATCAGAGTAACAAAAGCAAAAATACATTCGGAATCCATATTCTGAAATTAGCATGACCTTCTACAAATTTATTCAATGCAGAATTAAAGTACAGAATAGAATTTGAAGAAAAGACCACTACTTATTTTTCTATTTTGACTTTTTTGGTTGGTCTGGTTGCACTAAAGCTAGGATTTGACAATTTGGACAGCCCAATGTCATCAACTTTGACATGTCTACTACTTGCAATCTTCTTTCTCTTTGATGCAACCATAACAGGAGTCACCATGTGAGATATGCTTATGTCATTGCTCATATTTTGTTCCAAAGTTATTGATGTAGATGACTCTAGTGGCAAAATCTGGGAAGCAAAACATCAATAGAGGTTAAGAAAAGAAGGTTGAATGGTAAAGTAGTTATGATGCAGCTTGCTTATGTTCTCATCGGAACTGGCTTCAGAATAGGTGAAGTTCTTAAAAATATCCTTCTTGGCAGTAAAGTACGAGACACTCATACTACACGCTGGATATTTTATGTTGTTGTCCTTCACCTTTAACTTAACCACGATTATCCTCCCGACAGCTCCAGTTGTTAACTCTTTTGGGAAAGATGAAGATGCCCCTGCCTACAATTGAAAGAACATAATGATGAAAATCACATATGTCATGGTATCAATATTAATAAGTCTGAAAATTGTTTAACACCTTCATCTTAAGCTCAGCTGCCGAACAACCTAAAAGCTCAAATACATGTCGGTCGAACATTAGTATAGAACATTTTGCATTTGAATCAAACACTGTGTAATTAACTTTGAACTTGTCAGAAATAACCATTTAAATGGTAATGTTAATCATTGATTAGAAAGTCATTAATTATTAAGTGTTTAAGTCATAAAGTAATATGAAAACACATTATTGAAGAATGTTGAATACTGTTTGAGCTTACTTAGGCTCGGTCTTCATCACTTCCCTATGACATGACTTGCACATCAATTTAGCACCCTCATAGATTGGTTTTTTATCACATGAACATCCATCATAATGCCAACCGTGTGTTGTCTCAAGCTTTTGGATTGTTACCTTGGTAACAATTTTAGATTCCTACAGATCACATCACATAAGCAAAGATTAATAAGATTAAAAAAAGATGTGGTTGGGATATATTGTATACGTACTGGAACAGCTAAAATGAAAACTATTTACCTTTAAAAACTTCAAAATTTCATGTAAAGGAATTCTGACAAGGAATGATAACAGTGAGTCACTTGAAATCTCGTGTGACACAGTGGAGGAGATATGTGTGAAAGCTTGATTCGCCTCAGGTGCATTGGTGAGTCTGCGTAGTAAATAAGACATTTATGTTAGGAAACCTTATACGTTATACAATTTAGGTACACAGATGCACAAAGAACATGGATACAACTAAATTTTAACCTGTCATAAAGGTCTCTTATGTCTAGAAAATCAGGGTTGAAATAAACTTGTATGGCATTAAAGGCACTGCATATGTCTCCATAACCTTAATAAAAAAAGCATGTAATTAAAACCTAAAGAAAAAAATGAATTTATAGGGAAATTAAATATACATGTAATTCTTTTGTTTTTGGTAATCCTAGCAAACCGTAAGACAACTAAGGTAGGCACATCCAAATCTTCTGTTCTCTCCTCAAAAGCTTTGACTGCAACCTCCCCAAAAAGAGATACGTTGACACGTACTTCATTCCACATGTTATTATATGATTATGATGATAATGTACTAACATGAAAGTAGATGTTAATATCGTGAATTGATTAATGTTAAATGTAGAGAGTATGTTACTTATGATTTGCAATTGTAAAATCCAATTTCTTCGTTGTGCTGAAGTTTCTTCTTAGATCAACTAAGTTCCCAAATGCTTGTAGGTAGCCCTTCACATCTGGATGGATTTGTCGTCTAGGTTAGAATAAAACGCTTTGAATAAAAGACATGGTAGAAATATACACTAACCTATTAACTCTTCATGTGCGGCTTCACCGCTGGCGATGTCATTGATTGGGATAAAGTTGAATGCATGAAGAGGGATTTGGAAGTCATGTTTCTGAAAAAATGTGTTAGCGTGAAATGTAATCTTCCAACGGTGTGAGCATGTTTTGTAGTCAGCATTATTGGCTAACACATCAAAGTTTTCAAATCGGTACACCTTACCCTCTTTTAAATCCTCAATGTACCTATGGATCTGTCCCCCCTAGACAATTGAACCATCAATCCAATCACCCTGTTTGCAAATAGTTAGATGAAATATAAGCAACACATAATTTTCACTTAGTGAATTGGTGCATGTGATGACTACATTAGATACTTACTTGTTTATCAACAAATGCTCCAGGTTTCCTTGCTATCATCAATGTCCTTGAGTAAAGTATGAGCAATGTTTGCCATTGCTTGAGTTGCTGTATATGAGGATGGGAGGTTTTTTTTATGAGATATATAATTGTACGTGTGCTGTATTTGAGGAATTTCCGAATTGTTTTATAATAATTTGTCCAACATCTTAATTTTAATTCTCAATTAATGTGATCCATGCCATTTTTTTTTAAGCGGTTTAATACCCCTATTCAACCTTCTTCCTTCCAAATTTTAGCCATAATATCCTTTTCAATTAATGTGATAGTATTAACCTCTATAAAAAAAATAGATTACCGAGTTTGCAATGGGAAAAAAACTGCATTTCTTGACTTATTTTTTTCATACAAACAAATCAGCGAGTTATGGAACAATCTCTTCCTTATATGAATGACTTTTAAAATGTGCCAAAAATTCATTCTAACATGTCGGTCCTTAATAAAAAAAATTGGGTGATATTTGCCGTAATATCCTTTCCTCAATTCATGTTGTGACCTCTTCCTTCCAAATTATTCTTTTTAGAGCAATTATTATTTGTCGTACTAAGAAATTATTATTTGTTTGAAATTTGAAAGGATACGTCCAATTATTATCTGCTAATCATCATAAATGTGTTTCAATGTAATTAGGTTGTTTGAAATTTAAAAGGATACGTCTAATTATTATCTGCTAATCATCATAAATATGTTTCAATGTAATTAGGTTGTTTGAAATTTAAAAGGATACGTCGAATTGTTATCTACTAATCATCATAAATATATTTCAATGTAATTAAGTTGTTTGAAATTTAAAAGGATATGTCCAATTATTATATGCTAATCATCATAAATATGTTTCAATGTAATTAGGTTATTTGAAATTTGAAAGGATATGTCCAATTATTATTTGTCAATCATCATAAATTTGTTTTGATTTTAATTGCGATTGTGATTGTTCGACCCGAGTTAAGCATAATTGGGTTATGGAGCAGGTCGTACAAGATTTAGATAGTAAAGTTGATTGATTGATTATATTTATTTTAGATTGGTATTCATTAAAATAATTCTTTAAGAAATAAAATTAAAAAATCTAAATTTGAACTGTCTAGATTAGGTGCTCATTAGAGTGTTAAGTACATGAAATTTACACAATTTAAATACAATTTAGATGGTCTAGATTTAAAATTTGTAATTGATGGTGTTTAAATAAGAAATTATTATTATTATTATTTTGAAAACTTTCAATTAAAAGGTTATATTTATTTTAGGAGAAAATCCCTCAAAAAGAACTTTTAAATTAGTAAAAGACGCATAGGTGCTCCGAAATTTAATATCCCAGATCAGTGCGAGTGCCTGAACTGGAATACTAGAATTGAATGTAAAATGACAGATTCAGCCCTCTGATGAAAGAAAAGAAGTTGTTGATAACAAAAGAAGGTGACGCGATACAGGGTGAGAGTCAGCGCACGGGAACGTAAGTGGGAGGCGAGACAAACAGGAGTGAGGTATGTATTTTATTGAGTCGACAATGTTCTTCCCCCGCGTGGTCGAGCTGAAGCAAAACCATTCTCGTCAATTGGTGAAGTTGTGACATGGTGTTGAAATGTAGGAAATTGTGATTTTATTGTTGTGAGAATGTTATACATACAATTGCGAATGACTTCAGTGAAGTTGTGAAACAAAACCTATGAAAACCCAAAGATAACCTGCGAAAATCGAATGTTATCCTGTGAAAACATTATCGGAGTTTGTGAAAACCAAATGAAAAGTTGGTAAATATGTGTAGAGGTCAATTTAGGTGAGGAAATTGTGAAATTCATAGAAGAACTTGTGAATCCTTATGCAGAACTTGTGAATGATTCTCTATAAGTTGTGAGACCTTATTTAACTGTGGGGAGATAGATTTTTCCAATTGTTGTGGTTGTGATGGGAAGGTTGTAAAATGGTATGAGAATGCAACCCACTTGACTCTGCTATCATGACCTTCTAAAACATACTTGACCACAGCAGCTATGCTACCAAAAAGATCTGTGTTCATGTAACCCAATGTAAGTACACATTAAACTCGAGATTAATGAGGTGGTTATATTTGATCTTCAGCAGAGGATAGTTCTTGGTGATATTCAGATACCCTTTGTGAAGTATGTTGTTTGGTCTAATGATATGGAACGTGTTGCCTTGCTCAGCAAACATAGCATTGTCATTGCTAGCAACAAGCTTGTGCATCAATGTACCTTGCATGAGACAATCCGTGTAAAAAGTAGAGACTGGGATGACAATGGTGTTTTTATTTACACAACTTTAAATCACATCAAATATTGTCTTCCAAACGGAGATAATGGCTAATAAAAACACTTGATGTCCCAGTTTATATTTCAAAGATTTCTGGAAATACAATCTTCTGTTTGGATCGTGATGGGAAAAGCAGGGCTATAGTTGTTAATGCTACCGAGTATTTATTCAAACTTTCTCTGCAGAGGAAAAGGTATGATCTTGTTATGAATATGATAACAATCTAATCTAATGAGGTAGAAACAAGATCCTGTTAAAGCACACATTAAACTCGAGTTTGATGAAATTTATACTCGAGTTTTGCTTAGCACTGGAGGGTAACCGAAGAGTGATGGTGTGAAGCCGCATCAAACTCGAGGTGTTCAGAAGCTAACTCCAGTGCGTACTTGTATTACTTCCGCATGGCGACTCGAGTTGGCCCATATATCACTCGAGTTATAAACATCACTGGAGGGTAACCAAATAGTGCGTGTTTCAAGCTGCATTGAACTCGAGTTGTAAAGAACAGATGACAGTGAGGTAGTGTTATGAATCCACAGACAGACTCAAGTTTCTAATCTAAAAACTCGAGTTATCCTAATCACTGTAGGGTAACCGAAGAGTGATGGTGTCTAGTAAAACCAAACTCGAGTTGTACAAAACTCACTCCAGTGCGTTCCTGTGTTCAATCCGCATGTGGACTCAAGTTGGCCCATTAGAAACTCGAGGTTTCCCCATCACTGGAGGGTAACCAAAGAGTTATCCTGTCAATATACACAGAACTCGAGTTGTAAATAACACACTCCAGTTAGGTGGTGCTATCAATCCATGGTTAGACTCGAGTTTATCAATTAAAACTCAAGTGAAGATCATCATTAGAGGGTAACTGAAAAGTCAGGAACAAAAAGGGGAAGAAGGACTCGAGTGGATTGATTATAACTCGAGTTAAACAGCCCTCCACGCTTTAAATCCCTCAATCCCCAAACATTTCTGTTGACTCCACTCGACCTCCGACTTCTATAGCCTGCGAGTTAACTGAAGAGAAACTTACTATTAGTCCGTTGTTGTCTGTTCTGTCTCATAAGTTATCACCGTCATCCTCTGTTTATCCCTATTTTTTAGCGCATATACAGAGGATCCTACAAAATAAGTCAAGGTTATCATAATAAAGCTGAACCAACTTTCTTTGCTATTCTTTGTTAGCAAAGGTTATCATTTCTTTTCCATCAGGATTAGATTGTTCGACTGATAGCTGTTGTTTCTTGTTGGACATTAATTGTTATGAGTTGACTGGTTGGCTAGAAGAGAATGCGCAAGCGCACTCACACGGCTGAGTGATTGGATCATTTTGTTTTAGTTTTTTTAGAAGTGCATGCAAGATATATTGAACTGGTTTTTAAGATTTTCACTTTTGGTTGGTCGGTTAATCGATTCAGAGGAAAACGATGCAATCGGTTCATAAAACCTTGGGCGCCAATGCTGTACGCTCATGCCTGTACATGCATTTGTCTGCAATAACTCTAGATGATTAGATTAAGATAATCGCATGTCAAACTCCTAAAGTTTTGAACCTACTTTGGGAGCCTGCATATCAATATATCTTCTAAGATGATGTCTAACAATGGCAGAGTAAATGCAAACATCTTGCAAAATTTGAGTTTTGCTTATTGTGTTTGTATAAGAGTTTTTTTTTTCCAGAGAATAGTTACATGATATTCTCCTCATGAAACCAGTCAGCTACTTTTCATGTATAAACTGAAAATTTTGACTTTAATAAAAATACTTGATTATTCATGTTTGAAAATGAAGGAGTAAATTACTAATTTGGATATCGACCTTTTATATGAGGTGTTATAATTAAGTTTTTGTTCTATTTGATCAAGGTTGAGGAAGTGAAACCTTTCTTTAACTGTTTGTCAGGATCCTCTTAGAAGTGCTGTTGTAGATTCTTGCATACGAGTCACAGATAATGGGAGGGAAAGCATTAATAGAAAAGTATAAGTACAATTTCTTTGTGGTTTAATGTTAATATTTGTCTCAACTTTCTGTTCCAATCAATATGCACCAATAAAATATGCTTAATAGGAATTCCTTGCACAAATTGCAGGTATTCTTTATATTTACTCTTTACAATACTTCAAATCACTGTGATCAATTAAAGGTGAGATCACTATTAGGCTAAAAAAATTTTTTCAAAATTTTAATGCTAAATCAAGTAATGTGAATGTTATAGTTAGGAGCAAGCCGCCCTAACTATATTAATGCTAAATTAGGTATTATTTATATTTACTCTTTAGAAACTTTTGCTATGAATCTATGCAGCATGCTCCTGATCTTGGTGATATTCATGTAGCTTGCTCTAAGAGGAGATGGCAGTCATTTAGGTAAAGTAACTGAATTTTTCATGCAATATGAAAAACACTTGTATTGCAATGAATTTTCAAGATGTCTGAATCGAAAAAATTTGAATTATTATTCACTTGTGATGTTATCTTGATATTTTTATTGCATAACCCTTAATACTATTGGTGTTTCTATGCTTACAGATTAAGTGGTTTTAGCAGCAAAAGCCACTCAAATTCTTTAGACTGGACTCTTTTCTCTTCTACAAATTTGGATCCTATGACATCTGATGTTGTTGCTCCTTCACCCTGGATAATCTTTGGTTGCCAAAATGATAAACGTTATAATTCAGATTTTGTTGATTGTGGTAGTTAAAATTATGCATACATATTTACATGGGAAGGTTGGTAAATTTTCTGTTCAGTAATTGTTTTACGCAGAAAATTGAATTATTCAATATGGTCTTATCTCCAGAAGTGGAATGATCACCCTGCAATGTTGTGAAAATGGCAAACTCGAGTTGTGAAAGTCTAATAGGATGTTGTGAAAATGTAAGACTGTATTGGTAAACTCGAGTTATCAATAGACAACTCGAGTTCTGCATCCTATAAGCCTAATCACTGGCCGGTTACCCTCCAGTGATGATATGAACTCGAGTTGTGAATGGCAAACTCGAGTTGTGAAAGTCTAACGGGATGTCGTGAAAATGTAAGACTGTGTTGGTAAACTCGAGTTATCAATTCATAACTCGAGTTCTGCGTCCTATAAGCTAATCACTCGCCGGTTACCCTCCAGTGACGATATGAACTCGAGTTGTGAATGGCAAACTCGAGTTGTGAAAGTCTAACGGGATGTGATGAAAATGTAAGACTGTGTTGGTAAACTCGAGTTATCAATTCATAACTCGAGTTCTGCATCCTATAAGCTAATCACTCGCCGGTTACCCTCCAGTGACGATATGAACTCGAGTTGTGAATGGCAAACTAGAGTTGTGAAAGTCTAACGGGATGTCGTGAAAATGTAAAACTGTGTTGGTAAACTCGAGTTATCAATTCATAACTCGAGTTCTGCATCCTATAAACTAATCACTCACCGGTTACCCTCCAGTGATGATATGAACTCGAGTTGTGAATGGAAAACTCGAGTTCTGCATCCTATAACATTCGATTTTCGCAGGTTATCTTTGGGTTTTCATAGGTTTTGTTTCACAACTTCACTGAAGCCATTCGCAACTGTATGTATAACATTCTCACAACAATAAAATCACAATTTCCTACATCTCAACACCGTCTCACAACTTCACCAATTGACGCGTTCATATGCTGTTTTAACAGTTTAGAAATTTCAAAAGTTGCAATTCAAGCTTCCTCACTTAACAACAGAATTTCACAACTTATTTTACAACCTTCCTCATTACATTTTATCCACATTTCCCAAACTTATCTTAACCCATGCACATTCTCACAACAGAGTTCATAGGTTTTGTCACCGTTACATTTTATCCACATTTCCGAAACTTATTTTAACCCATGCACATTGAACCGCCATTCTAATCAGCTGGAGAAGTTAAAATGAAATACATTTTTTAACACAACCACTTACCGAACTTCAACACCGAAGCTCAAATTCGCATCCGAACACCGGTACCTCTGCAACTATCCAATGCCTTTCACCACAACCTCTCCTCGCCTTCTCTCATCCTCAAATCCACCCCAAATTCGCCCCATAGTGTCGCTGCCACTATCCTCTGTCAACGCCACGGAACCAGGGTCGACCAACGGCACCGACGACGCTAGAAGAAGATGAAGAGTCCCGACCGCGATTTCGCACAATTTCGCCCTTCTTATCACGGCTCCCTCAACGTTTTTCAATTTAAAAACTCCCAGGGTTACGCACGTCATTTTGTCTCAAATTCAATATCCCAGTTCAGGCACTCACACTTTTGTGGAAATATGGAATTTCGGAACACCTCTGCGTCTTTTATTAATTTAAAAGTTCTTTTTGAGGGATTTTCCCTTATTTTAGATTATATATTCATTAAAATATTTTAAAAAATACAAGTAAATAAAATTAGATCTAGACCATTCAGATAGATGTTCATCACCTAGTTCACCTAATTATAAGCACCCAAACTCATCTCATATATAGTATAATATAGAAGTAATTACATACCCTCATACTACCATGACTTTCATACTTTCTTTCATATTAAAAAAAAAAAGTAAAATTGTCGAAAGAGAATTAAGAAATTGATGATGAATAAATTTTAAAATAGAAATAAAATAATATTAAATTATCTCTTTTTCTTGGCTTTTTAATTGAAAAAATCAGAAAGATTTCTTGACCGGCCAAAGAATAGACCAATGATCAACAAATGACGATGAAAACTACCCCAGCAATACTACTTTGAGAAGCCAGAGAAAGAGAGAATTCGTTTTGAAAATATTTATTATGTTATTCATACTTTAAAATTAAGATATGAAATTTAATTGGATTTATGTTTTATAATTGATATTATATATTTGAATGTATGCGAAAAGCTTTTATGAAAACTGTATAAATAAAAGTTATATTTTTCAAAACTCAGATTTTTTTTTTTGAAATAAATAACACATTAGACAAATTTTTATTAGTGTTGCTAAAAAATTTAGGGCTTTTAATCTTCATCATAATGCCCCGTTAATGTGTGTTGGTTTCTCTAAAATACTCTCTTAAATAATTTGTATTGAAACTATCATTTAATGCAAATTCCTTTAAATGTGCAATTAATTAATATGGATGATTTAGAAAATAAACAATCAAATAAGGGGGACAAAGTGTATTAAGTTATTTTATTTAGGACCAAATTTAACCTTCAACAATATCTAATACTAGGGACATGTGACAAATCTCTATTTTATCATATATTTCTATATCTTATTAGGGAATTTTTTTCATGATTATTGTGTTTAAAATGCATTCATTAAGATAAATTGAGATTAAGAGTGATTGCATTAAATTAGAGCCAAAAAGAATATAATTTTAGGACACCGGGGAGAAATTATGGTTTTCCTAAGTATTTGATTTTTGAAATAAATGATAATATATCATAGTGATTTACATTGTACGTAGGACACCGGGGAGAAATTGAGGTTTGACGTAGGAATTAAAAAATGGCAGCTACGGACCCAAATTTATGTTGCTAAAGTACCTGAAAAATAGCAACCAAGGACCCACTGAATTAAATACAATGAAGGACCAAAGCACAAAAAACGACCACGTTTTGAAAGCAGTGGCAGATCTGAGTTTTTGAGGGCAATCAATCATCATCAAAAGGAGCTTCACCACGTTCACTCTGCTCACTCTTTTCAAGTCAGGAGCAGGGTCCATGATGTGCATTACCTGATGCGCAGTGTGATGTGCACAATCTTAGCCGTTCATTCCATCTACGGTGAGAAATATTTCATTAATCAAAACGACGTCGTTTTGATTACTAAATCTGGACCACTCACTCAAAACCTCAATCACAGCCTTTCATAACATTTTATTTAAACTTCTTTTGTTAACATTTTTCCTCAACACGCAGTGACCTCCGGTTCTTATATTTTTTTTTGGCCATTCAGTTTTTATATCAAGTGAAGCTTTATCTTTATATTCCATGGAATTTTTACCTTATTACTTTTGTAATTATAAATTCTCCCAGTTATTTTATTTCTCACTTTTTTTGCCAAGTATTTTATTTCTCACTTAACTTAATGTAAATGTTTCTTTACATCAATAAATTTGATTAAAAAAATAAAAAATTACCTCCAACTTGCTGCGCTGATAATATTAATGTCAACCTCCCAATTTTCTCCTATTAGTTACGTATTTGTCTCTTCTTTATGTAAAATGCAATTCATCCTTCTATTATATGGAGATAAAGAGAAAAACTGATAAAATACAATGCCAAAAGAATTAGTCAAAATACAATGTTTTTGCTCTCCATCCATTAACTTACTATCATCTCATCTATCACAATAATTAAATATTTAGTATTAAATTGCCAAAATTATCGCTACATCAAAATGGTTGACGGAACCCAAAAGTCCTGCTGAAGAATAATGAACCACAATCTCTCAAGAAGGTACATTGTTCTGCCAAAATGGGTAGCTAAATCAACATATAAACCCAAAGATGGAGGAGCTGGCAAAATTATCTGAAATCTCATTTCTACACAAGACTAATGGTGCTACATTGAGAACCTGTTATTAAGACAACATTGTCAAAATATAATTATTGTAAAAAATTGAAATAAAATTTCATGTAATTAATATTGATTGTCTTGATGCAAGAAGTTGAAGTTTACCTAATGATTGAAGAGATTTGATTTTTCTTTTCTTGCCTTGCTTTTGATTTTTCTTTTCTTGCCTTGCTTTTGATTCAAGAGGCTTTAGCAAAGAGTTGACATTTTGTCTTCTCTTACCTTGCTTTTGAAGAACACAGCTGGGTTTATTTTGTAACACTTTAGCACCCTGCAATTAAAAAATGGTCAATATTAGCTAAACTTAAGATGACAAAAGAAAAATTTAGTCATTACCTTGTATATATGATTAGATTGAACTTTTCTCTTTTTGTTTGATTGATTATCAACCGAACTCATCCATCGCCTTTTATGCCTCTTCCCCTCTTTCTTCTTCAAAACAGCAGTTATAGCACATTTTGTACACATTTTGCAAGATGTTTCATCTTCAAAAGATTCACGCATGTCCAGAATATCACTAACTTTCTTGCTTAGTTCTAAGATCGCATGTTGCACAATATCAAAAGTCTCTTGACATTTTGACGCTTCAGACACCAATCTTACAAACATAGGGCATAATTGCTTGTAACGCATTGAACTTTCCATCTTTGGATCAACTTTAATCTCATTACCCAATATATCTTGTACAACTTCACATCTTGCTTCCCTTGTCCACCTTTTTAATATATATTGTTTCGGAAGTTCATCAACTTCTAAATGTGTATATATCCTTAATGCATGGCAACAGATTAGTCCATATTGCTGAAACTTCATGCAACTACAATTGGTGCAACCATTAGTACTATCATAAGTAACTTTCCACTCTCCTGGTCTAGTAATCATTCTAACCACATATTGCTTTACATCACCTATCTCATCTCGTTCTTTTATACGACATGCACAACTACAATCCCATTCATCTTGGAAGACATCAAATATAGCAGGAGTGTAGATTTGAGAAACTTGTTGGAGCATCGATGCATTTCTCACAATCAATCTAGGAAGTTTCTCACGTGTGTTAAAGTCTTGTTGCAACTCAGTATATCGCTTGTCATGAACAATCATTTCAAAGAGTTTCAAGAATCTATTGATATCAAGTTCATGAGTCATACAATTCTTCAAAGATGAATTGACACTTTCACTTAATTGGGTGCTCCTCATGCCAATTGTGAAAGCATGTTTCATATAGCAAACTGCCCATTTTTCTTTTATCTTGTATATGGAGGACAACCAAGAATTTTCTTCCAAATTGTAAGTTGATAGTAGCTTTCTCCAAGCATCCTCAAACTCAGATTCTTCATCATAGTTGAACAAGCACTTGTTAAGATCAGTCAAGAAATGTGATCCATCTTTCATCAAGTTCCCTAAATGTTTAATGCCATTTCTATGCAAATGGAAAATGCACAACCCATGTTTAACCACAGGCATTACATCTTGTAGTGCTCTAGCCATTGCTTGATCTTGATCAGTAAAAATAGTATGTGGTTTTTTTTGTTTGTGAACCTGCAAGAATGTTTCAAAAAGCCATTTAAATGACTCTATTGTCTCATCATACAATAATGCAACACCAAATATTACCGCTGTTCTATAATGGTTGAAACCTGAAAATACAGCAAGGGCTCTATTTTGACGATTTATGCAATATGTAGTATCAAATGAAACAACATCACCAAAACAAGCATAATCAATTAGCATGTGTGGATCAGCCCAAAACACATTTGTTATTTGCTCATCAAAATCCATCTGATAAGCATGAAAGAAAGATGGATTCTCTATCAGCTGCTGTTGAAAATATTGTAATAGACATCCAGCTTCTCCATACTTCATTTCTCGTTGCCTCCTTTGCCTCAAATAGCTTTTGACATCCTCTCTTGTAAACCCCAAATTGGCTCTACCTCCAACTTGTTTACTCATTAAATTAAATGTATCCTTCTGTTTAAGCCCTACATCATTTGCCGTCTCTATTTCAATGCCTTGAGTTGCATTTACTTGGCGTTGAGATCATAGGAGATGTGCTGATTCTTTAGAATGCAAAGGGTGATTATGTTCACCAACAAATTCGCTAACTCTCCACTTTCCATTCACAAGCTTCACATACATTTTTGCTTTGCAATCCATTCTAGTCTCTGCTCGAGGATATTTTATTGTATAATCCCTCTTGTCTGGCTGTCGCACTCCTTGCTTACTACATACATATCTATAACAAGTAATGATAGACTTGTCCCTCCTACTATAAGTGAAATTGTGCTTTCTAACATTAAAACCCATTTCATGTCCATAATTGGTCCAAAATTCATATGCCTCATCTAAATTTTCAAATTCAAGACCTATTCTCAGTGTGAAGTTGATATCCATCCTGTTGAATCTACACAATCTGGGTTGCAGTGACTACAATCACAAAAGCAATTAAAAACTAGAGGGAATTCATTCAAAATATATCCAGAAAAATTTAAGTGCATGAGATTCAGTTCATATTAACAAGTATGTACTCATATCATGTAGCAGCAAAATGAACTCGGCAGTTTAGAAGCTTAGTGATAATGCAATGTCATTAATCAAAACAATTTTGCACAAGCTCTAGAATTTATGGACAGCAGCAAGTGATGAATTCAGGGCATAAACATATTCAAATTCTCAATTCCAAGATTCTTGTCATAGCAGCTAAATGATAACAAGAAGTAATTCAGCAAGTTTCCAAACAGGTATAGTTTAGGGTAATGACATTAGGAAATGCACAAGTCACAATTTAGGGAGTGCAGTAGTGAGCAACTTCTAGCAAATTCAAGAGACAACAATTTTATTAAGTGTAAATCAGATTTAGGTGACTGAATTTATTCCCAAAACATCAGATGAAAACTCACTACCGCAATTTCAGGTTTGACAACAAAACATATACCCATATTCAGGTTTGAAAACTCACATCTTGCCTGCATCTTTATTTTTTTAAGTGAAAAAATATACCCATATCATATATTATTGTCCACATCTTTATTTTGGTCAATAGGCATATCGTATACTCAACCAAAGAGCCTGTCTCATATATTATTGATGACTGATGTAAACATTTTTTATGATTTTATTCCGTATAAATCATGTCGTTCTATTTATAAATTAAATTAAATTGTGAATGGCATTGTCATCACTTGATTTATTGTATACATTATGATGTAAACATATTATGTTTTCGACTTTTTAATTGCCTCTGCATCTGATAGGGTCACATGTAAAAATCAACTAGTGTGGCTCTCTTTAATCTATGAATTATGTGGTTTATTAAAGATGCATTAGAAATAGAGTTATTCACTTATTCCTTAACTTGTATTGTGACAATAAGCTACTAAAACATCTTTGGGACATTTTGCCCCTTTCGACATTCTCCATAAAAACTCAAAAAGATGGATTTTTTAATCATAAATCCGCATATTTGAAACATTTTTAGACTCATAAATATCAAAAAAGTTATAAAAAACATACCTTTAGACTTGCCCCCACCTCAATAGAGTTTTCCCGCGCATACTTCAGCCACAAAGGTGAATTTCAGTGATCTCTATCTGCAGCAACGTGTTGGAGAAGAAGAAGTTTAAATAAAATGTTATGAACGGCTGTGATTGAGGTTTTGAGTGAGTGGTCCAGATTCAGTAATCAAAACGACGTCGTTTTGATTAATGAAATATTTCTCACCGTAGATGGAACGAACGGCTGAGATTGTGCACATCACACTGCGCATCAGGTAATGCACATCAGGGACCCCGCTCCCTTCAAGTCTGTCTTGGCCGCCATTCACCACCCATCACCATCGGCCCATTCTCCATCTCCACTCCACCATCATCCTCGTCGTCTTCACTCTGCCTCACCCATCATTCATTACAACCTCCATCGCAACTCCATACCCTCCTTCGTCATCCATAAATCTTCCATCTTCATCGCCAATATTGTATTCCATCGGTGTATCTCCATGGCTTGACCTTTTGTTAAAGCAGCTGGCTGCTCCTTTGCTATCTAGGTATGGTTGAGCATCCCAATCCTCTAGGGTAGTGACTATGGCTTGAGCTTGGAGCTTTGTCGCGGAGTTTGGCTCTACTTTTCTTCTTCCATCCTTCATTGTATTTTTGATTCCTAGATCTTAGGATGATTTTTTTCTGGTGTTGGATGTGCTGGTCTTTTAGTGTGCCTTATGAACCTTTGATTTGTATTATGACATTGAGCTGTTAGTATATTTAATTTCGATTACATTAATCTGGGTGTAGTTAATGTGTTGATATTTTTTAGAATATTTTGTGATAATTCAAGGTGGTTTGATTATTGGATTATGAGTTTGAATGCATTTCTTGATTTTTTTAATTGACTAGAGCTTCACATTGAGTTTTGGTTAGAGCAACTAAATATTAGCATGTGTGGAAGATTTAATTCACCTAACTCAAGTAAGTTCAAAGGATTTTTTAGACACATTTTAATTAAACTAGCTAACTTTCATATTATTTGAAGCAAGGAAAGCCATAACTCATTTGCCACATAGGATATCCATTTCATCATTATCTCATCATCCATTAATATTTCTTTCATTCTTATCATCCCATTCCATTTTATAAAACAAAAATTACCAACACTACTACAAAAAGATGATTTAACAACACCAATTAACAACTGTTTTGGAAAAACAATAGTAGAAAACAACGCAGTGGCACAACTGTAAATATGGCAGTAGGATTCAATGACTGGTTTTGAAAACCAGTCGTTATAAGTGGGATTCAATGACTGTTTTTGAAAAACAGTCGTTGTATCTTGGACTTACAACGACCGTTTTGTGAAAACAGTCGTAGTAAGAACAGTTGTTGTAAGTCTCTTACTAAGACTGTTTTCAAACAGTCGTCTATTTTGAAATTTTCCACAACACTCACATACACATCCCCTTGAAAACGGTCATTAAAAAGGCATAAAAATGATTGTTAAAAGTCTCTTCTGCAGTAGTGCAACAAGAAGTAGTTTCGAGTCATTTTAATTCCATTTGCAAAATTAGTTTATAGCTAAAAAGAACAAACCATTTCTTCCATTTTAAAGTTAATTTCTTTGACACTTGATAGCTTAGGATTCCAAATAAAAGCTTCTTAAAGTGAAACGTCCCAAGTTCTACTATATTGCATTACTTGGATTCAATTGTTGATTGTGGGCCCTAAAGCATTACGACAAAGGTTTGCAGTAACATGAAGTGGAGTTTTCATTTTCATTCGTACTCTCTGTTCTTTATAGACTCATTGACGTGTCCTACAGCAAAGAGAATTAACAATAATCAGTAAATTAAGTAATACAAATAAGGAAATTATCAAGAGTTAACAACTCCACTTCTTCACTTTCTCAAAATTTTATGAGCATAAGAATCACTATAATATACTTAATAAATTAACAGATACAGATAAGAGAACTAACAACAACACATTGGTTTGGAGGTCATTTATTGAATTGGCTGGTGATAAATTTTTTTAAAAAATAAAACAATGAAATTTAATAAATGAAATACTCGCAAAATAGACACCAGAAACAAAGTAGCATTACTGTGAATGAGCAAGAGAGACAACAGAGGGTCACATACTCAGCAATTATGTTGGTTCAGACTCAAACAAAGTAGCTAACCTAATTCCAATCGTTAGAAAGCTATAGATCAGTTCCACCAGCTTTCTCTAATATTAAATTGAGCTCTTGGTGCCACTTTACAATATTTCCATATTTCACTTGCAAACACTATCTTATACAATGTAATACAATGACCTATCACTCTAGTCTTATTTATAAGTCAAGTTTAATAAAAAAAAAAATAGTTCTTATTATAAGGTCACTTTAAAGGTATTAAACGAGAGTATTACAATTTTACTTCTATTAATTGTAATAAATTTTAGGTAGAGAGAAAAAAGAGATGAAAAATGTATACCCATTCATAAATTAGAGTAAAATTGGAAAAGCTATCAATTTAGTCCATCTTTATTAAGTCAACTAACACTCATTAACATGTGAGAGTTAAATAATTTGAACTTATAAATAGGACCAAAGTGGTACTTAATATTCTCATAATCTTGAGTCTCTTCAAGTGTTAAAAAAAGTAAATGACCACTTAATGGTCAGAATATCACCTCACAATTGACTTTTCCCTTCGATCCTTAATATAAAACATATTTATCTAACATAGTTAGATTTGAAAAGTTAGTTAAGTTGGTTAATATAACATATATTTTTTCTAAAACATCATAATTTTCTTTCTTAATTTCCTCATTCCCTCTCCTCTTTTATTATTGTCGAGGAAGTATCAACAAAGGTAATTAAATTAGGAAAATATTGACAAATATCGAAATTATGTCCTTTTTTTTTTGTGCCTGTATGAAAATTATGTCTTATATTTAAAACTGAGATCAATTCTTCAAATATGTCTTATATGAAAATGAAGTAATAAATTAAATGAGCTTGAATAGAGGGAGTTTTGAGTGTTTATGACATAGCAACGTAAGATTAATCTAAAGACAAATCACTTAATGCACAGCTTAGAGGTAGATAAAATCATTATGATGGACTCAAATGATAAACTTGTTAATACACAAGAAAATATGTGTTGATAAGCGAAAAGTATTTGTATACCAACCATAACTAATGCATTCGGCAAGTCTTTAGAAAGTAATTAATTTGTTGGCAAAATGCACGTGATTGTCAACAAGTTGGACGAAGAGGTAAATGACGAGGTATGAGAAGGGTTTTAGTTTTGATGTTAAAAATGATAAGGAAGCATTTTCGTAAAATACCCATATCAGAAAACACAAGTTTGATATTTAGAAATTAAATCATATATATTTAAGGACATTGAAGCAAATTGTCTAAATAATAAAAAAAACAAAGATTTGTCAACAAACAGAGCCAATTGTTGATAAGCAGTATAAAATTGCTGGCAATTAGTTACTCTGTTGAAAAATAATGCACAACAGAGCAAAACAGAGTAAGGGGGTTATTGACAAAAACAAGAGATTATAGAATTTTTTTAATAAAATAGCTCTTGTTGACAAACTCAACCACTTGTCAACAAACCTTTATGACCATCAACAATTGTCACTAGAATGAATTTGAAAATCAGATGTCATTAACTAGTGAAAATTTGACTGAAAATTATTTTTCTAAAAATCCTTTAGATTTATTCTATAATAAATATCTTCACTACTTTCAATGAAAACTTCTAGACTATAAAACATATCTTTGTAACTCTACAATTTTTTAAGGCCATTTGATTCTTTCTCCTCATTCTTTCAATCAACTATATGTTTTCATCTTTGCAAAACAATCTTCTGTAAATTTTATAATCATCGAAGCATGAGAATCTAACATTTCTGTTTTTCTTATGGTGGAAAAACCTTGGTGCAATGAATTAGTTCTAGAGACACTTACTACCCCTTCAATTCATGCACCAACATAATGTGAGTGAATTAGAGATAAATCAGAAAGAATATCCATGAAAACATTTGATGAATCCATATTTTATCATATTTTTTAATATTTTATTTGAGGATTTTATCATGTTATATAGGCTGAAAATTCATTTATTGAAATTAATTTGGATCAAGTATGATTTCTTGGATATATAGTCAGCAACTTCACTCCAATCACAACGTCGGCCACTCCATCATCTTTGTTCACCTTCATTAACGATTTTGACTCCATCTATGATCATGCTTCATTGTTCGATGGCCAAAGGAGAGCCTAAGGCTCGGTTAAGTTGTTATCTAGTCATGAGTAGGTGATTCTTCCACTCCTTGATGATTTGGTAAAGTTAGCTGGAGTTCCTTGCACTGATAGGGAGTTCTTTTTACCTTGATTTCAGTTTCGTTTAGTTATGATTATAGGTCGTAATACCTATGTCTCTAGGATTATGATTTGTGATTGTAATTAAAAATAATTCGGTTGTTATACTGGAAACTGAGATTTGCATTAGACATTTGCACTTTAATGATGCAGTAGAATGAATTGTTGAAAAGTGTCGTTTAGCTTTCAACAAGTTTCTAGAAATAATCTTGTATAGCAACAAATATAACTAGGTCGAACTCAGGGAGCCTTTTCTTTCTTTTCTTGTTTCAGTTCCTTAGCTATCCACTAAACTTATCAAATTGACAAGCTAATCAAAACAGAGAGAAACAGAGGTATTTTTAGTCATTTTCCAGATTAGCTAATGTTTCATGAACATCTATTGTGAATAAGAAGGACAATGCAGAATGTTGAGATGGAAATGTTTTTAGTGTCTATGATGAAAGTGTTCCCCTAACAATTAGCCTTGCCTTCCTAGTCAGATGACGTTTGTGGAGTGTCTTGTTCCAATTTATCTAGATTAAGCCAACCACTATCAGCCTACCCAATCAAGAGAATAATGGAGTTCTCAACTCAGATAATCATGCAAGAATCTGAGAATTAGGATGAAATTAATTGGAGAAAGAGCAATAGCACAGCAGATCATAATTCCCTCAACAGCCATAACTATGAAACACTATAGAATCATTCAAAACAACTCATGAAAACCAAATCCACTGAATGAGAAATCACAAGTTGATTCTAATCATGATAAGGAAACACATGTATTCAACTGAATCCATGCAAACCGATTTATTAAGCTATTACTCTCGATTAGTTCCTATGTTCTAATGAAATAGCACTGCTATGAACATAAGTGCTTCAAATCCAGAATCCAAAATGACCACACTGAGTCATAAGGAAATAGGAGGAGGAGGAGAACAGAAAAACTATAAAATCACTTCCTATTAAGCTCCTTGACTCTGGCCTGGCATTCTTGCTAGGAGAATAGATCTGTTTAGTTGCCCATGTAAGCTCTGGAATCAGCTACAGAGATGAAAACGAAGGTGGAAACCATGGAAGAAATCTACAAGTGCAGAGATGAGGAATGGTGGATGACGTGACAAAACTTATTTATTCCATAATTAAGTTTAATGCCATGCACAAGATGTGAAAATAATTTTCCATAATGTAAGTTGCAAGTTTTGGTCATGCATTGGATGTGTGGTCATACATAATGTGTAACATCCATCATTTCCACACCATTAGTACGCAATCAAAAGCACTAAGGTTCAGGCGAATCGATAATTGAAGTCCATAAACTGAAACTTTCATATTTATCTTTGGGTTACTTTTAATTTAGAATTTCCAACTTTTTTTTGTTCAACTTTAAAAGTTCATAACTAAGTCTAGAAAAGTCGCATGAGGGTACTCTAAATTCCTATTGAAAGCTCTAGGAGTAGTCCTTTAGATAGGAAGAATATAAAATTGATCTTATATCATGCCAATGGATATAGTTTTTTTATTCCGTAAACTCTCTGTTTTCGGACATAAACTTGCCATAACTTCAAAAGTCATAACATGTTACAAACATCCAATTGATCTGATTTATGACTCTTCAAAATGCTCTGTGTCGACTATACACATACCAATTCTTATGAGCACTGAATTTCGTTTACTATATGCTATACAATAACCCATTGACCATACTCTAAAAAGAGCTAAAACTGGACAGTCAAGAACATACATGTTAAATTCATAGTCCTAAGGCTAATCCATGGCTCCCAATTGGTCACAATCCACCTTAGCATATCAATTATACAACAATAGTAGAAGATGAGTCAACCAAAAATCAAGCGCCGAGTTGGTAAATATGAGCGAGGTTGGAAGAACCGGTGGCTCTCAAAATTCTCAACAAAGAAACAGTTCTCAAGCACAAGATGGCTGAACAGGTAGTCTAAGATTTACTGTTAGCTAAATTTTCTTCCCCTCATGTTGTAGTCCATTCAATTTACAAAAGGCTCACAGGTGTGTGTATCATAATTGATAAATCTATCATAAAGTTTTAGATGTGGGTTTACAGAGTTAAGGTGTTTCTTATCCATTGTATGAGAACTTTATGTTTAGAATGCATTCTGTAGCAAAATTGGTCTAGACCCTCACAAAATGAAGTCAACTCTCATCATTGCTTTTCAATGTGATTATGCAAATCAGGCGGGAAATTGCAACAATGAAGTTAATCAAGCATTCACTTGTTGCTTTTCTTTTCTGATTTTGTCCTGTCCCATTAAATCAATTCTTTCATCCAAGTAAATGGATCAGAGAAGAACACAACTACATAGACGAGTTTGCATATGACAAATGCGTTTGTAAAATGGATAAGAACGGAAAAACTATCCTATGTGGTAGAGACACAAACCTAATGTCTTAATATTAAGGGTAAATTGGTAATTTTCCTGTCATGACAACCAAATTAAAGCCACGCACTTTTTTTTTTAATAGTAAATGATATTCTACAAACACATCAGAAACTATCCTCCTCCTGAGTCAACATGCAATCTCATCTTGTTTACATCATTAACTAACAAGTTGGTAATAACATCAGGGGGCGAATCTGTGATATGAAGATTAATCGTCATCTTCCAAGCTTCTTTTGCCATAAAGTCTGCAACTGTGTTAACATCCCGAGTGCAATGTGAAATTTCCACTTCCCAATCTCTATCCAGCAGCATTTGAACCTTCACAATAAGCTAAAAATCAGGGTGTTTCAGAGATACATTGCCCTAAATTAAATCAATTACTTCACTACAATCAGACTCAATCATAATTCAGCAACTGCCTCACTTACATATTACCGAGCTGCTATACAGAGTCTACCGGTTTATATTATTAGTCTATCTAGGTATTCAATATAATTCACACCCACATTATTTGATATTAAAAAAAAAAAAATCTTTGAGCTTCAATTCCATAATAGTTGGTTTATAATGTGTGTGTCGAAATACCTTAACCTATGAAATTTTTAGTTACATGATTATTTTATTCATGTTTTACGTATTTGAACCCACAAATGAGGCTAGAAAACATAAAGACAGAGGTACAAAACATGAGCTTTTGTTATATAGTAAAGTGTAGCACAATTTGTCTCGTGTGATGTTTATGATGTTTTATATTTTAAGCAGGTAATTCAAGTGGCACCTTCCCTTCACATGGTTGAGGTTAGGAAAGCAAAAGGTGATCCATTGGAGTTCCATAAGGTGTAACATTCTTTCTCTTTAACCTTTTTCAAGCTATTAGGTGTTTGCTGTCACCATTAGCCAATTTGGAATACCAATAACAATACTTTCGGAAACATTCTTATGAGATATTTATTTATCCAATATAATTACATAATGTGAAATGCTACTACTTCCGGTCCTAAATATGAGACTTATTATTCAGCCCATTCATCTTGTCCAATTATAAGCCCACATCAGCAACTTTAATGGTGTTAGTGATACAAGTGCAAATTTAACATCATTAACTTCAAGTCCAAGTCATTTCATATTATAAGGACCAACATTTCAAATGTAGAAAACTTAAAGGACAAAAAAATCATACTTTAAAACTTCAGGGATCAAAATAAAATAAAGATAAAACTATAAGAACCAATTGTTACTACAAAAAGTGTAAAAAGTAGTGCACCTTTTTAGCTTCTAATTTCTATTTTTGGAAAAAAATATTTGTTATATGTAGCGCTTTTTTAAGAAAGGGCTACATCTTGTCAAAGACTTTCTTATAAAGTCCTACAAACATATATTACATTAAAAAAGAAAAAAGAAATTTAGCTTCTGTAGTGCTTTCATGAGAAAGCGCATGTTATTTTTTTAAAAAAAATAATGTTATGTAGCACTTCCTCAAAAAAGCACTACAGCTTCTATATATTTTGGATATAATTTTTTTTATGATTGAGGCTTTCTGTAACATTTTGCAGAGAAAACGCCACACTAAATTTTTATTTTTTTATTTTTTATGAATTTTCTTCATTGTACATCCTACAAGATCTGTATTGGAATTTTTATTTTTTGATTATATCCATGTAGTTAGGACACTGTTTATTTTTTTGTAATTAATTTGATAGATTATGCTAAATCTTTTTATTATTGTTAGTTAGATTCAGCTTAATTAATATCTTGTTAAATCTTTACTGTAGGCGTTGGGAGAAACTTTTTTACAGTGTCAAAATCAATTTACAATAATGAAAATGAAACGTGTGGAATCAACAATTAAATAAAGACATGTCATTCTTTAAATATTAACCACAAGCTGCAATCCTCGGCAATCACTGATGAAATTTGGCAAATTTCGTAGCTCTATCTCCCTCAAGCTTGAAAGCACAATTGTCTCATCACAGTTGGCATCATCTTCATATCACTACTAGTTGTTACAAATTTATTCTCCAATTCCTTACAATTAGATAAGGTCAGGAATGTCAATTTACAATAACAGACATTTTAGTGGAGTAAACAACAAATATGAGGAAAACATACAGCATGTTTCAAAACACGTTTCATTTTGTACTTGTTCCAAGATTTTTATATCAATTACGGAATGCGTGAGCCCTAAATTTCAGGGCATTGTAAATAATTAATTTGTGAATGAAGTTGGCCCTTTAATATAATAATTCTGCTCGTAAATAAATTCAAAATTCAAATTATGAATAAAAATTCTATAAGGTGTGCTATGCTAAAATGTCTCATCAGCGCAATTATAGAATATGCAAAAAAAAGAAAAGAAAAAAGAACGATATATATAAAGTCAAATATATATATATGGGGGTAGGTGTGGATAGTTTAAATGAGTGTACCAGCGTGTTAGGTTTTGAAGAGCAGCAAGCATGGTTTTGGAGAAGATGGGGCATTCCTCAACTATAAGATATTCCAGCTTTGGAAGTAAGTTGTTGTAGAAGCCTTCCTCATGGATTTCCACTTCGCTATTACAAACTCCCTTTATTTGAGAGCACTCTTTAATCATCAAGTTGTGCAACTTAGGAAGACGCTGAGTAGAGGGCAGAGAGGGGAAGAGCCATTTTAACTTCCTGCATCTCTTTACTATGAGATTGCGAAGTTGCGGGAAACACAATGATGAATTAGAGGATTCAGTTGGAAAGTGATTATGCTCTTCTTCTGATGATGACATCACTTCCTCCAACTCTTCACATTCTTCAATCTCTAGATACTCCAAACATGGTAGGCTTCTCATCACAGTGCTTGGCAATATACACTTCAATCTTCTACATTTAATCACACTTAAGCCCTTAAGATTTTGGAACTTGATGAAAGTGGGGCCCTCCCATACAGATATGAGGTTACTTGAATCCTCCAACCGCAAGTACTCTGCTCTGGACATCAACAACGTCCCTTTTTCTTCATTTACATTTGATGAAGTTTCAACATTTGAATCTTCTGTTGAAACCTGCGCAACCACAATTTCAGTTAAAAAAACACACAAATTAATTCACATCAATCAAGTTATTAGTTAGTAAAATATTTTTTTGAAAACAAAAAGCTTGGATTTAAACAGATAAAAAAATATATATACGTTGTGAGCATAGTGATCGAGCAAACTCTTTATTGATGTTATACAAATGTTTATCTACCAATGTATGATTACAGGCCAGTTAAAAATCAATTTATATTTGATTAGTAGTTTACTGCCCAAAAGTTATTCCATATTTTCATCCACCGCGCTCTAAAAATACTCTGCTTTCACTCAACAAGTCATGTGTTCTGATAATACAGTTGCAGCTACCAAAAAGATACTCCCTCCAATACTTAATATAAGACATATTTGAGGAGTTGATCTTGATACTAAATATAAGATCTATTTTTCATATTTGTCAATTTTTTTCCTAATTTACCCCTATTGATGCTCCCTCAACAAAAATCAAGAAGGAGATGGGCAGGGAATTAAGAAAGATGACTAGGATGTTTTAGAAAATATATATCATATTATCTAACTTAACCAACTTCCTAAATCTAATTGAATTTGATAAATATGTTTTATATTAAGAACCGGATGAAGTAAATATGATTCTAATATACATATTATTCCATCTAATTTGAAGACTCTAATGACGACCGTGATATAGAATATTCATGATATAGAATGTTCATTCATACCGATATTGATCCCAACTGTTGAAGAGCCGATTCCAAACTTGAATCAACAAATTTGGGACAGTTGCATATGCTGATATGTCTCAGCTCCACCTGAATCTTCAACCCTACTTGACAAACACTCATGAAATTTGGCAAATTTCTTAGCTCTATCTCCTTCAAACTCGAAAGCTTAATTGTCTCACCGTAGTTGGCATCATCTTCACTCCCATGTCCAAAAATCTCCTCCAATTCCTCACAATCAGATAAGGTTAGAGAATTCAACTTGGGAAGGTTGTTTTGGACAATAGTGCTCACTGAGAATAAAAACTTCAACTTTTTAACGTGAGTTACTTCTAAGGAATAAAGATATTGGAATCTCATAACTTGTGTGGGAACAAGACCTCCTAACATTTGTTGTTCTGATCTCAATATTTCTGAGTCGTTGGCTTCTTCTGGCTCATCATCACCAATGACTAGCCACTTGTGTTCAACTCTAGCACTTTGATGAATATCAATATCTCCGACATTTAGTATAAAAAGCGGAAGATTGAGAGCCTCCTTATTATTTAATTGGCTGTATTTCATCTCATACTCCCTTACAAGCCTCTGCATAGAAAAGAGAAGCGAAAGGTGAGGGAAATAAAATATTATAAGTTCCTTGGAAAGATCATTAAAAGAACGAGATCAACTTAACCTAAATCTTTACATACTAGATGTGACTTGAGATTGTAATAAATTTATATATAGGGGCTCTTGTAACTATTTTGTTATATCAAATGTTTCTCCATGTTTCACTACATTACATGATTATTAACGATCAAATTGTAGAAATGACAATTTTTTATATATTTGGTATTTCATTTATTGAAGGATAATTGGTATTTCATTTATTGAAGGATAACAAGTTAACACATGCAGGAATGTAAGATGTCTTGGTCACTTGTTTGTGTATATTTATTTATGTGATAATCATGTTAAAATAGAAAATATATAATGCATTATTGCATAGATGGAGAACAGTAGTTACCTTTTTAGTCCAATCAATAGTTGCACTCTTAATCGGCATAAGTTTTGGGCAGTCATGAACCTTAACTCTGCAAAACTCCCCTGTGTGAAACTTAAACCCTTGGCAAACATCAACAAGTCTTGGCAAGTTATCAAGTTTCATATATTCCATGTTTAGAAATGTAATCTCCCTTTCACTGTCAATGTCATTATCTTCAGTATTTGAGCACTTGAAAATTTCTTCCATTTGAGAACAATTTAATATGGCTAGAGTGCTTAGTTGTGGAAGCAATGAGGGAGAAGCACTGATCATGAAAGATAAAATGAATTTAAGCTTGTTGCACTCAGAGATTTCCACGCTCTTCAATTTCACCAGACAAGATTCAGCAATGGATAGATTCTTTTGACCCTCTTCATTCCCCGAAAAAATTGCCTCCAACTCATCACAACGAGATATGGTTAAAGAAGTTAACTCTGGAAGACTTTGGCAGATCTGATCATAAAAGACAAATTTCAATCTTGCACAATCTCTCAAAGTTAATTCTTTAAGGTATTGAAATTTTGCAATTAGTTCTCCAACCCCAATCTTATAGTGAAAAATGGATTCTGCTTTACAGTTATGGAGTCTAATCCTTTCTATAGTTGCCAATGGCTTGTATTCGTCATTCCTCAATTGATGACCCTTAAGTTCCTGTAATTCATTTGTGAAAGGGAAGGGAAAAAAAAGGAAAACCATTAACATATTTCCTAAAAAATATGACTCAATATTAATTAAACTTTGGGGAATTAATATGAAGTCCCAAAGAAGAGCCTTAATTATCAAGAATTCTCAACAAGCAAGGAGTTAATATTTCTTACAGTGAAACTTGTCATTACATGCTCTTCAAAAGTCAGTGAGATTTTTTGATAATTAAGTCCATTTTTTTGACCTCATAATAATTCCCCCATAAAATTTTATACGCACATGTATTATTCTAGCGAAGATATAATAAAAAAGGAAATTGATAGTATAAGGAATGATGACAATTGTAACTAAAAAAGGGAAGAAAAGAAAACGAAAATCATCAACATACTTCCTAAAAACACCAAAAAAATCAGTCATATGCATATACAAGAAAATGGAGTTCCCAATGAAGTCCAGGAAAAATTATGATGAGGAGCCCACAAGAGTCAATATTTAATGAATTTTTTAAGGTGAATGATGAATAAATCAAATGACTAAAATATAAAAATAACAAAATGTAATTTCGGCACTGAATATTTTTCAGCAACAGGGGCCGTGAATTATGACGACAAATTGTGGCACACAAAATGAGAACAGAGAATGTAAGGCAAGATGGATAGCCCAACTTCTATTAAGATGTTAGGAATTTTTTAATAAAAACACGTTAGGAATTTTTTTAAATAATAAAATGAGAATAAATTAATTGATCGAATCATCCCTCAATATGTATTAACATAAACACTATTTGCTATTTAGCGCATTTTAATTATTTTAATCAAAAGTAATTTTTTATGTAGAATTTTTTTAAATTTTATTTTATTATTTTTTCAAAATCAAACTAAATGATAGGAGAGCAAATGCGTACCATATTTGGACAATCCCTCCATGCTATTGTCTTTATAGATGGCCAACTTGTATGATACCTCTCTGAGCAAATTCCGACAAGACTTGGAAGATAGTACAGCTCGAGATGCTCTAAAAGAGGAAGCACTAAATGAGTTTTATCTTGATCATGAATGGGTTGTTCTTCACCAGCATTTTCACCAAACACAAATTTCATTTGAGGAGCATTTGTTATGGATAGATGCTCCAATTGTACAAACCTTTGAGCAAAGAAGACTGGGCATACATACTCTAATTTGCAGCAATCATCAACAGACAAAATTTTCAATTTTGGGAACCTCACATTCTCCCATGCATCACCACCACCCTCTCTCTCTAATACATGCTTCAATTCACTGCAATTGTCTATTATGAGCTCCTCTATGGAAAACAGAGTGCGAGCAGCAATGACAGGAAAGAGAAACGTCAACATCGGACAATCAGAAATTTGGAGAAACTTAAGATTGCCTAAGTTGCAATCAGCAGGGAATATGTGGAGTAATTGAGGGCTACTGAATATCCATAGTGTTTCCAGCTTTTGCAACAAGGTAAAAGGAAAATGACCACGACATAGTTGTTTAAGATTATCCATATCTCTTAGAACTAACTTATCCAATCTTGGCACAATTGTATCTCCATGAGGAGTAGTTTCATCCATAATGCATTCTATCTCCGAACAGCTTTTAAGACATAGATTACTTAACTCATTCATGCCTCCTACAGCTTGGACAATATTAGTCATGAAACTATTGCGGCCTCCTTCAAGCTCATAAAATTCGATTGCAGTTGCTCTTTGTGCAAGGTCCTTGATTATTACACCTAACATAGAGATGTTTAATTGTCCCAAGTGTAAAGATCTTGCGCCTTCATTCTGAAATTTGAAGCCAGCACCACACTCCCCAATTTCTAAATTATACATTCTCAACTTCATCACAGTTGTGAGGCCTACAAGGTATTCGTAGCAGCTTGCCTTTTTTGAGTGTGGACAATGTTTGGGTACATACAACTCTTCTAACTGTGAACACATTCCTATTACTTTATAACAACATTCTTCTATTGTACAACTTGACAAATCTAACAACTTCAACTTGTTTAATTTTTCAATTCCATTTGGCACTCTTTCAAAGTTACTACCTCGCAAGTCAAGAATTTCAAGTCTTGTAAGGCTTATCACAAAAGAGATGTCACGTAAAACCCAACGTTGCAATCGCAAAGTTTGAAGATTAGACAACTGGTGGATTGGTTGAGGGTGCAATTCAATCCTATCATAATACATTTGCATAATACTCAAAACCTTGAGTTGTTTGGTGCCTTCAAATGATGCACGTGATATATCCAAGTTTTCTCTTGAACATAATAGAAACTCAAGCTTTGGAGCATCTAATTGAGAAGGAAATTGAAGTAATTTATCGTCATCATACCATGATGATATGGCAAAGCAATTTTTTACTGCTTCACTAGCAATCAATTTGTTCAATTCTTTTGCACAGTCTACCATAATGGTACGATTCACTTCAGTTGCTATCCATAGAGCTACATCACGAACCATGTCATGCATTTTCACACATCTTTCATTCTCGAAGTTGACAGAATACATCAACAACGAAGAGTCAATAAGACTATTTATAGCTACACGAACTTGTCTCCTTGCTATTTCAAATGAGTCAGCATCTTCGCATAGGCCCAACCCAACTCCATATCTGAAAAGATCTTCAATGATAATTTCATGATCTTCGGGAAACAAAGCGCACATCAAGAACAACTGTTCGGCTTCTACATTTCTCAAGTAATCATAGCTTAACTTGAGACAAGTAAAAGCCTTATCCTCATTAACTGGTTTTGAATGTTTCAACCTGTGCAATACTACATTCACCTCATCAATGCCTTTTCTTCTTAAGCACCTGCCTATGGCCACAATTGCAATGGGTAGTCCCTTACATTCTGCGACAACTTCTTGAGCAACTTTTATAACACCATCATCTACTTTAGCATGAGTTTGAAATAGATCCCACGCTTCACCTTCTGTTAGGAGACCCAATGGAATAGTTTTTTCGCAATCCATCAAAGTACATACATCTTGACGGCGTGTGGTGAGAAGAACTTTGCAGTTTCTTGGACCTTTATCCCCAAAGGGATTCCCTATATCCTCAAGGTTCAGACTATCCCATACATCATCCAATATAATCAGAATTCGTTCTTCTGGACTTTGCAATTTCATTGCAATTCTTCTTGCCCTTCCCGCTTCAGTTTCTTCCTTCAACTCGAGTCCCAACATGTCCGCAATTTCACCTTGAATCTTCCTGATATTTAGAGTTTGGGAAACTGTTGTAATTATAACTCGATAAAATAGCTTTGATTCTTTGGCTTTCTTTCCTACTTCCTTAACCAATGTGGTTTTGCCTGAACCGCCCATACCCCACAACCCAATCATATAGCTATCATCGTCTTGCAATGCCGCCCATAGTTCATCATGAGCCTTTTTTGTTGACTTGAAGAATGTAAAATCTTTAGAAGAGTGATAATCTATATCGGGAACAATAATAGGATGGGAAAATGGATTGAAGCAATCACTCTTTGTATTTAGATCAATCATCCTCTGGGTTGTCTTAGCCAACTTTTTGCAGAGACAATATCTCTTCCATGTAGGACACCACTTATGAAGGCAGACATTGTTGGCCCTTAGTTCTTCCTCCAAGTTCTCCACCTCTGTTGTGAGGCTCTTCACGTCATTCTTCCACCTGTTGACCTCATCATCAATCCTCTCAATCCTGTTGATGGCCTCTTGAACACGCTCTTGCACCCTCCCTTGCTTGAGTATCAGCTCCTGCTTTCTGATCTCAACATTTCTTGTGATTTTGCCAGCACAAAACAAATATTGCAGCTGCCGTAAAGTTGGATCCACTAAATATTCAGCTAGTTTTGCTGCTACCGACACTCCCACCTCTGCCATTTGATATTAATGGCAACCTGAAAAGAGAGCGGTTCATCATCATCAAATGATTTACTTGAAATTTCATTTTGAAGAATTGAAGTATCTTACATACAAAATCTTACATGAAGATATCATCAAGATGCAAAGAATGCCATATTAAAATAAGAGGTCAATTGATTTGGCTCATCTTTCTGGTATTATGTTTTCCCCCAGCTATGTTAAGCTATTGGAGTAACAAAGTATACAGTGTGTTTGGGGGGGCGTTTGAACCCCCAATTGAGCGTTTGAGCTCAAACGCTCAATACCTCAACTGCAAAAAAAAAATTGCAGTGTTTGTTTCACCTATAGGCAATCGAGCTTAATTCTATCTTAATAGCTTTTGCCATAAGCTCCATTTCTTAGCTTTTACTGATTTAGCTTTTGGGGAGAGTGAGAATGGTTAAAATATTTTTTCAGTTGTGTCCAGTGTGCTATCAGACTTATTGCAATTTTACCCTTAATGTATTTTTTTTGCTACAAAAATTAATTTCAACTATTATTTGGTATTTTTAACCCTTAAAATATTTTTTCAACTATACCCAATGTGTTATCAGACTGATTGCAATTTTATCTTTAATGTACTTTTTCAGTTCCAAAAATTATTTTAAACTATTTTTTAGTGTTTTTAACCCTCTAAAATATTTTTCCACCCACTTTCTCTTACTATTATCACAAAAGTCACTTGTGCTTAAGTCAATCCAAACAAGTTTTATTTTTACAAAAGTCATTTATACAGTCGTTGTTCCAAACATAAATCACATTACACAATCGAGTTTTTACCAAAACTAAAATTACTAAACGCTAAATTGAGAAACTCTATTTTTCCCATCGCTCTTCCAAACACACTCATAGTGTTTTATGATTCTATTTTTTTCTACCGGATAGATGGAAATGTCAAAGACATAAGAAAAAATGCAGTCTGCAAATGATAGCAGCAATTATTACAGATAGCACAGATAGATTCTGATGTATGGAAAGACAAATAGAACAATTGTAACAAAAACGCAAAAGAAACATCTGGAAGAATAAAGAGAGGAAAATGGGACACTGACTTAGGAGGAAAGGGATATTGCTTCATACCTGTGATAAGCTTGCAGTTTCAGTGTTGGCTCTTAAACTTTCAAGAGTGAGAAGAACAGATTTGCAGTGCGATGAGCAGATCAGATGTTGAGAGACTGAATAGTTGAAAAGACGTTTCAGGCTTTGATCAGTAGGTGTTGTTCTTTTTCCATTTTTTGGACCCAAAACACGCCGCCTACGTTCCAACATCCAAACGTTAAAAAGCAATCTTATCATTTTTATTTTTCAAAATTGTCGAGAATTTAAAATTGAAATTTCTAAACATGAGGATTTGACATTTCTGTTCTTTTTTTATGATGGAAAGACCTTGATGCAATAAAGTAGTACTAGACTTAGGTTGGGCTTATATTTAGATAATAAGTCCTTATTACGCAAGTCGAGATAAAAATCCTCACATATACTTACCTCATATACCGTGAATCACAATTTATAAGCACTTATTGCCCAAAAATAAGCTATTCCAAACGAGTGCTTACTTCCCCTAAATATATGCACTAACATAATGTTCAGTTTGAGGTATATGCAGTTTGAGTTAAGTTGCTGGACGCAATAAAGCAGTACTAGACCTTCATTTCCCGCTCATATTGCTCATCCCCAAAATGAGGGCTTTATCAAAAAAAAAATCATTAATTTTTTTATTTGTTTGAGTTAAGTTACTGGATGCACTGAAAATTAATTAATTTCAGATATTGAGAGCTACTGAAAAATGCTTTAGGATATTAGGTAATACTAGAAAGATGTTATAGGATATCATCAAGATGTTTGTTTTCTATCCAGAAAAAATAAGAATGATATATTGTTTTGGCTCAGCTTTCTTACCCCAGCATCATGTTTTCCTCCCAGCTAAGTTCAGATATTGAAGTAACAAAATTTAGTGTTTTATGATTCTATTTTCTCTAGTAGATCGATGCAGAGGTGAAAGAAAGAAGAAAAAATGCAGGCTACAAATGAGAGCAGCAATTATTAGCAGCTAAGAAGCTACTCATACTTAGAGAATTGAGTGATATCACAGATACATGCTTATGTATGGAAAAACAAATAGAACAATGGTAAGAAAAAACAGAAAAAGAAACATGTGAAAGAATAAAGAGGGGGAAATTAGACTCTGATTCAGGAGGAGAGGGATATATATTGCTTCATACCTGTGATGAGCTTGCAGTTTCAATGTTGGGTTGTAGATTTTCAAGAGTGAGAAGAACAGATCTGCAGTGCGATGAGCAGATGTTGAGAGAGATTGAGTCGTCGACTAAGTTGGAACCTTGCAAGTTGGAGTCACCGTAAGTAGACAAGATATTTGAGGCTTTGATCAGTAGGGGTTGTCCTTTTTCCGTTTCTTTATATTCCAACATCCAAAAGTTAAAAAGCAATCTTTTTTTTTTTTTAAGTGACAAGAATTTAAAATTGAAACTTCAGATTTAGTTTTACATTAACTTTGTGATGAAGTGTATATATTCTAATTCCCATTGATGAGTTATTGAGTTCTTAGGACGCAACTAACGTCAATTTAAAATTTGTATAATTAAAACGAAAAGATAAAACTGTCATTTTGACTAATTTTTTATTAATTTGATAGTCAAACATTATTGTCAATGCTTAGGATATTTCAAGAAATAAATAGCGAGTTAGACAAATTTTTATTAGTGTTAGCTAAATAATGTTAGGGCTTGTAATCTTCAACATAAATAAAAATCCCTTTTAACTAAAACTGAAGGTGATAACAGATAATTTAGTAATCACTTTAAAAACAAGTTTGCGCGAATCAATACTGAATTAAAAGTATGGATGATTTAATAGAAATAGAAATGCAAAATATTTAAGCCAAAAGAACGTAAATATAGGAAATAGTATCACTGAACATAAACACATGCACAGAAACACAGTTTAATTTATCACCTAATTTTGTTTGCTTTCTAAAATATGAAATCAAATTATTGAAAAGGTAGAGGGAATGCGTCTGGGACCTGATGATGATGACGACGCCCCCGTTTCTTGCTTTCCAGAGGCTTCCTTTGGACCATATTCAAAAGTTAAAGTGTGAAAAAAGAATCTTATCCTGATTTAATTTTTTTTTTTTGTTTACTTTTCTTAAGCCATAATTATTTGATGACATTTTACTATTCTTATTTTGCATTATTTCATTTCTATTTTATCTTAACTTGTCTTATTTTCATGAGCCTTTGGGGACATGATGTCCCAACAAACTTTACAGCGAGGGAGCCTTTGGACCATATTGAAATGTCTTGGTGTTTGTACCTTTCATGGAACAAATCTCAAAAACACTTACTTCTTACTTGTCACTTTCACCGTGCCTTTTAGTCTTTTACCCTATTTTTTTAGTTTTTCAATACAGAAAAAATTAATTTATTGCTAGTAACATTTTTTCTGCCATTCACACTACTCAAGGCATGGAAAGAGGAAACTTGTTAATCGAAGATATAGAGGCTGTTTTATTTTGTTTTAAAAACTGGTTTTTTGATTTTAAAAACAATAATTATTGCTTTTAAAAACAAAAAAATAAAAAATTTCTTTTAAAAACTAAAAATAACAACAGTTTTTTGGGCTATTTGATTTTGATTTTAAAAACTTTTTTTTTATTTTTTAAAACTATAAAACAAGAAAACCTGTTTAATAAACTGTTTTCAAAAAATTGTTTTTAAAAATAAAAAATTATTTTGAAATCTAAAAAACAAAAACAGATTTTAGTTGTTTTCTGTTTTTTGTTTTCTTATTTTTTATTTTTTAGATTGCTACTTATCCACCATTAATACTACACTATCAATAATGACTACCACCACTTCACCACCAATTATTGCACCGCTACGTCACTTTACTTTGAAAACAAACTTTTCAAAACAATTTCTCCCAACAGATTTTTTTTTTTATTTTTTTATTTTTAAAACTTGTTTCCAAAAACTATTTTATAAAACTGTTTATGAAAATAAAAAAACAGATAACAAAATCAAACAAGCCTGTTTTCTTTAAATAAAAAACAACAGACTTCTCCTTATTTTTGGTACCAATTACCAAATAACAGTAGAAGGGACAACTTTTTGGGAAAAAAAAAAATCACTTGAATTTCAGAATTTTTAATTGATTCTATTGACAATAAGAATAATGAAATTGACTACTCAATTTTTTTTGAAAATCATTAATTTAAAATTTTAAATTTTAAATAGTATTTAACTTTTAATTTTATTATTCATTTATATATTTTCATCTTCTCATTTTTATTTTTATCTAATTAATTAATATATAATTTTAAAAAAAAAAAATATATATATATATATATATATATATATATATATATATATATATATATATATATATATATATATATATATGCACTTTTACTATATTACTATCAATAACTTAAAACCCATACATAACTAATTATACTTGTATCATTATATACATGTATAATATTATTTTTAATTTAATTATTATGTCACTGGTATGACCAAATGGTTCGATCATTTCAATCATGACCCACTGACATCTCCAGCTTTTAAAATATTGTTTTTTTCAAGCAAAAATTATTTGACATTTAAGAATTCTTATTTTTCTTTAATTTATCTGAAAAATTAATTACCTTTTATTTCATCCTCAAAAGTGACATCAACGCGTGTGAGGGGAGAGATAATTTCCTAATAATTTAGGAATCAAATTTTTAATATTTTATGTTTCAATTCATACTTTCATAACAAGTTGAGTGGTCTTATAAAAAAAAAAAAGTTGAGTGGTGTTATTTATAAGTCAAATATATAAGATTTGAAAAAAAAAATCATTTTTTTGATTTGTATTTAATTTATTTTTACATGAAATCTGCACATAATTTTCTCAAGAAATAATGTAAAAAAAAGAAGAAACAAAGAAATCAGAAAAAGCCAAAAGGAGGAGATGAGAAATGGATGAGACAAAATATGTACTAGAGAGACTTGTTCCCCTTTAATATATGCTCTAACATAATGTGAAAGAATTACAGAGAAATCAGAAAGAATATCTATCAAAACATTAAACTGAAATATATAAACACTTTCAGGAATTACAGAGAAAGAATTACAGAGAAATCAGAAAGAATATCTATCAAAACATTAAACTGAAATATATTAACACTTTCAGGAATTAACATTGGTGCAATTAACATTAGTCGCGATCAAAATCACTACAAATCACTACTAACTTTGGCTCAGCTTAAGATGGAGAAAATGATTTATTTTCTATCCAGATTAAAATAAGAAGGATCAATTGTTTTGGCTCAGCTTTCTTTCTCTGGTATCAGTTTTTTTTTTTTTTTTTTTGGCCCCAGCAATGTTCAGATATTAGAGTAACAAAATGAAGTGTTTTATGATTATATTGTTTTTTTCTAGAAAATCGACCGATGCAAAGGTGAAAGAAAAGAGAAAAAATGCAGTCTGCAAATGGCAGCAGCAATTATAAACAACTAACAAGCCACTCATACTTAGAGAATTGAGTGATATCACAGATAGATGCTCATGTATGGAAAAACAAAGAGAACAATGGTAAGAAAAAAAAAACAAAAAAAGAAACAAGTGAAAGAATAAGAAGGGGAAAATTGACTCTGATTCAGGAGGAGTGGAATATTGCTTCATACCTGTGATGAGCTTGCAGTTTCAAAGTTGGGTTGTAGATTTTCAAGAGTGAGAAGAACAGATTTGCAGTGCAATGAACAGATGTTGAGAGAAATTGAATCGTTGAAAAGTTGAGACTTGCAAGTTGGGAGTTACAGTCCGTAGATGTTTCAGGTTTTGTTCTTTTTCCATTTCTTTGGACCCAACTTTCCAACATCCAAAAGTAAAAAAAGCAATCATATCATTTTTATTTTTCAAAAGTGACGAGAATTTAAAATTGAAACTTCAGAATTTTGTTTTACATTAACTTTGTCATGTGCTTACATACATACTTTTTTTTTTTTTTTGCCAGTGTGTATACATACATACATATATATCCTAATTCTCATGAGTTCTTAGGACACAACTAACGTCAATTTAAAATTTCCATAATAAAAAAAGAAAAGATAAAACTGTTATTTTGACTAATTTTTCATTAATTTGATAGTAAAACATTATTGTCAATACTTAGAATTTTTCAATAAATCAATATCAAGTTAGACAATTTTTTATTGGTGTTCGTAAATAATTTTAGGTTTTTAATCTTCAACATAAAGAAAAATATCTTTTAATTAAAACTGAATGTGAGAACAGATAATTTATTAATTACTCTACAAAAAGTTTGCGAAAATCAATACTAAAAAGAAAAGTCTGGATGATTCTAACAGAAATATAAAATATTTAATTATACACAATAGCAATTTGAGAAACATAATCGAGGAGATGAAGAATCTTGTATTAACTACATAAGAGCAACATACTTGTTAGCCTTATGAAATGCATATCAAAATGGCACATTTACACTCAATTTATCACACTTTCTGATTGATTAATGGGTATATGAGGATTGAATTGTGAAGGAAATGTGCCTAATGAGTGTTTGGTTAAAAAGGGAATAATTCTTTGATTAAATGTGAATATTTTGCCATCATACATCACCCTTTGCTTTGTATAGACTTTATTGTGTTGATAGGATCACAATTGAGATGCACAAAGAGCCAATGGAAGCACAAATCATTGATTAAGAAGTTGGGAAGAAGAGCAAAACACCATTGCATCATTGAAAAAGCTAAAAGAATTGAAGACAAATGCGTGGCTGCAGCCAAGAAATTGGCCGGTTGCAGCCAGAAAACCTCCAGAAAGTTTTGGCCTGCAGCCAAGCCATTTTTAGCTGCAGCCATACGACATACAGAGGCAAGACAGCGTTTTCTGACTGCAGCCAAGAATTTATGGCTGCAGCCAAAATGCGAAATCAGCAGCTGTGCATTTTGTTTCTAGGTCATTTAAAAGGCAAAAATGTTGAAACAAAGGGGGCTTGACATTCAGAAGTTTTGTGAGGCGGCTAAGGAGCATTTCCAAGCAAAGGAGAGGGGTTTTCTCAAGGAAATCAAGTGGGATTGAAGATTGAAAGAGATTCCAACTCCATTTCTCTTGGTTTTTCTGTACTCATTCCTTTTCTCCATTGTAATTCTGATATGGCTGCACTAAATGTTGTTATCTGTGATTCGTTTTTGAATATGAGTAGCTAAGGTTTTCATTCTATGATTGTTTTTGAACCTTTGTATGGATTAAACTTGATTCCTCTCTCTCTTTTAGTATATAATGGCATATATATGTTGATTCTACCCTTTTTTTTTTGATATTTGTGACTGGCCATCATGGTGGATAGTTCAATTAAATTAAGCTTAAGAGAGTTAATTTAATTGTAGAACATTGGTAGAATTATGCTAGACTTGAAGTTTAAGAATTAAACGGATGGTTTGTTAATAACATAGAGATATAGTTATTAACCTAGCATTGTCAAATTAAGGTGGTTACTTAATGGTTATTTCCCTTAATTGAAGCAAGAGATTGTGTATGTTAAATGAGGATATAAATTTGGTTATGACTTGAGAGAGCTTAACCAATTGGTGGTGAACCTTAGACTGACATATATTTATCCCATGAAAGTATTCTTGAAGAGGAAAGGAATTAAGTTTATGAAATACAAAGGGGATGAACAATTCTAGGCTTGGTATAATTGATTGAATTCAAAAGAAACAGATTATTGTTTAGTAATTCTTAGTTTTTATCAAAATATCTTTTGAAACTTCTTTATTTAACTTGATCAATTTCAAATGATTCCATTCAACCTAATTAAGAACATGGTTAAATTAGTTAACTCACTTTAGTCATAGTCCTTGTGGAAACGATCTTGACTTATCACTTTATTACTTGCGACCCGTGCACTTGCGGAAGTTAAACGGCGAACAATACTCATACAAACTATAACTCATTTGAGTCTAACAATGATCATCCCTCACTTGAGGGTGATTAACCGTTAGCCCTAATGCTAGGGCTCTATGAGAGACTTCCCTCTTTAGAGAGAGACTCACATTAAACTCTCTCTTAATATGGTGTAGATCTTACTATCCTACACACCAAACACATTAACCATGACCCTTTATATAAATTAGGTCTCCACCAGCTAACTACTTTTTTTATTTCACCTTAATGTTTCTAACATTAATTCAAAAGAACGTAAATATAAAAAATAGTGTCACTGATGACTGAACATAAACACATGAACAGAAACACAGTTTAATTTACCTTTTTTTTTTTAGTTTTCTAAAAAGTGAACTCAAATTGAAAAAGTTGAAGAAGTGCGTTGGGGGACATGATGATGATAAAATATCCCCATTACCTGCTTTCCAGCGAGGTTTCCTTTGGACCATATCCAAAAGTTAGAGTGTGGAAAAAGAATCCTACGTTGATTTGATTTTTTTACTTTTCTTAAGCTACAATTATTTGATGACAATCTAAATTTCTTATTTTGCATTATTTGATTCCAATTTTCTTTGGTAGCATTCGGGGACATGATGTCCCTACTACTTGCCTTAATTTATCTGAAAAATTAATTATCTTTTAATCATTCTCAAAAGATAAACCAAAGCGCGTGAGCGAGAGGGAGAGAATTCCCTAATAATTTACAAATCAAATTTAATAATTTATTTTCCAAATCAAACTTACATAACAAGTTGAGTTATGTTATTTATAAGTCAATTATATTACGTGCAAATCATTTTTTTTGTTGCTTTCTAAAATACGAAATCAAATTATTGAATATAAATCGAAGTAATTTTCTATGACTTAGCTTGTATTTAATTTATTTTTACATGAAATCTGTAAGTAATTTTCTCAAGAAATAATAAGGGGGAAAAGCAAGATAGAAAAGGAAACAAAAAAACCAACAAGTTGTTAATTAAAGTGATAAGGGGCCTCACTCCCATAAAAAAGAAAACACCAGTTTGAATTCGAGAATCGCACTTATTGAAAGAGGTAAGAGCTTTACCCTCTAAGCCTTGAGATGAAATCCTTGATCTAATAAAAAAAAAAGACACAAAGAAAATCATAAAAAGTCAAAAGGAGAAGGTGAGAAATGGAAGAGACTTGGCTTTAAAAAGATAAGCAATATATATATTCATTCATCGACATTAGCTTCATTGTTAAGGGGATTTTAGAACATCAACGAAAGGACACGCTTATTGACAAAAACACAAAATTGTCACTGAATGAATTTGAAAACCAGATGTGATTTAAGTTATGAAAACTTAACTTTAAGAAAATCATTTTCCAAAAAATATTTTAAATTTAATTATTCTATTATAAATCTCTTGACTACTTTCAATGAAAATTTCTAGACTATAAAATATATTTTTTAAATCAACTTCTGTTAATCGTAGATTGGTTTGATTCTTTTGCCTTATTCTTATAATCCACTATATGTTATTATCTTTGCAAAAAAATCTTCTCCAAGTTTTATAATCATCAAAACATGAGAATTTGACATTTCCGTTCTTTTTTATGATGGAAAAACCTTGATGCAATAAGTTGATACTGTAACACCCCAAAATTTATATTCACCAAAATTATTGTAAATATTTGGGAAATTCAATAAAATTGTGAATATTCATGAATTTGGAATTTATGAATTTCATAAATGTTCAATTTCATGGGAAATTGGGCAAAAATAATTATGGAATTAATTTGGGTAATTTAAAAATCCCAATATTAAGGTCCAAAAATGAGGGAATATTAGAGAAAATATTTGATCCAAAAATAGATGTAAATTGGCCAAAAAAAAAAAGAAAGAAAAGAAATTGGATTAGAAAGGTAATGGCAAAATCGTAATTTTGCCAAAATAGCACAAAATACATTATTTTCCAATTAATTGAAGTTAATTTCAATTAATTAAGGAAAATAAAGGTTAAAAATATATTTAGAATATTTTGGTCAATTTAATATGAATTTATGGAAAATTTGAGCAAAAAGTGCAATTTTGACCAAAATTGAGACTTTACGTGTATACGTAACCGAAACAAGTTGTGAAGCCAATTGAGACCATAGGGAGGGACCCCTAGGTGTCTCCTACATGTGGCATAAAAAAAGAAATATTGGTTAGAGATGATGGCATGGTTACGTGAATGTAGGAAGTTATGTACATAAAATTGGATTTTAGCAATTTTGGAAAATTAAACAAATTATTATAATATTATGAGATATGATAATATAAACTTCATCTTTCTCATTCAGCTGCTATTCCACGAGAAACAGACCTGAAACCAAGTGTGAGAACGTTTGAAATTGTAGAGAGAGAAAGAAGAAGAAAAATTGCAAGGTAAACTGATTTCTCCGACGATTTAGCTCCTAACGCGTATAGCTCCGACTCTAAGCCACTCCTCTTTGTTCTTTAAGGTTTGGAAAGCTCAAATTTGGTGTTTTAAAAGTTAGGGTTTTCAGCCATTTTCGGGAAAAGCTTGTGGGAGCTTGAGGTAACTTCCAAACCTTCGTATATTAACTATTCTGGCTGCTATGAGCAATTTAATCGGTGAAATTTCGCCGGATTGCCATTGGTTTTAAATTTTGGAAAAGTGTGTATCTAAGGGATATGCTGCCCCAATTTTAGTTCAAATGGTTGTTATAACTCAATTAGATGGTTAATAAAGTGGTTATGAGTAGAAAGGAACGCGTTTACGGAGCCGAAATCGTAAAACCCCGATTTTTCCCGTAGAACACAATTATTTCGGCCAGGGATGTTTGAGGGCCTTAGAGTTGGATTTTCAATGATTTTATGGTTCCATTGGGTTCAGGAGGGAAAATTAGGTGGGGTTACAGTTGGGCACTTTTTCAGAAAAGGCTGAGAAAGATAATTACGGAAACGCCCCTAAAACCCTAAAAGTAGGGTTGCCAAGGGTAATTTTGTAATTTTACATTGAATTTGGTAATTTTGAGTCCGGAAATGGATTCCTTGGACGAAAATACGTCAGGATAGCCCTAGTCAAAAATTTGGAAAAACGTGCCATCGGGCCGGGTATGGCGGGGCCGGGGTCCCAGGGGCATTTTGGTAAATTTTCACCATAGGCTAATATAACCACAAGAAACACTATGGAAGTGTCTAAAATGATACTTGGATAGGTTATGACCTATTTCTTGTATATTTGACGTTTTAGGACCGAGTTGGACGCTTATAGTTGACACATTTTACGAGGCGGATCCTTTGAGACAGGAAAGAGGTTAAGGTAGGAACTACTATCTCTCATATACTATGTGACTATTTGTATGATGCGTGTTACTGTATTTTGTGATCTGAACACGTGCTGGAAGCACATTACCTAGTTGTGGTCTAGGACCTAGCTGAGGTACACTAGTCTTACCTAGCTTAGTCAAGGACTCGGCTGAGGTACATGTAGGGGTTTCAACGGGTTAGTTGGCCCTGAATTTTGTGTACACACACGGATGATATGAGTTTTCATTTTACTTGATACGGTGCATTTCATATTTAATTTTCGCATTTTATATGTTGATCGTATGTTTCTTCTGAGATTCCTTGAAATCTCACCCCTTTTTCTAATCCAAATGTCTCAGCGGAAGCCAGTGGCTCGAAAGCCAAGGATGCAGAGAAGGGAAACTGACGGGGACGTTTCCCAAGACGTATACAGTGGTTGTATATAGCCTGCGTGTGAAATAGTTTTGGAACATTCTGTACATATTTGTCATTATTATCGATTTTTGCTCTGTTAATGACTGTCTGTAAACAAATACTTATTATCAGTATAACTGTACTTTTCTATTTGCCTATGGAACTTGTTCATTATTGCCCTGCGCATATCAAAATGGAAACAGGTGTTAACAGATACTAGAGAGACTTACTCCCCCTAATATGTGCACCAACATAGTAATGTGAACGAATTAGAGATAAATCAGAAAGAAAATCCATGAAAACATTAAACTGAAATATATTAACACATTGAGGTATACACAAGTTCATTCATAGGTTCAATTTCATAAGCAAAAGCATAAGTTATATACTCCTTCCTGTCTTTAATAATGGAAATATTTGGAAAGTTGATTTTAGTCTTAAATATAAGATATTTTGTATTATTTTTTAATTTTTTTAATTTACCCCTATTGATGCTCCCTCAACAATAATTAAAGATGAGAGGGAATAAGATAATTAAGGAAGATGATTAGGGTATTTTAGAAAATACATATCATATTAACTAACTTAACTAATTTCCTTGATCTAATCAAATTAGATAAATATATCTTACATTAAGGATCGAGGAGAGTATCTCAAGATTATAAATTGAAATAATTTAATGCTGATAAGTATATAGGAGTATTTTATAATTAAATAGGTGTAGATTTTTCTTCCTTTAATTATCTTTTATATATTTTTCTTCCTTTAAATTAATTATAAGATAAAAATAAATTTGGTATAAAATATACTCATATCTTTTCATTTTGTAGGAGATTATGAGTAGAAGAAGATATCAGCCAAAAAAAATTGTGCACGGACGCAAATCAGCAAATAATATGTGGAGAAGGGGGGGGGGGATTATAAGAAGCAAATCTCAATGAGCCGGCATCAATATATACACATTATATGAGTATTTAAAAAAAAAAAAAAAAAGAGATATCGTTTTGGATCAGGAAGATGGAAACGTGGCCCCGCGATTTAAGTTATAAATGAATTTAAAACCCCAATATCGCACGAGAAAGGTATGAATGGACGGGTCAGTTCATTCATCTCAAGCAGAGGACTCTTTCTTTCTAGAATAATTCATAGTATATGGACTCTTTCACCCCATCAACATAGAACTTAAGGTCATCTCAAGCAGACAACATAGTCATATATCATCATGGTTAGCATTCTTTCCTATTCAAAAGGGTGCATAGTTCAAAAATCTCCCTCGAATTAGCAGCAGTTCTTATGAAGGAAGCATGGGGTATTTATTATCAGAAGACATGTAATGAAACCCAAAACCAATGGATCGACGAAATAACATTATAATCTCAACATTTGTGAGAGTAAATAGAAATACCTCAGGGTAGAAACAATAATGGTGCCTTAACCCCAATGGATGTAGAGAAAACTAGGGGATACTAAAATGGAAAACTCCCAAAAATAATAAATTGTTTTACCATTTTTAGAAGTTTTTCTTCCTAATATTTAACCCCCTATTTTCTTCATTTTTCTTTCCATCCAAACATAGCCTAAAACCCTCAAAGCATGTGATTCTCACAATGTCTTTGCTCAACGGTATATTGTATTTGTAAATTGTATTGCATCTGGCCATTCACGCCTCCATGCCTAGTTGTCACAGTAAGTCCTATTCTTGCTAGCTATTCTAACAACATAGAATTAACAAAACTATCTTCAAGAATAAAAAAGAGGGGAAAGAATGTCTCTCTACGGATGAGGAGAACAGATTCGCTAATTTGCATTGTGAAAGTCTTCTTTCAGTTTATTGCAGGATATACCCTTGAATACATAGAGGATGAGCCTTGAAGTAACGATATGTGATCAAGAGGTTACGGATTTGAATCCTTGAAACAACTTCTCCCCTTATAGGGTAAGACTGTGTACACTTGATCCTCCTCAAACCCACCTGTTGAGAGCTTTGTGCATTAAGCTACCCTTATATTGTCTAATACCCAAGCTAATCTTGGAAGCATCATACGTAAGAATTGGTTCAACTTGAGGCAATTTTCAGCGGTTCTTCCCATGTGGCTAGTTTTTCCCTAGGTTTGTTTATTGTACTTCCACATCTCTTTTCTTCAAAGTCTATCTTCTCCCAATCACTGAAAGCAACTATTTTCACACTTCTATCATGTAGGAGCTGACAAAGACCCTCTCTAACTTGTTTTGGCAAGGTTGACGACGGGAATACCCAAACTCCTTTATTAAGGTCTTCCCATATGCTCGAAACCTGTCATGTTAACTGTCAGCCAAAATACATAACTACCAATCACACACATCCATATTCCATATGAAAGAAAAGCAACTTGCTTGGGACACAGCTATTATTATATGCCCTCACAATCAACCAGTTTTAGTACTCATCGCAATGATGAGCACCAAGAGCTATTCACTGTGGTGAAATCTGCACACTTCAAATAAAAATTCAACGATCTAGATTTAAGATTTTCAACTAATGATTTTTGAATAAAAAAATCATTTTTTGACCAAATGACGGTTAAGAAATTATTTTTATTTTAGATTCTGTACACATTAAAATAATTCTTTTAAAAAAAGTGAAAGTTAAAAAAAAATCAATATGAACTATCCAAATTAGATTCGAACAACTTGCAACAGAGAAAAACTCTTAGTGCTCATCAATAAGCGCCAAAACTAGTTCCCTTATGGGCCTAGCAGCTCATTTTACAATATAACTTGGCATAATTGCTTCATATAATTATATTTCCAGTCCTTTTAACATCAAGTAAAGGAAAAATAGGTAAGACTCTAACTACTTAGAATCCCAATCATACACAGTATTTCAGACTCATCTTTAACACTTCTCAAGCAAAATTGTCGTGTTTAGCTGTATGAGAGATAAAGTTACTACCTTTTGCCCCTTTGCTACTCGAAAATAGTTTCTCGAACTACGTGCAACGGCTCACGCAAATAATCCAGTCCTAAAATTCCAAGTGTACAAGAATTAGGTTAAAACCTATACATCTACTACTCTAGACACTTCCAAAGTGTTTTTGTTGGTTATATTAGTCCAAAGCTGAAAATTACCAAAACGCCCCTGGGGACCCGGTCCGGCGCCACCGTACTCGATCCGACTAAAACCTATACATCTAATACTCTAGACACTTCCAAAGTGTTTTTGTTGGTTATATTAGTCCAAAGCTGAAAATTACCAAAACGCCCCTAGGGACCCGGTCCGGCGCCACGTTCTCAATCCGACTATACTTTTCCAAAAATTTTGATCTGGGCTATTCTGACATATTTTCACCCGAGGAATCCATTTTTGGCCTCAGTTTTCTTAAAATCACTGTTAAATGATAGTTTTACCCTTGATAGCCCCTATTTAGACTTTTAGGGTTATTTTTGCAATTTCTCATTTGGGGGCTTTTCTCACAAAGTGGTCAACATCAATTCTAGACAATTTTTCCTCCTGAACACAATGGAACCATCATATTGATGAAATTCTAGCTCCTACCCCTCAAACCAGCCCTAGCCTCATTGTATATCCTCCAGACAACCCTGCCTCGTTGTACTTCCCGTAGTTCCTCCCGAATTTCATTCAGCATAGCTTGCTGTTGGGTCAGTATACGCAGAATCTGCTGTTGGATTGGATCAGGTATGGCACCCACTTCTTCATCATTATTTCCATGCCGACCTCCAACCCTACCTCCAACTCGACCTCTAACCCGTGGTCTATCGCGTACCATCTCTATAATTCACTGTATATGAAAATAAAGAAGAGATAAATTTCATATAGATGAAAGGGAATTTTTGTCATTTCATAATAATTTGAATACATAGATATGTTAGACATAACAAACATTAGATATTTACAGTAGTTAAAGAAAGCTAGAAACATCACACAACCTACTAACTACTGTACATCACAAACTTATCCTTTTTACATTACATAACTTGAGTTACATGCAACTTCCTAGGGGCTCATCTATCCTAGGTTATCCTCGATTGAGGAAAATATTAACACCGGCTCCATCAGCTTCTGTCCACAGGTTTTGTGTGACCACCCTTGACTTAAAAGACGTGCCGACTACCTCTGATCACCTAAAATATGCATGGGTCCCACATTACCCGATGAACATGTACCTTTGTTTCAGGTCAGTCATGTGCTTCAGAAACACCCAGAAGTTCCCGTTTGGGCCTCAGTCGACGATATTGATCTTCTGCTGGTTCTAGTAAGCTGAGTCTGGGAAGAAATCCATAGTAGTGTAGACCCATAACTCGTCGGGTAAGTCTACTTCTATATGATCTCGGATCCTTTACAGCGACTCTACGCCCCTCAGGAATGAGAGATACCAGCCCTTAGGTGTGTCATATGCCCGTAGTACTATGCGATATCTACCTCGAATGTAATTCCACAACTCCAAGCTTGGCTGCAGGTTGTACTGTACTTCTACTGTCTCTGCTTAGGACTCGTCAAACTCACTCGGATCCTCCTTTGAGTCATCCTCGGGTCCTCCTCTGGTGGCTGTCTTGTCTCTCCATACAACGATCCGACTAATAACATTAGTCTTGGCTCAGGACAGTAAACTGGTAGCTCTGGGACCTTCTTCCTTGCTGTCCGTCTCATACGAAAACCTCCCTGTGCGAAGTACCGGACAAAATTTTACCCGTTCGGGATCCACTGCTCTGGTGGAAGCTAGTTCATAGATGACAATGACCTCTCGCTCGGCTCACTAGAACTACTAATGATATCCTGTCACCATACAAACAAGACCATATTAGTATACCATTTTGATAATGCCAGAACCGATTTAAGCTCTAATACTAAAAATATCAAACCCGTTAATATTTCGATATGCACAGAGTACTAAAGGCATAGTTCCACAGGCATATAGAAATAATACAATTATACTGATATTAAGTACATGTTTACATACAAGGATCTCCCAACAGGGTTTGAAGGTATATATATACAATATGTCCAAAAATAACCAAATAAACTTATAATATAACCAACAGCTCAGCTTTCGTAGCCCACACACCTCAGTTGGCAGTATCTACTGCCATGACCTTGGAGCCACTGGTTCCTGCTGGAATGTTTATTTAGTTGAAAAAGGGTGAGATTCAAACGAATCTCAGTAGTAACATACAATCAATCATATAAAATGCAAAAATTAAATATGCAATGCACCATATAGTGTAAAATGAAAATTCATACTATAACGTGTGTGTACACAATACTCATGTCCAAATGATTGTTTGGCCCTACTTGTCCATATACCTTCGCTAAGTCCCCAAACATAGCTAGGTAATGTGCCCCAGGCACATGTTCATATCACAAAATACAGCAACATACAACATATCAATATTCACATAGTGTATGAGCGATAAAATTACTACCTTTTGCCCCTTTGCTACTCGAAAATAGCTCCTCAAACTACATGCAACAGTTTGGGCAAATAATCCAGTCCTAAAATTCTAAATGTACCAAAATGCCCCTGGGGATGCGGTCCCGGCCCCACCATACCTGGTCCGACCATACTTTTCCAGAAATTTTGACCAAGGCTATTCTGACATATGTTATCCCAAGGAATCCATTTTTTACCTCGGTTTTCATAAAATCACTCTCAAACAACAATTTTTCCCTTGACAGCCCCTATTTAGGGTTTTACCTCAGTTTTCATAAAATAATTCTCAAATAACAGTTTTGCCCTTGACACCCCTATTTAGGGTTTTAGGGCTATTTGCAATTTCTCATTCACGGGCTTCTCTCACAAAGTGGTCAACATCAATCCTACACAATTTTTCCTTCTGAACACAATGGAACTATTAGATTGATAAAATTCTAGCTCCTACCCCTCAAACCAGTCCTATCCAAAACTTATAGGTGTAAAAGGGAAAATTGGGTTTTTGAATTCTAACACCAAAAGCTTGCTTCTTTTCACTCTTAATCACTTGATTAACCATTTAAACACTTAATACATATGATTTGAGGAAATTTGGGTAGCATAACCCCTTAGAGTTATCACTTCCCAAATATGCAAATCCAAGAAATAAACCACCAATCCAACCAATATTCACAACAACAACTACTACTACTACAATAACGATTTGATGTTTGTGAAGTTACCTTTGGATTTCTCTCTCTCTCTCTCTCTAGCCGAAACTTCTCCCTCCTCAAACCTTGATGTTTTTCTTGCTAAACATAGCAATCCATAGAGAAGAGAAGCTTAGGGAAGAGATTTCACAAGTTAGAGACCAAATCACAACTTACCTTGGATTTTTCTCCTCCTTCTCTCTAGAAACCCTTGAACTCACCCTCTCTCTCTCTCTCTTGTTCTTATTTGGTTGACGGTTTATGGAGAAAGATGAAGGGAAATGTGTTTTTAAAATATCCCATTTTCCCTTATTTAATTTATTACAAGAAAATCCTATTTTATGACATAAAGGCACTTTGACTTATCTTCAACCAATTTATGTCATAAAGTTCAATTGAAATTGAACTAATCTCTCCTCCCTTTGGTTAGCTTAAGATGACGCCTAGTCCCTCCTATTTACTTGTCTCAATTGGCTTCATTACATTGGTCAAGTTACATGTACATATATGCAGCATTTTGGTTCAATTATACATGTGCTCCAATTTTAATAATTATAATTAAATCCCTTGCCTTAAAATATTGATACTTGGCACAGTTAGGATTTAAAATAATTATTTCCTCTTTATTTTCATTAATTAATTGAAATTAACTTCAATTAATTGGAAATTAAGTAATCTTGTGCTTTATTGGCAAAATTATGATTTTGCCATTATGTTTTTGAATAAATTCCTTTTCTTCTTTTCCTTGGCCAAAATTAACATTAATATTAGGCCAAATATTATTCTCTTGCATAATATTGGGCTTTTTAGAAAATCCAAGAATTAACTCCATAATTTGTTCTAGCCCAATTTTCATGAAAATGAAAATTTACTAACTTGATAAATTTCAAGTTCATGAATATTCACCATTTTGTTGAATATTTCAAATAATTACAATACATTTTGGTGAATAAAATTTAGGATGTTACAACATAGATGAATTGTTTCATTTCTAAATGAATCTTGAGCGTCCACAGGGTGGAAGATTTCCGAAGTGAGGCAATTGTAGCAAGACATTTTCATATTAATGAAATAAAAGGGTGCTCTCAACTAGAGGGAGTTTTTAGTTGAGAACTTGAAATTCATGAGGAAGAATTCAAAAAGAATCTGCTTCTAAATCTTAAAGACCCGTCCAACTCACATTTGTGCCAGTGTTCCCTTTTTGTTAAAGTTATTGTCTTTAAGAATTTTCAAAGTTAAGAAAATCCCCATGTTTCAAAACATAGGTACGTACACACATATTATATAGACAAAAATATCATAATGTTCTTTTTAATTAAAGTAAAATACATTAACTTCCCATTTATTTTCTCTAAATTATAGAGGCATTTCTTTTCTTTTGAAAATGACTAAATATATTTTTATTCCTTTAAGTTTTATATAAGGTATACTTTTGATTCCTTAACTTTACAAAGTATACGTTTGGTTTAATATTTTTAACACATTTAATGTTGTTAACAGAAAATGTTGACACACTAAATTTAAATGATGACTGTGTAGCTGACAAAATATATTTGTGTTTTAATGTTTTAATATAATATATTTAGATTTTTAAACTAAAATAAACCGACAAAACATTGCAAATGAAATTGAGGTTTCAATATTTAGATTATTAAACTAGTATATTTAGATTATTAAGCTACAATTTTTAACACAATTAAGGTTTAGATATTAACGACATCATTAGATTTTTAGATATTTTTTAATTTACATATATATTAAATTTAAGATTAATAGCATTTAGTTCCATAGTTATTGTTTAAGTTTACGCAGTCACTACTTGAGTTTGATGCGTCAACATTTTCCATTAGAAATATTAACGGTGTTAGAATTGTAGGACTAAAAATATACTTTATAAAGTTAAGGGAACAAAAGTATACCTCAAGTAAACTTAAAGGAGTAAAAGTGTACTTTAGTCTTTCGAAAATCTATATATGAACCTCCCTTAAAATCAAAATATATATTACTTCTTAAAAAAATCATAATGTATATATGTTCCATAAACCTAATATTAGTACGAGTCTAAGTGCCCGCGTCGCTTTTTTCTCTCACTATAAGAGTGACTTTGCAACTTTCCCGGTAAGACTTAGAACCTTTCTTCACCTCCAGTAAGTGTTCAATCATTGTACTGTTTGCGTTTCGCTATTCACTCTATTTTTCAAGAACTGAAGATAGGAGAGAGCTGTAATTTCAGGATGGAAGGTATGGCGTTCCAAATGCAATGGAAGGGAGGAACTTCAGAGCAGGAAGATGATCGACTCTTGGTGGGAAGGGTAATTTCATATGCTAAAGTGAGTTTAACGGTAGTAAGAGAATAAGTAGGGGCAGCGTGGAAGCCAAAGAAAAAGATGGAGGTTGACATCCTTGGCTTCAACACCTTCTCCTTCACTTTCGAGCACATTGAAGAGGCAAAAAAAGTGTTGGAGGAGAGCATATGGGTTGTGTGTCAACACATTTTGACAAAAAAGAAAAGAAAGCCTTTTTTGTGCGATAGTGAAATTCAGATTAACACATGTAAATTCTGGGTCCAGTTCCATGATATACCCCCACAAGGGCATATGGAGGTTAATATACGAGCTATGGTAAGCTGTCTAGGAAGAGTAATAGAGCTTGAAAATCTAGAAGAAGAGCGATTCTCAAGGAGAAACTTCTACAAAGCCCGTGTGGTGATTGATATTGAGAAACCACTTGTGTCCATATTTAGAGTCCCTAGATCGAACAAATTACCAGATGCTAAAGTCAAAGTAAAATATAAGAAACTAGCAAAGTTTTGCTTTATCTGTGGAAGATTGGGCCATGATGACAGAGCATGTGTGGCTGAAGAAGATGTTGATCCATATAACGAACCAAGAAAAGTATATGATACCAACATGTGCATCCAACCAATAAGGAAGCCTTAGGGAACTCTAGAAAGGTGAGACTTTAGCCGGACATCACAGCAAAGAGGCGAGCATGGAGATCGAAGAAGCTAGACTATCCATTATGGGGAGCAGGGGCAGGTAAGTTGTCTCAAATTTTGAGGCTCGACCTCGCTAAGTGGGAAAGAAGTGGAGGCGGAGGGTAATGATGTGGATGATATAGGCAATGGCAGGGACTATGAAATGATAAATCTAGCTAAGGAATCAGACGATATGGACTTTACGTGTATTACTCATGCTCCAAGATCACGGGTTAAAGAAGATGGAGAAAGTCATATAGAATATAGAGATATATCAGAGGGGGAAATAAAAGTAAGCCAGAAAGGGGTTGGAAATGGGGCCCAACAATTAAAAATGACTCAAGGAAATATATAGAATGAGCTGGTAATGGAAGGAACCATTAAGCAAGCCCAAGGAAACAAAATGGACAAGGAAAACATAGAAAATGAACAGGAGTGGGCCACTGTTGCAGGCTCATTCATATGAATTAATGGATGAAGGGAAACAGGCTCTAGTGGTCCAAGGGGTGAAGCTGCGATTGATGTTCTATTGGGCCAGGTGGAAAAAGTTAATTTAAAGAGAGGTGCAGAAGAGGATTGGCCATCACCAGATGCTAAAAGAAGAAAGGTCTATGATAAGGATTCTCCTGGGCTATCAGGTGTTAGATAAAGGGCTTGTGAGGAATTTGATGAATTAGCATGAAAAGAGGCCGCTCAACGAGAGGACCTATGCAAACATCAGAAGAGCAAAACGATGACAATCATGATGTCGACTAAGTATATGTAGATTGATGTGGAAGAGAAATATGTCTTCACAGAAGGAAAGAACACAAACAAGGTACACACTTATAAATATAGACGAAATAATACTAAAAGAGCTTTGTTTTTGGAAGAAACATCACAACTTGATCATGAAGGGCGTGGTGGTTGGCCAAACATAGCCACCCAGGCACCATGAGTTGCTGGGCATGGAATTGTCAGGGGTTGGGAACCATCCTGACAATTCAACACTTAAGGTTCCAATGCAAGAAGCTCAAGCCAGACCTAGTCTTCCTATTTGAAACAAAGATGAAAAGAGAAAAGATTGATAGAGTAAGGAGAAAGATGAATTATGATTATAGAATGTATAATGACCCAGTAGGGAGATCAGGAGGCCTTGCACTTTAGTGAAGGGAAGGAGTACATGTAACCCCCCTCTGTAATTTTATCCGAAATACGTAATCAAAATGAAATAGAGACCAATAATAATCAAAACTCATTTAAAAGCTCATCTTCCTTATAGGGTTTTCACAAATACCTTTCATAATTTAATTTACCTGGTCTCACATTCAAATTTCAAATACAATTACTTTGCGAAGAAAAATCACATTCATTATATATCAGAGTACACAACAATAATTCCCGGCAATCTCGGGTTCATATCTTTACTCAAAGAGTTTATAGGGCACATTCGCCCAGTACAATTTCTCAAACGGGGATTACACAATATCCATTCGAATACATATCCAAATTCCACATATACATTCCAAATACACATATACCAATATCCTAATACATATATGAATATACATCCCAAAACATATATAGTTATCCCAACTAGCAATGATAACCAACTACCAAAATGACAACCCGAAGGAGTCCTCGTCACCTTTGATTGCTTGCTCCATCCTCGATCCACCTACCCTGTCTAAAATGTTAGTAAGGGAGGGTGAGATTCGAGAGAATCTCAGTAGGAAAACATTACCAATATGCATGCAAGATAAATGTTTAATGCATGACATGCTTGCATCACATAACTCATGCTCACACAATGACAAATTTGTACGCTTAATACTTCGAACAACATACTTATGGCCATAGCATAAATTGAAACGTAGCTTCAATCATTCATATATGTTCACATAATCAAACAAAGCAATAACATGCATCATCACACTAACACAAATATCAAATACATGTAGGAGAGGTAAGTTCCCTACACTTTCTTTCCACATATGCACCAGTATCGGCTACTCACTATCAGGGCGAATATCCAACCCTATAACCAAATCAAGGACATAAGGTCAATCTCAATTCCAAATCCTTACTTCTATATCACTTAAACTTGGTTATCATTTACACCCTTTAGGTGGCTATAATAAGCTCAATGAAAGCCTAAAGGATTGGGAAGTATTAGGTTGGAAAGCACCTTTCAAAATCTCAAAGTGTTGAAAACAAGGTTTTGGCTATAGCCAAGAATCTCTGGCTATGACCAAAAATAGCACAGAAGGTTTTTTGCTGCAGCCAAGATTTTTTGGCTGCGGCCAAAACGTACATAGAAACTTTTGCACTGTAGCGAAGGAAATTTTAGAAATTCATAACTAATTTCAGAAAAATCAAAATGAGGTGATCCCAAAGCCAAATGAAATCTATCTGAGTCCTCTTTACTAGAAAAATATGGATCAAGGTTGTCCATAACTACAGAAATACAGAATTACACAAATATCCACACTACTCCAGAATCAAGTCCAGTTTTCGACATCAAACTTTGGACCACCATAACTCCCAGCTCATAAAACGAAATGACACAAATTATTTGCCCATTTTGAAGCTTGGAATGTGAAATTTAAGAATTGAAAGTTTCAGAATTTTTAGAAACCATTTGCCCATTCAAAAAGTCAATACAAACAGACTGCCCAGAACAGAAATTCAATGGACAGATTTCCAGATTTTCACAATTGCTTCCAATGGTCCAATTTTCACATCAAACATCATTCTCACACAAAATTTCACAAGGAATCTATTGGAAATACCAAATCAACCAAATTCACATTCCATTGACATGTTTGACCAATAATCACAATATGTCAACACAAGTCACAATTCAAACTCACATTGCAATTCTTTACTTTCCAAAGTTCTAAACTAATTCAAACCAATTCCAATAAATATATAACATAATAAAACACCAATTGCACCTCAAAACACATGAAAATTTATGCATTTCAAAATTACCACAAAATAATGGCAAAATTCAAAATTCACAAAACTCATCCACAAATCAGAAAACTTAGATCAAAAGGCTTCAAATACTCACCTCGTCCTCTTTCCCAAACCAATTCCTTGATTCTTCATCTTTCCACTTTTCCTCAAGCATTCAAACACCTCCTTTCAAAAATCTAAAACCATAGAGATGAAGCTCTCATCACTATGAACAAGATTAATGAAGAGGATTTAAGCATTAGAGGCCATTAAGCACGCCAAAAACTCACCTCAAGCTTTCTCTTTCTTCCTTGAATTTGGACTACCATGGGAGCTTTGGAGAGAGAAAGATGAGATTATGAAGAAGGAGGGTCAGTTTTTGGGAACTAAAGTCCTCATTAGGCTGACCAAAAAGGAAGAGAAGAGAGAGAGGATGAGTATTGACAAATTGACCAAGATCCAAAGGTTCAAAATTTGCCAAGTGTCATGATCTTGTTCCATCTCCAATGAACTCACATGAACTCACACACATGGGATGCCACCCCTTTTAATCACATAACAATCAATCACAACCATTGATCTTTGAGTTACTAATGAGCTTCCTCTTCGGCAACTAATCAATTAGTCAGTAACTTTACCGTTTTGCCCCTAATTGTGGCAATTCACACTGAATCACCACCAAACACATTGTTATCATTCTATTTCTCCACATCATGTGCCCTCCCTATATTTTAAGTCAATTTAAATGTTAATTCATAATTGAGCATAAATACAGGGTTTTGGCGCTGCTCAAAACACATTCAAATCTTAAATCACATCATAATCTCCAAAAGGGTTATTTGTCACTAATTACATAAACTTTTGGAGTCATTAAACCCTTAATCGACATTTGGGATCCTGTTAAATTGGGTTTAGCAGTCCACTTATTTCAGGCTTATTCTCTAGCCTCAAGTCTCAGAATTTGGGGTATTATAGTACAGGTATAGGTGGGGGTTATAAACAAATTTGTGATACATATAGATGAAGTACAAATTGATGGTATAAAGAGTGGGAAGATGATGTTGGTATATGGGCCACCAAATTATAATCAAAAGCTGAGTTGGTGGAATAACCTAAAGAGTTTTTGTCCAACACAAAATGCGCCTTGGGTTGTACTGGGGGACTTCAATGATTTATTGTACAATTCAGACAAGGAAGGAGGAAATAAATGCTCACAAAGAGACCTTCAAAGATTCAGGAATTTCATGGTGAAACGCAACATGATGGATATGAAGACAAAATGATGCATATTCACTTGGAGAAATAACAGAAAAGGGGAAGATTTTATAAGAGAACAATTGGACAAGGCAGTAATTAACAACAAGTGGAGAGAGGAGCTTTCTTAAGGGCGGTGTCATGTGTTAGAGGCAATTGGGTCAGACCATAGTCTTCTTTGGATGGAGTTTAAACACAAGGAAGAAAAAATCCCAATGTTGTTCTGTTTTGATTTGAGATGGTTGAGTCACCAGAACCTGATAGAGATCATAAAGGTGAATTGGAAGGGGGATAGAGATAATGGAAGGCTCTTGGAACTAGTAAACAACCTGACCAAATTGAGTCAAGTACTTACAAAGTGGAGCAAAAAGGAGTTTGGTAATTGCACAGTCATAATAATTAAGTTAATGAAGAAGGTACAATTCTGTTTGGAAAAAGAATGGAATGATGAAACAACTCAGGAGGTTGCTGAATTAAAAAAGAAGATCAATGAATTGTAAGAACAAGAAGAGACATATTGGGCACAAAATTCTAGAATTCAGCAGCTAAAAGGTGGGGACCAAAATTCTTGGTTTTTCCACATGACTACTATTCAAAGAAGGTGTAGGAACAAAATAGTAAGACTGAAAAATGAGAGAAATTAGTGGATTGAGAATAAAGAACAAATTGGCCAAAGTTTCTTGGAGTTCTATGAAAAGTTGTTTTCAAGGAGTCTTAGCAGGGAATTTGATGATATTCTAGCTTGTCTAGAGGAGGTGGTGACACATGGAAACAATATGGGGTTTATGACTGGAATTACAAATGAGGAAGTAAAAAAAGCAACTTCTGAATGGGAGGATCAAAAGCTACAAGGCTAGTCGGATTCATAGGAAATTTCTATCAAAAGGCATGGGATACAGTGGGAGATCAGGTATGCTTTTTAGTCCGTTCCTATTTCCAATATGGTTTCTCTTTGCATGAAATCAATAGCACATATTTAGTCTTAATCCCGCAAGCAGAATACCCAGAATTGGTTAATGATTATAGGTCGATAAGCTTGTTGTACAATTTTTCATACAAAATTTTCTCTAAAGTGATATCAAATAGATTGAAACCTCTCTTAGGGAAAATTATATCAGAAAATCAAAGAGCTTTTGTCCCAGGGTGCTTCATCCAGGATAACATCATAATTGTACATGAGGCATTCCATCATATGAAATTAAAAAAGTCAAGTCCTGGAGAGGTAGCTTTGAAATTAGTTATGAACAAGGCCTATGATAGAATAGAATGGGATTTGTTATGTGCTATGTTGCTTAAAATGGGGTTTAATAAAGATTGGGTGGACATAATCTTCTGGTGCCTGTGCTCAGTATCTTTTTCAGTGATGATGTCCGAAAAAAGGATATCGTCAGTCACACCTTTAAGAAGTTTTCGCTAAGGAGACCCACTGTCACCTTATCTTTTCATTATTATGAGCAATGTTCTTTCCCGACTCATTGAAAAAGATGAGGAATATGGTTTTATCAAAGAGATTAAAATTGCACAAAGGTGCCCATCTCTTACTCACAGTTTCTTCACTGATGACTCTGTGCTATTTTGGCAAGCTGATGTGGAAGCTAGCAGAGATTTAAAGATCATTTTCGATGCTTACTGTGAAGCATCAGGACATAAGATTAATATTAATAAATCATGCCTATTTTACTCAAAAAACACATCTAATCTAATGAAAGAGGAGATGGTATAGGAACCAAACTCAAATATGTTTATTCAAATTCTTGATGATTTTACAATGAAGTTTAGAACCTATTTATAATACTAATTCATGCATTAAAATACTGTAATAGTCAACAATGGTATCTTCACCAACTCTCCTCCCACCTACTCCCTCTGCATAATCGTCATGCCTTGCATCATTTCAGTCATATGCTTTAATGTCAACGTTGGCTGCTCTCCTCTGTTTTCATTCTCCCTGTTCCGTTTCATTCTCCTGGGGTTGGACAAGACTCGTCCTCGAGTCAAAAACAACATCATCATCATCAATGAATGGAGATTGATATGAAACTTTATGCTTCAGTAAAAATGACTTGGGCTTATTTTTGATTTTGACGTGTTTATCTGGTGGCAAAGGTTCAAGCTGAATCTTCACATCATCCTTCTGGAAGGAATATGTGTTTGCATACCCGTCGTATAGAGCGCGTCGATCATATTGCCAAGGTCTTCCCAGAAGAAGATGACAAGCGTCCATCGGAACAACATCACACCAAACTTCATCGTGATACATTTTTCAAATAGAAAAAATAACAAGGCATCGTTTTGACACTTTGACCGTGCTTCCTTTATTGAACCATTGGAGTTTGTATGGGTACGGATGGTTGTGAGTTGGTAGTTGCAACTCTTCTACCATGTAGTTAGAGACTACATTTTCATATCTTCCGTTGTCAATAATGACATCACAAACTTTACCTTGAGCGGTGCAACGAGTATGAAAAATGTTGTGACATAGCCAAGGCTCTTCTTTCACTGTGGCTGTATGCAAGCTTCGTCTAATCACAAGTGTTTCACCTTGATCAGGAGGAATGACTTCTTCATCAAAAATTGGCTCTTCATCAAAGACAGGTTCTTTGTTGGGTATGAGCTCCTCTTCTTCTTCAAAAACTACAGAAGTTTCCCCTTCAATAATAGTAACAACTCTGTGGGTAGGACATTCTGAAGCGATATGACCGAACCCTTGGCATTTGAAGCACTTAGGTGCTTTGGAGCTAAATTCTTTGATAGCCTTTAGTGGAGGCTTGCTTGAAGAGTTAGACTGATATACTTGTGTAGGCTTGCTTGAAGAGTTATGCTGATGCATTTGTGTAGGCTAATGCATGTGTGCTTCATGTTCATCAAAAGGAATTTCGGTGGAGGAAGACGGTCGAAACAAAAACCTTTTGGGCAACTGTTTCTCAATACGGATGGCTAGACGAATGACGTCGTCCAGAGTCCAGTATTGTTGGAGCTGTACCGGATGAGCAATGTTGATATTATATCCTCCAATATAATGGGCTATTGTTTGCTCCTCCCTCTCTTGGATATCACACTTCATCATGAGTTTTTCAAATTCCCTCGTATATTCTTCCACAATCATAGCCTTTTGGCGGAGATTATGTAATTGAAGGAAATTATCTTGATAATAATTATCTGGAAGAAACTTACGTGAGAGATCACATCGCATTTTGTCCCACTTCCGGATCTTGCTTTTTCCTTCTCTTTCACGCCTTTTCTTGAGATTTTCCCACCATATAGAGGCATGTTTCTTTAATTTGATGGCGACAATTTTGACTTTCTGCTCATCAGGAATCTCTTTATATTCAAAAACTCATTCGACGGTTTGAAGCCAATTGACAAATTCGTCTGGTTGAAGCCTTCCCTCAAATTCTGGTATATCTACCTTAATGTCATTAAGGCGGAATGACTGTTGTTGAGGACGATGGCGGTAGTCAGTGGAAATTGGGTGTATGCCTTATTTGCAAAGCCAAGAAAAAATTTTTGCATCACTTGTTTTGCTTTTGTCCATGGGTCCATCGAACTTGGTTTGGAAGTGCATTCTCATTTAATTTTGCTTGTGAAAATGGCTTTGATATTAATATGTGGATCTCTCAATGCTTCTTAGAGCTGCATTTTTCAGACTGGCTGAAGGCTCTTATTGCCATGACTCTCTGGTGAATATGGAAGAGCCGAAACCAATTTATTTATGAGAAAAGAGAACTTGACCCAATATTCATTTTTTCTCAAGCAAGCTACATGCTACAAGAGTTTTGGGAGGCGAGGGGCTGGTTGGCAAAAGATACTATGATAAATTCAAAAGTGAGAACACAAGCACGGTTAAGGCAGAAGTGGCGTAGACCAAGGGGGAATGAATTAAAGATCAATGTGGATTGTGCCTACAATCAGGATGAAGACAAAACAGCTATAGCTTTTGTGGTAAGAGATTCAAATGGATGGATGCTAGACGGATTCGAAAAGCAAATATATGTGGACTTAAAAAGCCTTCATGGGTGAATGCATAGCGATTTATGAAGTTGTACAGTATGTAGTGGACAATCAATTAGATGATATAATTTTTGAATCAGATTGTCAAGGCCTAACTAAATGTTTAAATGAGGGCTACACATCCCCAAGATGGAGTTGTGATATAATTATTTAAAATATCCTTACTGCAAGGAACTCTAGTCGGAGCCACCTTTTTGTTTGGATTCCTAGAGAAACAAATTTGATAGTAGACTGGGTTTTCAAAGCTTCGTTAAGTGGGTCATGCCCAATACATTGGATCTCAAGACCCCCATTGGCATTACAAACTCTTCTCGAGAAGGACGCTATAGGAGTAGGAGTAGATCCAGGTTGACTATTTTGATGTTTTTGATTGTAACTATAAGCTACTGTGTACTGTTATTAATATATGAAGAAAGATTGTTCTCGGTGGCAAAATAAAAAAAAAAAAAAATTGTTGCATAAACCTCCCTTTTAGTTTTGAAATTTAATTTCTATCACTACAAAAAAAACCACTTTTAGCGGCGACATTTGGCGGCGACTTTTAATGTCGCCGCTAAAAGTTAGACTTTTAGCGGCGACTTTTAAAGTCGCCGCTGAAAGTGAGACTTTTGGCGGCGACAAAAGTGTCGCCGCTAAAAGTTACACCTTCAGCAGCGACAACACAATGTCGCCGCTGAAGGTGTCACTTTTAGCGGCGACATTGTGTTGTCGCCGCTGAAAGTGTGTTTCAGTGGCGACTTTAGTGTCGCCGCTAAAAGTCTTATTTGAAATTAAAAAAAAAAAAATTCAAAAACACTTTCAGTGGCGACTATTAAAAGTCGCCGCTAAAAAGCACTTTCAGCGGCAACTTTAGTGTCGCCGCTAAAAGTCTTATTTGAAATTTAAAAAAAAAAAATTCAAAAACACTTTCAGTGGCGACTATTAAAAGTCGCCGCTAAAAAGCACTTTCAGCGGCGACTTTAGTGTCGCCGCTAAAAGTCTTATTTGAAATTTAAAAAAAAAAAATTTTAAAAAACACTTTCAGCGGCGACTATTAAAAGTCGCCGCTGAAACTCACTTTCAGTGGCGACTTTAGTGTCGCCGCTAAAAGTCTTGTTTGAAATTTTTCAAAATTTTATTTTTTTAAAAACACTTTCAGCGGCAACTATCAAAAGTCGCCGCTGAAACTCACTTTTAGCGGCAACAACTAAAGTCGCCACTGAAAGTCAATTTCATATTTTTTTTAATTTTTTTCAAAAATAATATTTATAAAATTAAAATATTAATTATTAAATAATTCTATTTAACCTTAATTATTAAAATTATATTATTTCTTATTAATATTATATTTATAAATTTATATTAAAAATAATATTTATGATATTAAATTATTATTTATTAAGTAATTTTAATTAAAACATTTTTTAATTTAAATATATAAATATTTTTTTCATTTTTATTTAATTTTTCATTATTTTTAATGATATTATATTTAATTAATAATTAATTATTTGTATATAATTAATTAATTATATGTATGTATGTTTATATATATGATAATATTATATATATAATAATATGTAATAATGTGACATAGGTTCATTTCGGCACAATTGGTAGAGACTCGCGCGCGAAGGCATCGGCTCTCTGAGGTCGCGGGTTCGAACTGGAGGAGAGTCACTTGGAGGAATTATGAGGAGGTGACACGTGGCAGCACAGGGAGGAGACACGTGGTAGCACGGGGAGGAGACACGTGGCAATTGTAAATTAATTTTTAAAAAAAATTCAAATTTTTTTTAAAAAAATAATTTTTCAATTTTTTTTTTAAAAAAATTAATACTTTCAGCGGCGACAAAAAGTCACCTTCAGCAGCGACCAAAGTCGCCGCTGAAACTATACTTTCAGCGGCGACACAAAAGTCGCCGCTGAAAGTCACCTTCAGCGGCGACAAAAGTCGTCGCCGCCAATACTATTCGCAACAGTCGCATAGGCAGCGACTTTTTGTCGCCGCTGAAAGACTTTTAGCGACGACTTTTAGACTTTCAGCGGCAACTTTTGTCGCCGCCAAAAGTCTTTTTTTTTTGTAGTGTATCCACTCAATCCTTATTTGACTATTAAATCACAATATTGACCCATCATTTTGATTAAATTGTCGCTCCTTTAACATAAATAATAATTTAATCACATAACTTTATCCAAAATTGAAAATTTTAGTATATATTTTCAAATTTTTTATTATACTATTAAATTCATTACCATATTATTTAAATATTTAGTCTCATTTGTTTATTAAAATTACTTATGATGTATTCTTTAAAATACATATAATTGGCTAAAATGTTTTCCAATCATGTATATGTGTTCTCAAATAAATTATAAAATTATAAATGATGTAATTTTGATATTCTTAAATTAATATATATTATAAACAAAAATTTTTAAATATATTTCTTTAAACATGTGTTTGTTAAAAAAAATTACTTAAATTTTTGATTAAGTTGTAAATATTTTTAATATAAAAATCACTTAAATTTTTATCTGAACTTAGTAAAAATATTAAGTAGATCATTAATAAACAATAATATTAAAAGATAAATTAAGGATTTGGTATAATAAGGGACAATTAGGGGAGATCATGGAGATTAATGGATAAGGGGATCCTGAACTAGCCTGGAGCAAAGCAATGCTGGGACCTGGAATTTAGACAAGTGGATTTTTTTTTTTTTTTTTTGGGATACAAGTGGCAAGCCGAAGCTTGAAATTTCAAAAGACACGACCTAAACTACAGAACGAGGGTCATCCCAAATACACAAGCTGTCGAGTATGAATCAAGTTCTGCACCGGGGGTGTACCTGTGAAACTAATCGTAGTTGCACATCCTGAGCATGCGCCTCTCGTGCCAAAATATCCGCACATGCAATAACCTGTCGATTTGAATGAGACAAAACTACCTGCCCCTTGCCATATAGAAGTTGACGTGTGGCCTCTATTTCAACTCTAAATGGGTGATCTAACGTGTTATCCCTCAGCAAAATATTCAACGCCCCCAATGAAGCAGAAAAAACCTGCACTTCTTGAAACTTAAAAAGCTGGCAAACTTCAAGCCCTGTCGTAATAGCCAAAACTTCTGCAATCGCAACTGGGAACGTCCCAATACTCTTCATAAAACCTGAAATCCAGCGGCCATGTCATCTTGAATCAACCCCCCAACTGCTGCCTGGTTATACTCTTTAACAGACGCATCCACATCCAGCCGAACATAATCTGCTGGCTTCCTCCAATGGTGTATGTGCTCACGGTCCCTTCCAGCAAATGGTGTTTCATCTTCCCTTCTGCGACTTCCTCCATTAAATGATGTAGGCACTGGGGGAAAACCTCCTTTGGCGTAAATGCTTTGCCGTCAAATAACTGAACACATCTGGCCTTCCATAAAGAGTACGTTCCATGACCACCGATTAAAACGCGCCTCAACACATAGGCCACTACTGAAGGAAAGTACGTAGCATGTATCCTTAATATAAGACATATTATATACTCCCTTCCTTCGGTTTTAAATATAAGAAAGAGTTAACTTTTGTTAGAGAGATTAAAGAAACTGAATAAGTTATTTAATTATATTATATATTGTGTATCATTAGATTATATATCAATTTATTAATTAGGCAACATAGTTTGGAGAAAAAACAATAAATATAAATATTTTAAGTAATTTAATTATCTTTCTTAATCAGAAAATTAGTTAAATTAGTTAATGTGACATGTATTTTCTAAAACTTCTCAATCATCTTCCTTAATTTTCTCACTCTCTTTCTTCCTTAATTATTGTTGAGGGAATATCAATAAGCGTAAATTAGAAAAAGATTGACAAATATGTAAACTATGTCTTATATTTAAGATTAAGATTAACTCTCTAAATATATCTTATATTAATTACCAAAGGAAGTATTTTGACAAATCTTTGAGATGCTTGACAGAGATTGGCGCGTAAACATCACTCATATCTGGCACGAAGGAAATCGATGGACAAACAAATTGGCAGCTATGTTCGGGGCGCAAGGAACTGAACGAATTATATGGCATACTCCTCCAGATGAAGTAAGTAGCATTATACAAGACGACCAAGCTAGATGGGGTATTCACATTGGATCCATTTGTAATATTACGGGCTTAGCCCCTTTATTCAACCAAAAAATAAAAATAAAAAAGGACTAAAATATTATTTGCAGTTAAAAAAATAAAATTGAAAGCAGATGTTAGCCTGATTTTAGATTTGATTTCTACTGAATTTATTTGAGATTTTTCTGTAATATTAAAAATTTATATATAACCATATTGTTTATAAACCATAAATAGTACAATTCATACTGAACTTCACAATATTCATAGTTATATATATATAAAGAATTATAGATAATTATAGTGATAATCCTTTAATACATTGGGAAAAATCTAAGCCTATAGCAAAAATAGAATTAAAAGATTATAGTAAAGAAATAAATTGTAAACCTTATGCATGGACAAAAAATGATAGAAAATAATTTACAATGCATATAGAAGAAATGAAAAATATAATCTAATACGAGAAACTAAATTAAAATATTCATCATCAGCTATAATAGTTTCTAAACACAGTGAAAAAAGAGAGGAAAGACTAGAATGGTAATTAATTATAAAAAATTAAACGAATTAGTAATAAGAAATAGATATCCAATACCTAAGATAGATTTATTGTTTAATATAATAAAAGGGAAAAAACTATATTTAGTAAGTTCGATTGTAAATCAGGATTTTTTCAAGTAAAGTTAGAAGAAGATAGGAAGAAATATACAGCTTTTAGTACATCGGAAGGATTATATAAATGAAATGTATTACCAATGGGATTTCATAATAGTCCTAGTATATTTCAGGAGTATGTGTCAAAAATGTTATTACCTATAAGAGATTTTGCAGTAATATACATTGATGATATATTAATATTTTCAAAAGATGAAAAACAACATGAAGAACACTTAGAGCAATTTACAAGCTTAATTGAAGAAAAATGATTAAATATATCACCTTCTAAAATGGAATTAAGAAAAGAAAAGATACATTTCTTAGGACAAGTATTAACAAAAGATGGAATAGAACTACAAGATCATATAAGTCAACAGATTTTTCAATTTAAAAAAATTACAAGTAAAAAAGAATTACAATCATTTTTAGGATTAGTAAATTAGGCTAGAAATTATATTCCTAATTTATCGAAACTAACATAAAAAATATCTAAATTAGCAGGAGAAAAAACTATATGAAAATGGGATAATAATATAGAAAAAGTTATAGAAAGTATAATGTTATGCAAAGATTTACGTAAGTTAACAATACCTTTAAAAGAAAATGTAAAATGGATAATTTATAATGACGCCTCAGATAATTATTGTGGTGCAGCTTTATATCATGAAGATGAAAATGGCATTGAAAGAATGACAAGGTATACAAGTGGAAAATTCAATGAATCTCAAAGTAGATATCACTTTAATTGGAAAGAATTCTTAGTAGTAGTAAAAGCTGTAGAAAAATTAGAATTGTTTATTGTAAATAGTACATTTATAATCAAGACTGATAATACTCAAGTAAAACACTGGCTATCAAGAAGAGTAAAACAAAATAAATTAATTAATAAAATGTTGATTAAATGGCAGACAAATTTAGCTTATTATGAATATGAAGTTGAATATATTAAAGGAAAAAATAACTTAATTGCTGATTATTTGAGCAGATGGAATCAGTAAATAAGTTTTGAAGGCACAGTCTTGTAAACCAGATGAATAATAACGAAGAATCATCTCCTTTGATGAATCATCTTGTAATGAAGATTAATAATCTTGAAATGAATGAGTTTATTGAGTAGTCAAGTTAGTACTAGTATACATGGTATAACAAGCTCTATATCTAGTATTAATGACCATCTTAACGATCTTTATATTCAATTTGAGAATTTGAAGTTGTGTAAGGCAGATACTGCCAACGCAAGTATAAGGACAGATGTTCAGACGAATAATGTGACCAGTAAGGGAAAATAAGCAATTATTGCTATCCCAACAGCACCTGTAAAAGGGTCATTCACCCTTGGTGAGTCATCTACTCACGCCACCCAAAATTTAATTGAGTCATTAGGACTTAATTCTAGCACACCTGTAATCCAAAAGGAAGCCTTATCTTTCTCCCAAATAATGGCCCTACAAGAAAAAGAAAAGCCAAAAAGAATAGTCCTGTACTAGAATCCAATAATGTTTTTGATATTCCCAAATAGTATAATTTCTATAAGATTATTGTCAAGAAATTAAACCAATTATCTTTGTCCCACAAGACCATTAAATACATCTTGATCTCATTATGCCTTTAATAAAGCTATTATATACCCAGGAACTCTTCCAAGTATTGTAAGAACCTTGTATCAATATGGTTTAATTTAGAGTATTTACCCATCACATTCTATGAAGGAAATCTTTGAGTTACCTCAAATCATCACTAAATCTGTAGAAGAATATTATAAGATTGTAACAAAAAATCAAGTGTTTATAAGGTGTTACTCAACTGTAGCTGAGATTACGCCAGATAAGTTCTATATTACTATCAATTTGATCAGACTTGGAACTACGAAGAAGCCATTGGAATATGAACCAGAAGTTAAAGAAGAAATTGAAGATGATGAAGATTTCCAGTTTAAAGTTTCAAATATAAGAGCTCAAGACTACCATATAATTTTCCAAGAAATGAATCATATTAAGCTTGATGGAAAAGAAGAACAATCATGGGTCTTCAGATCTAGTGACAAGACATGTATATATTCTCTTGGAACCAAACTCCATAATGACAAGCAGTTTAATATGTGGTATGATAAGATCAAGAAAAATGAAATGGATAATACTGAAGAAACAGAGAAGAAGACTTGCCAAATAATAGGAGATTATCCTAACCACGAATGCCAGCAGTGTAAAGAAATTAGAGGAAGTGACAGCAATCCGAATATTTCTCTGGATCCAAGCTTACTGTAAGATCGTCGGCACAAGAAGACATAAATAATTGTCGGCACAACTAGACAAGCTACAACAGAAAAATATGGAAGAAGAAAAAGCAAATTCGCGACAAGATAAAAAGATGAAGTACGAGTCGTGTAGTTTGAGTCATAAAGCAATCATGTAATTGTTACCTTAGTTAAGGTAACCTGAGTCAATTGTAACTCGAGTTATGTAACCTGAGTTGAGTTGAGTTCAGAAGTCTATAAAAATGCCTTGTAAGTCCCATTGTTGGACACACCAACTTGAATGAAAAATAATTTTCTCTCATACTCTCTCTCAAAACTCTCTGATCTTTGTGAGCAAATCTCATTCGTGGTCACCTGCAACATAGTCTTTAACCAATTATTATCAAAGATATATAAGGTATGAGTGGCTAAACTCTTTTTGGGGATCTAGGGGGAAATTTCATCTATGATTTATGGGTATGATTCAATAAATGAAGCTACTGGGCAGAATGTAAAAAAAAAAAAAAAAAGAGTTTGGAGTAGTAGAGGAAGGTAGAATGACTACGCCTCCTGTAGGAAACGAAGGCAGGCTGTGCTAATATAAACTAAAGGAGGAATGTTGAGATCCAAAGGGGAATTCTCTATAAATGGTTCCTATATGAAAGAGGACATGATTCCTTCCATAACCCGGGTTATATCTGGTCAAACATCATTCTAGTTTTCTTTACTCATTCCTCGTAAATATTTTGATTTTTGCAAGTGTGTCTGTGTCGTTTAATTTCTTTATTTCTTTTTAAATTCTGCAAAAATTTACATGCTGCCTAGGTCTGCATTAGTTATGGTATCAGAGCCATGTTTCTAATGATAAAAATGGAAGCCTAGATCCCTCATATTCTCATACTTATCTTTGTTACTTTATTATCTGCTTTGATATTTAGTTTACTATTAAATTTTGAGTAGTTGGTAAATTAATTAGTTCATATTGTTAAAAGAGTTATATTTTGAATTTAGAAGTATAATGAACATAATTAAAAAAATTAGAACCTCGAATATATGAAATTGAATGTAAGAACTTGCCTGAAAGTTCATATTTCCCTTTAATAGGAAACCAAGAAGAAACTTGTATGTTTACTTCTTTTATGGCTGGAGGCCAAGGAGATAACACATGGAATCTTATAAATTGGAATAATAAGTATATAATGAAACATCTAAGTACATATATAAATCCTAATATATATGATTTAATGGAAATATATAATTTAGAAGAAATATTAGAGATGGTCCCTAAAGATGTAAAGGAAAAAGTAATTCTAGAAAAACCAAGGAATAGAAAAAAATAGATTAGAATTTCTAAGCCAATCATTAGAAGAAAAAATATATAATATATTGAAAAAATTATATCATAATAATGAAGAATGAAAAGAAATAAAAAGTGATGTAAAAAATATAATGAATTCATTAGGAGTAAGTGGGTCTAATATGATAATAGAAAAATCAGAACCAGATTTAGAATTAGAACCTATACTCAATAAACATATGAAGTTAAATATGATGAAAGCCTTGGAAGAAATGGATAATAGTGAAATAGTTAAAGAAAAAATATATAAACAAAATATGGATGAAAATGTAAGACAAACGAGAATAATAGTTGAACAAATAATAAAAGGACAACAAGTGCTAAACAATAATCTATGGTCAATAAATGATAAATTAAGTAAAACAGAGATAGAACAAAAACAAATAATTGAGAAACCAAAAATACAAATAGAATGGAATGAAGAATTAGAAGAAGGAAGTAAAATTGCAGGAATAATATATCCTAAAGATTTAGAAGATATTTTAAAGTTATATAAACCAAAGATGAATATGATGAATGCGATGGATAATGAGGAAGATGAAATAGAAAGATTAATGGGATTAGAAGAACAAGAATTAGAATAAATTAAAAAAGATTTTAAGAATGCAACTATAATAACAGGAGATTTTGAAAATCAAGTAGGATTAAATGTGTGGGAATTGTAATACAAGAGAGAGGAGATACGAGTACAAAAATGGAAACTGGGTCTGAAAAAATAAGAACTGAAGAAGATTATAAGAAAACCAGAGAACAAAGAGAATCAGGATTAAGTGCAGAAGAATTGAAACATTTAAAGAATATAAGAGAAGAAAAATATGGATTTGAAATGAGATTTACTTCACCTAATCAACCAGGATTTACCCCTTGTAAAACAGGATTTATACCACCACCTATAGAGCAATATGAAACAAGAAGTATACCAATGATAGGAATATGGTTAGATTTAAATTGTACACAAGAACCTGAAAAAATGATAGAAGAATGGTCTAGAGCAACAATAATAGCATTAATAAGAAGAAATTTAGATTTTCAATCATCAATTCCATTAATAGAATCAAGCTTTTTAGGAAAAGTATTAAATTGGTAGAAAAGTCAAGATGAAGTTTGGAAAGAACAAGTAAGACATGTGAATAAAAATGAATATAATAGTAAAAAAGAATATTATGTAAAATTAGTAAAAAGATATGAATATATGTTAAGAACTAAATTTGTAGGAAGAAGTCATACAATAGACAACAAACTACAAGTAATGAAGCTATAAGACATTTATAGCAAATATAGATATGCTCTTTAGAACCAAAATATTTAAATCAATATATATATATATGTGAATTCCAAAAATATTATTATGAAATAAAAGAAAGTCCAAACGATAAAAGAATAAAATATTTAGATATGTTTTATAGAAAATTACCAAGATATTAGGAGATGTAATAATAGATGATTATTATAAGACGTTTAAAGATAATCTAGATATAATACTTTATACAGATTCTTTAGGAAGAACAATGGATTATTTAAGAAATTATTTATCAGAAAAATGTAAACAAGCTTGGATAAATATGAAATATTATAAACAAAATAAATTAATATTAAGATGTGGAGAGTTTGAAAAACCTCATAGATGCGGTTGTAATGATAATGAAAAAAGAATAAAAGGAAATATAAGAAAGATAAAAGGTACAAAAAACCAATGAAAAAATATAGATATAAATTTAAGAAATATCCAAAATAGAAATTTTATAGAAAATATAAACCGAGAAAATATTGTAAGAAAGGTAAGAAAATTGATTATGGTAAGAAATCAAGAAAATGTAGATGTTATAATTATAGAAAAATAGGACATATATCAACAGAATGTAAAGAATCAAGAGATAAGAAGACAATGAAAATTTTAGAACAAGCTCAAGAATATGAATTAGAACTATTAGAGTTCGATGAAGAAATATATAGTGATATTGAAAATCCACAAATATAAATATATAAGATTAAACTATTAAGTGATTCAAAACTAAGTGAAACAGAAGAAGAACTGTTAGAATATGATATTGAATATTTAGAAAGTGAAGAAGAAGAATTAAAATTATATATGATGAAAGGAAAAGAAGTAGAAGAAATAGTATAAGACAAAGAATATGAGGAATATAGAAATGTATCAGAAGGAATTGTTGAAAAAAGGATGACATTTAACGAGAAACAATATGTTAAAATAAAAGGTATGACATTAAATTTGAAACCAGATCAATTGACAAATGAAAATTTTATGGGAAAATTTATTAAGATATTAAAATCTAAAAAGAATATTAAAAGTCAGTGTGTAATATTAGAAAAGAAACATCCTATAGAATCATCTTTAATAGAGGGATACTAAGAACACCCTTAATAAGTAAATGACTAATAGAAAATGAAATATCCAAACTACCATTTAAAGAAGTAACTGAAATATATATTGCAGGAGTACAATTATTAGTAAGAGCATATTTTAGAGAAGGAATAGATTCACCTATAGAATTATTAATTATTGATGGAAGAATAATAAGTAGTGTTGAAGACAGTATATTAGGAATATTAGCAGGAAATTTAATATATCAAAAACTAAAATTTACTTTAAATATAAATTTTGCATTATCTAGAAATGATGAACATATAGATCAATCTATAATGATTTACTATAAGCTAAAAGGGATACAATTATTACAAGGAGCAAAAACTATAAGTATAACAACAATAATAGGATTAGACTTAGGGGTGGGCATGGGCAGGGCTGGGCAGGGCGAAATTCCTGCCTGATGCCCTGCCCAAATGATGGGCGTGCTGGATTTTGTAGCCCGATGCCCGGCCCTGCCCGCTAAAAGCCCTAACCATTTTGGGCTGGGCAAGGGTGGGCTGGGCAGGGTGGGCTTCTCTGCCCAAGTGATAACGCCTTATCTTGTCCACTTATGAAAAAAATAATTCCTTATGAATTTCATAAATATTCCTATAGTTACTAATACCATATATGTCTTAGCTTCGCCTAAGTAATATAAACTTCAAATACATTCGATGATTTCACATCTTGGGATATTTCAAAATAAGTCTACAACTTGAGTCTTGAAATTTAAAAAAATACCATATGTCTTAACAAATATCCATACTTTAAAAATTAAACAACATCAATAATCCATTATAAATAAGAAAATAAAATGATTGTAATTAAAGCCGTGAAATCAAAGTAGTTTGCATCAATTCAATGTCCCAAAAGTTGATTAAATGATTAAGCATCTGGAAAGAAAATAAAAAGCAACTATAATTTAATACAGTATAAAGTAAAGAAGAAAGAAAGAAATCTACTTGTAAATAGTGTTTAGTGGTTAGGGCAAAAAAGAGAGAATCAGAAGAGTATTATACAATAGACAATATATATTTTAAATAAAAAAAATATATATGAAATAATATTTAATTGATATGAAATTTTATATTTTAAATAAATGAAAATAATTTTCAGGGTAGGGCCAAATGGGCAGGGCAGTACCCTTTGCCCATGCCCGGTCTTGCCCGGTTATTAGCTCACCCAAAGCTGGCCAAAATTTTTTTTTGCCACTTTTTTAGGACTGGGCTGGGCAATTTTTTGCAGGGCCAGGGTGGGCGTACCGAGCTACTGGACACCAAGCTCACCTCTAGGATTAGTATTCACAAATGAACATAAGATATTTAATAAATCAAAAGGAAGGATAAGTATAGAAAAACAATTTATGCCAATATTAAAAGAAATAAAAGTCAATCCTATAAACATTACGCTACCAAAACTATTAGAAATTGAATTAGATGAAACAGTAAGTATAAATGATAACAAAGGAAAAAGATTAATAGCTAATAATAATTTAGGAAATAGATCATTAAGGATTAATACTTTAAATAAACCATTACAAATAAACAAAATCCAAGAAAAAGTATAGATATAAGGAATAGTAGTAGTAATAGATTAGCAGAAATACCTTTAATAGATTCTCCAATAAATACAAATTTAGTAGAAATAACTCAAAAAATAGAAAGTTTAGATATAACTAAAAACCAAGAAGAAAATAAAATTATTATGGAAATAATGAAAAATGGAATATGGTAAGAAATGATAGCTCTAATAGATGAAAATCGAGAAAGAAGTAATATCGAAATAGGATATACAGAGAATGATTATGAAGAATTCACACCCTCATCTTATTTTTAGCTTTTTTAGAGTATTTGCGGAAAACGATACACAGTTCAGTGGGCAACATAGGAATAGCATAAACATATTGATATTATGTGCACGATTACGAAAATTCCCTATAGGGGTTTGTACTTAATAATTACAATTAATGTAGCCTCACAGTGCTACGTGGGTATCTACACCCGTCCCAGTGAAACGGAGACATCTTTTGTTCCACCACTGCAATCCCCTCGTACGGTTCTCTTCTTTGTTCTCAATATACGTTCTGTCTTCTCCTGTCTAAATTGTTGGTAGGGGAGCGTGAGATTCTAGGAATCTCAGTAGGAAAGCAATACCAATATGCATGCAAGATAAGTGCTTAATGCATAACATGGTTGCATTACATAACTTTTGCTTACACAATGACATATCTGTGTGCTCAATGTTTCAATCAACATACGTATGGCCATAGCATAAATAGAAACAGAGCTTCAATTATTCATATATGTTTCACATAATCAAGAAAAGCAATAACATGCATCTATACACCAGCACAAATATTAAATACATGCAGGAGAGGTAAGTTCCCTACCTTAACGCCCTTCCCTGATCTTCGAATAACATGCCTCGATTTGCGTGCCAATCCATCAGGCTCTCTACTTGGTCCTAGAACGTCACATGTTCAGTTTAGACACTTTCATAGTGTTTCTTATGGTTATATTAGTCTATGATGAAAATTTACCAAAATGCCCTCAGGACCCCGGTCCAGCCCCGCCGTACTTGGCCTGATAGCATGTTTTCCCAAAATTTTGACTAAGGCTATTCTGACTTATTTTCACCCAAGAAATCCATTTCCGGGCTCAAAACCACCAAATTCATTGTAAAATTACGAAAATACCCTTGACAAACCCTATTTAGGGATTTCAGTGGCGTTTTCATAATTATGCTTTTTCGGCCTCTACTGAAAAAGTGCCCAACTGTAACCCCACCTATTTTTGCCCACTGAGTCCAATGGAACCATCTATTTCATGAAAATCCAGCTTCTACCTCCTAAAACACTACTGGCCGAAATATTTAAGAAAAATGGAAAAATTGGGGTTTTCTGTTTTAGCTTCCAAAACTTGTACTTTTCTACTTCTAATCTCTTATTAATTCATTTAAACACTTCTTAACCATGATTCAAAGAGATTTGGGCAGCATAACCCCTTAGGTTTAGGACTTTCCAAATTTACAAACTTAACAAAAATCACTAAAACCAAACACAAACCTTAACAACAACACCATACTAGTTTAGATCTAAGGTTTGTGAGGTTACCACTTGAGATCTTGAATCTTCTCTCTCTAGGCATCTCCTCTCTTTCTTCTTGAGCTAAGAATGTGTCTTCAAATTCATGGATTCTGTAACCCCCTGTCTTAATTAGCATAATTATGATTCGATAACGCATAGTTAAAATGGTTTAGAGACCGTCAGATAATTTAAACTCTTTTCAACTTCCTACTTTACCGTAGGGTTTTCACAAAATCTTTCAAAAACTTTTCCCCATCCTGGTCTCAATTTCGAATTTCGAATATAATTACCTGTGCAATTAATTTACATTCATACCTATCAGAGTGTATAACCAAATCCCCGGCAACTCCTGGGTTTGTACATATATAAACTAAGGGTTTATAGGTTTCAACTAGGGGATTACATGACCAAAATCAAATATAATATTTACATCTCGAAATATACAGTAATCCCAAGTTCAAAAGTAGATAACCAACATCCCAAAATCAAATATACCCCAAAGGGTCCTAATCGCTCCAGGTTGCCTGCTTCTCTTTAGAGCCACTTGCCTTATCTGAAATGTTAGTCATTGGAAAGAATGAGATTCAAGAGAATTCCAATAGTAACAAATCACTCACACAGTGCATAAACACATAGCATATATGATCATGTTCAGCAGCATCACAATGTTTCATGGCTCACAACACATGCGACAGCACTCATGGCTGTAAACTCTATGCGTCAGCTTTCGCTGCAATCTCTATGTATTCACAAAGTATTACAATGTATCACTATGTGTTAGCTTTCACTGCGATCTCAAAGCATCACAATGTATCACAATGTATTCTCAATGCATGACAAATATACATACAATGTTTCACATACAGTATAAGAGAAAGAGTCACTACCTTGTTCTTTTCTAACGTCCTTTGGCACCGTTGGCTCACGAGGATAGCAAATGTCAAATCCTAAACACCAAAATCAAAATGGTGGATTAATTCTCTACTCCCAATTCTCACTTCTAAACACTTAAAATAAGGTATACCACCTAAGTCCCTTAAGTGACTATAATAGACTCACTGAAAACCTAGAGGAATTGGGAAGTTCTAGGTTGGAAAACACTTTTCAAAATCTCAAAATGCTGAAAATGGGGGTTGGTTGCAGCCAAAACGCACACAAAAGGTTTTTGGCTGTAGCCAAGAATTTATGGCTGCGACCAAAACTCGCACATAAAATTTTGCGCTGCAGCCAAGATTTTCTACTGCAGCCAAGGCAACTTCGAAAAATCATAATTAATTCTAGAAAAATCAAAATGAGGTGATCCCAAAGCCAAATGAAATCTATTTAAGTCCTCTTTCTAGGAAAAATATTAGCCATTACTGGAAATCACCACAAAAATACATAATCACACAAATTTCATAACTACCCCAAAACCGAGTCCATTTTCGACTTCAAACTTTAGGCAGTCATATCTCCCAGTTCCCAAAAAGAAATGGCACAAATTACATGTCTATTTTGAAGCTTGGAATGTAAACTTTAAGAATGGAAAGTTTATAATTTTCTGACATCATTTGCCCAGCCAAAATGTTCACACAACCTGATTGCCCAGAATACAATTTCAATGGACAACACTTCATTTTTGTAGAACTGGCAAATCAGGCCAGCCCGAGCCCGACGGGCTGGCCTTAATCGGGCTGGTCTAAACCAGCCCATTTATCACACAGGCTGCATTTGGCAGCCCGAGCCCGATTAGGCGGGCTGGCGGGCTAGCCCGCCAGCCTGCCATTTTAAGTGGAGTGGATTGGGCCGTTCGTGCTTGGGCCTTTTTTTTGCCAACAGATACATACATTGTCTATTGTTTTTAAAGCCTAACTTGCTTCCCTATATTCTTATAGTCTGGACGATCTGCATTATTGAACCAACCAATGGAGAATGGACCTTTCTTTTCTATTTTTGCCATCAACAAAGTCTCCATTCAAACCATTTAAAGAAACAAAAACTCAAAAAGCAACCCAGCAAAACAGACTAAACACTAAAGCTACTACTATAGCTACTAAAAAATCCATAATAAAACAAAAACAATCTAGCCCACAAGCTTTAATCAGTTGAAGCTATCTATTTATGCAAATCATGCATAACTCATCATGCAAGACATTTCATACGTATATTCAAAGGGAATGAGGGATACATTACAAGTCATATAATATAATAATAATTAGCAAGAAAGTTAGAATTTTCTTGGATCTAATTCTTCAAAACAACAAAAAAACTTATAATCTTCCTTCCTTATTCTTCAATCAGCAATAATTATATTTGAAGCATTGTCTGAAGCTGCAAAAATAGGGACAGGAGCAGTTTCCCTTTTCTCTATCTCAGAATCCTCTGCCACACGTAATGACATAAACATAAAAGATTTATTAAATAGATATATAAAAAAAGATAAATGAGCAAATATGATTATAAATAATTAAATATTACCATCCCATGGAAAACCAAAAAGCCAATTTCGAGTGCAAATGAGAGCTTCAACATTAACTGGAAGAAGACAAGATCGATACTTTGTGAGAACCCGAGATCCTATGCTAAAAGCTGATTCACTGGCAACAGTAGTAATTGGAATGCTAAGAATATCAAATGCCATCTTTGAAAGACAAGGAAATCGAGCTGAGTTGGCTTTCCAATAATCCAAGACATTAAATCTTATAGCCAATCTATTATCAAGTATCGCTTCTTCCAAATAGTAGTCCAATTCAGACTTTTCAATTCTTGACTCATCTTGACACTTGAATGAAAAAAAATCCTACATTATTTAAATATTAATAAAAGGTTCAAATTAAATGAACAGAGGATAGTGCCAATGAAAATTCAAAATAAATATAAACACTATAATTATTTAAAAATTTCAAACTTACATCAAAAACTTCGTTGTCATCTACTTCATTCAAGTTACGGCTAGGAATCGTTTCTGTGATTAACACCGTGTTGGCATTCGAGCTTGAAGCAGCTCCACTAATTGGGGTGGAGGATGAAGATGATCCCACGTTTTTATACTCATTGAAAACATAATACAACTTGCTCCTTACGTTTTCAATCTTCTCTTGAGAATTCATGGGATCTAATTTCGTAAAAGTAAACTTTATGACTTCAAGCTTCATCCAAGGATCAAGGATATTGGCTAATGCAAGAATAACACTATACTCGGTCCAATATTTGTCAAACTTGTCAAGTATACTCTGAGCCATATCCCGAATCACAGAATCCTGATTGTTTAAATGTCCTTTCAGCAGCAACTCAATCTTTGATATTTGTGTGAAATACATGTTAGAGGTGGGATATGATGATCCAGACATCAAGTTTGTTATCACAGCAAAAGGTTTCAAGAATGCACACATAGCCTCTGCTCTTGACCACTCTTCATCTGTTGGACAATGATTGTAATTTGTGTCATTTAAGGCCACTCTAGCAAAAGCACGGCGATATTTAATTGCACTCTCAAGCATTGAATGTGTCGAATTCCATCTAGTCGGGACATCATACCTTAAACCCACAGAAGTGTCAATACCTCCAACTTGTTTAACCCTTTTCTTGAATTCTATCATCCTTGCCTCTGATTTCCGTTCATACATAATGCTATTCCTAATCTTATTCAAAGCTCCTTCCGCTACTAGCAAGCCATCCTGAACTATAAGATTCAGGATGTGGGCTGAACATCTCACATGGAAGAACTCACCATTGCATATCAAGCTACCACTCAAATTCAAATTCTCTTTCAATATTCTTTGCATATGAAAATTTGCTGAAGCATTGTCCAGCGTGATAGAGAAAACCTTCTTGTCAATCCCCCAGTCTATCAATATCTCATGCGCCCTTGCCAATTCAGATCCCGTGTGAGGAGGCTCCATCTTGGAAAAGGAAAGTATTTTGCTCTGAAGATTCCATTTCTCATCAACAAAGTGTGTAGTCAAGTAAAGATAACCTTCAGCGGTTATTGTTGTCCAACAATCAGAAGTCAAACATATTCTACTTGGACTCATTGCTAGTTTTCTCTTTAGGTTGTCCTTTTGATGGAGATAGAAATTTCAAACATCTACTATAGCTGTTTTTCTTGTAATACCCTTATAATCAGGATTTAAATATGTGAGCAATTCCTTAATTCCATCATACTCAACAAAAGCATATGGAAGATTATGTTTAATGATGGCATACGCAATGAGTTCACGCACTTTGTTGTGGTCAATATTTCTAGCTCTAACAATCCCAGCTTGATCTATCAACATGGCACCAACATCTTTGTATATTGGGAGTGCATTACAACTTTCAATATGACGTCGAAGGTACGAAGTCCCACACTCCTTGCTCCCCACAACATATGGCTTCCCACATCCATTACATTTGGCTTTTTCTTTGCCATCAACTATGCCAATTTTGGAAAAGTATCTCCAGACATCAGATGTGGTGCATCTCACCCTTTTATTCGTAGAAGGAGCATCTTTTTGTTGTGTTTGTATAGATGAATCTTGAGGTTCAGCAAGTGCAGGTTGTGCAGATTGCGTAGCCATATTGTGAACATCCATCACAAGACAAGATGTAGCAAAACATAAAACCTATTTAACCTATTCATAGCATGCAAGACAACACCCAATTAACAGTATGCGAAACATAAAACCTATTTAACCTATCATGTATAAATCACCCTTAAGGCCTCAACGCCCAAAATGCAGCAAATGATGCAAGACAAGAACCTTAGTCAAACACATTCTTTCTACTAAGAGAGCAATGACCATGAAAGAAGAACTTTGTCTAAGCCAGAAAAGCTTGCATACAATTATACAAAACAAGTCAAATTAAAATCACTAAAATGTATAAAACCATCCCAACGAAAAGAGTGACATTCTGAGGCAAACTTTAGCATCTAATCCTTTACAATAAACATGAAATTCCTAACATGTTATACTACTGGACAGAAATACAGAATTAAGTATAATTGTATAAACTAATTGATCTTAACCATATAAATCAGTTAGACAATCACAATGGTGCAAACAAATCAGTTCACTTGCGCCTTTGCTTAACAATGGTGCAAACAAATAAGTCAGAGTCACAATCTTCGATTTCAGTATCGACCAAGATATAAGAAATAAAACTAACGGAGCTTAACCAAATGCAAATAAAACCACAAGATAGAAGTCTTAGAAGATGACAGTTCAGTACCGACCAAGATAGAAGAAAATCTTGCATACAATTATTCACATCAGTTTACGTCAAATCTTTGATTTTAACCAAATCATATCTCAGGTAAATGTCTAAAAAATTCAAATAAGCACAGAAAACACTACCTATTCCAGCCGTACACCGTCTTGATCTCGAACGCCGGCCGGACTGAATCGCAGACGCAAGAGAAGGGAAGCTTAGACAGGGGAAATGACGGCCGAACGCTAGCAATGAGACTACTCCATTTAAGAGGGAGACTCGGACGGCCGGACCAAAAGGCCTCCACTCTCGATTGAAGCTTCAGGCAGAGGAGTTGACAAGAGGAAGAAGGAGAATGGGAGAGCACGGAGCAGCGGAGTGGCGGAGCTTGAGAGGAAGACAGAGATTGGGAGATCCCGGACTACCGGAGACGGGGAGGAAGAGGGACGGTACCGGAGAGGGTTAGGATTCAGTGGCCAGGGGACGAGAGAACGAGACGGAGGGAAGGGGACGAGACTCGAGAGTAAGAGACGAGCAAGTAGTGACTGACACTGAGTGAGAGTGAGAGAGTGTGTTCAGAAAGGGAAATGAGATTTTTTTTTTAAATGGGCTAACTCGTTTAACCCGATTACAAACGGGCTCCTTTTTCCTCGGCCTGAACCCGACTATTTTTTGCAGGCTGGCGGACCAACCCACTAGCCTGCCCCGTTTTACCAGTTCTACATTTTTGCACCAATGCTTCCAATGGTTCCCAAATTCATATCAAATACCATTCCCACATAAATTTGCACAAGGAATCCATTAAAATCATCAAAACAACCCAATTCAACCTCCATTGACATGCTACACAATGACCACCACATGTCTTACCAAGAACTCAATCAAACCACCATATTACAAACCAATCCAAACCAACATTCCAAATCAATTTCAAATGCTCAAAGACACACTATGACACCAATTTCACACTAAACACTAACAAATTCCCACATTTCGAAGTTAAACCAAAATCAGGGGAAAAATCCAAAATCCTCAAAGCTAAACCAATGACCACAATAAATATGTCAAAATGTTCCAAAGGCTTACCTTAACTTCTTCCCAAGACTAATTCTCGATTTCCACCACTTCCAAATTTTCTCAAGCTTCTAATCACCACTAATCAAAAATCTGAAACCATAGGAATAATGCTCTTGAAACTATGATCAACATTAATGAAGAATACTTGAGTATTTAGAGACAATTACTCACCCAAAACTCAAGCTTTTCCTTTCTCTTTCCTACCAAGCTTGGACAAAAATGGAGTAATAAAGAGGGAGAATGGAGATGAAGAAGATGATCAGATTTTAGGGTGACCAAATGACTTTGCAGTCTAGAAAAAAAGAGGAGGGAGAGAGAGTGAGTTGAAAATGTTCACCCAATCCAAGAGTCCACAAATTGCCACCTGTCACACACTTGCTCCATCTATCATGAGCTCATATACACACACCCACATGGGATTCCACCCTTTGATCTCTTACACAAATCAATCCTAACCATTGATCTTGAAGTTACCAACAAGTTTCCTCTTCGGTAACTGACCAATTGGTCGGTAACTTTACCGTTTTACCCCTGATTATGGCAATTCCTCTTGAATCACCTCCAACTAATCCCTATCACTCTAATTATCTAATCATTCCTCCTTTCCCTATATTTAACCCAATTTAGATGTTAATCCACCATTGAACTTAAATATAGAGTTTAGGTATGATCAAAACACGTTTGAATCAAAATTCACATTGTATTCTTCAAAAGTGCTTAATTACAATAATTACAATCACTTTTGAAGTCATTAGGCCTTAATTAAAATTTAGGGCATTACAGATTCCATGAAGAAGAAAGGTTTAGAGAAGGATCTAGGGACATGCTACAAGAAAAACTAAAGAGATCAACACTTACCTTAGCTTCTTTATCTTCCTTCTCTCTAACTCTTCAAAGTTTCCCAAGCTCTCGCTCACTCTCTCACTCTCTCTCTCTCTCTATTTTTCTTTGGTGTTGGATGAAATATGGCTTGAAAGAGGAGGGAGAATATGTTTATTAATTTGGTCTTCTTTCTTCCTAGCCCTTGATCTCATCAAGGGTTGACATTTCAACACCTATTATGCACACCATCCCTCCTCCCATACCTCCAACCATACCCCCCAACCATGCCTTCTACCCATACTTCTTCATAATTATGGCATACTTACTCCCTTAGTTCCCTTTTGCATTTGGACAACTTTTTCCTCCCTTGGTTAGGCAAGAAAAACCGTCCCCCCCCCCCTTCTCTTACAAAACAAACAAGTCCTCTACCAACTAGATCTAAGCTTGTACTCTTCCATGCACTCATTTCCTTCATCCCTTCACTCAAGCTTATCCTCCTATCTTACACTCAACATTTAATCTACCAATTTACTTAACCATTGTCATCATTTCCATAAGTACCATGTCCATGTAGAATTACAATTGTAATACCCTGAAATTTGGGATTTGAGGCTTGGGAATAAGCCTAAATTAAGTGGACTGCTAAGCCCCAATTTATTAGAAGCCCAAATTTATCCCCTAATGATTCTTATATCTTTGGGGTATTAAGAAAATAAAATGGTGAATTTTGGAGAATATAATTATGTTTTCGGTGAAATTGTCTATGAGGAGTGAGCTTGTCATGTGATTTTAAATGAACAAATGATGCGCAAAAATTATGAAATTTTACAAGATGAAAGTAGACATCTTAAGCTTTAATTTGATAGGTCATACGACTCAATTAGAGTTATATACAAAAATATATGAATTTTTTAATTCAGCCCAGAAAAACTGTGAAGTTTCTGGAACAGCAGGCAAAGATTAAAATTTTGGGAGTTTTGTGATTCCAGATAACTCGCAAGGTAAGCCAATTTCTCTGACAATCTGCTCCTAACGCGTATAACTCTACTCCTAAGCTTCTCTTTCATGTTCTTTGAGGTTGTTGAGGCTCAATTTTCCTTGTTAAGAAGGGCTAGGGTTCATCCATATCAAGGGAGAGCTAGTGGGAGCTTGAGGTAACTTCCAAACTCTTGTATATTGACTATTCTGGCTATTGTAGACAATTTAATCAGTGAAATTTTACCGGATTGTCTTTGGTTCTAAAAATGAAAAATGGGTTTGTGGGGATGTTATGCTGCCAAAATTGGTACTAAATGGTAGTTGTAACATAATGGAATAGTCAATAAAGTAGTTAGGAGTAGAAAGGAACACATTTACGGTGCCGAAACCGAAAAACCCCAATTTTCCCTGGAAAACCCATATAATTCGGCCAGGGCAGTAAATGAGTCTTAGAGTTGGATTTTCAATAATTTGATGATTCCATTGCATTTAGGAGGGAAAATTAGGTGGGGTTACAGTTGCCACTTTTTTGAAAAAGGCCGAAAAATCATAATTACAAAAACGCCCCTGAAACCCTTAAAGTGGGGCTGTCAAGGGTATTTTTGTAATTTGACATTGAATTTGATAATTCTGAGTCTGAAAATGGATTCCTTGCACAGAAATATGTTAGGATAGCCCAAGATAGGGTTCAGACACCCTAGTAGACCCTGTGCGGCTACATTGATGGTAATTATTATGCACGAATCCCTATGGGGAATTTATATAATCGAGCACTTTTTATCAGTATTTTTATGATATTCCTGTGTTACCCACCGAACCACATATCATTTTCTACGAATATTCTGGTAAAGGTGAAATTAAAATAAGGCCGAGAAATTTTGGTATCAGACCAAGGATTCTGGCCATAGAATTGTTTGCTCAGAGTAAATGCGGTTGTTCTTGCAACAAGGTAGTATACTGATAATCTTGATTATACAATGATAAGAACAGCGAAGTGAATTACTTCGGCTAGTTCACAAGCCTTCAAAAGGAATAGATACACCTTGGGGAAATAGTGGAATACCTAGAAGGTAGTACATGTTACCATACCAGAGAGAGGATGGTACAAGGATGACACGGACACCGAGGGAGCGGGTCCGAGTAAGGCCAAAGTGTAGAGCCTCATCCTAAAACAGAGTTACCAGTTGGCTGAACAGCTACCATCCATAGTTGCGGGTAGTAAAGTGACAGGCAGATAAGCCACAGACAAACAAGATAGAGACAGATCCGGGTTTCATTATTGATCCCAGAGTTGGATTGGTATACGTGATTCGGGTTTATAACTGGATCGAGGATTATGGGAGGATGTCTTGAACATATACCTGCAGGATATTCGTGAGTACAACACCCCAGTAGCCTAGTATACAATATACACGGATAAACTGACCTCAGTGGTGGGTGGTTAGGGATAAGTTAATTCGGGGATTCCGAATGACATAGGTATCCATACAGCACTGCACTTCTTTCTGAATATAGTGTTTCAGCCCGGAAGAAGAATGAGATTGCACAGCGAAGTCAAACAGATGACTTTGTAGACATCAAGGAACATATCAGGGTACATATTCAGGTACTTGTACCGGCACTGATATTAAGTCCACAAACAGTGTTTAGTTGGCCGACGACAATTGACATGACTCTCGAGATAAGGGTAGTCTCAGGGTACCAGTGAATAGGAATAGATAAAGCTCGTATCTGCATTTTGGCACGGGTACACAAAAGTTAAGCACGCTTAACCCAGGGAAATCCTAGGATGGGTGACCCCTTAAGAAGTGAGTTGATAGGGTCATGAAGACTTGAGACATAATGATTGCCTTAAGGTTTCTCCATGACTAATGATCATTTATATTAAATGATTTAAAGGGTGTGACAGGGGAGTGGGGATTTCCTTATGAATCCACCCACGACCCTGAGTTAGGTGCCTCCGGCCAGGTGATCTGGTATCAGTAAGTGGGGTCCAGTCAGAGATTGGGGGTGTGACACTAGCTCAATAGTAGCGCTACGACTCTCATCTTAACCCCAAGGGTGAGTGTTCACATCCTGCGAAAGGCGAAAGAAAGGTATCAGAAGGGGGAATGCTGATATCTTTGTGAGTTCATCCCTGGCCCCAACGACTAGGTTATCCAATCATTAGATTGGGGTCCAGTTAGAATGAATAGGGATGTGACAATAAAAAAGCGAACGAGGATATTTGATTGAGTCCAGGTATCCAGTTACCCAGCTTACCCCGGAAGGGTGCGATGCTGGTGTGAGCGTGACAATAAAAAGGCGTGAGGATATCCTTTACCCACTACCAGACGAGGCTAGGGGCCACATGCTAGAGATGCCACTCGAGTATAAGGCCAAGGAGGGACATGTGGTGTGAATAAAATGGCACCTTACCCGACGAGGCTGCAAGCCATATCCTAAGGGACTCGGGTACGAGGCTTAGAAGGGCCATGGGTGTGACAATAAAAAAGAATGAGATGTTTATATCAAAATTTCCTAGAACTCAGCATTATGCATGAGATGATAATAGTGAGAGGAGCTTCAAAGAGTTGAAATGAAAAATTTATTAGAGTACCAACATTGATAATCCCAGATCCATAATGGGCCATTGTTGTCTTCACTAATGCCAGATGGCATGGATTGGGAAGGGAATTGAGTCCCAGATGCAAGCCGGCATAGATTGAGATGAGAATTGATGCAAGCCGGTGAAGGCTTATGCATCATTTCAGCTGAAGCTTTAGGAATTGAATTATCCCATCCATAATCTTGAGTAGATAGTAAGAATGTTAGTATTGAATCTGGAAACGTTGCCTTTATGGTATAATTGTGGAGTTGTACTGCGAACACAAAGATTGAAAGTTCTTATCAGAGAGGGCTACCTACAGTGAAATCTGAACGGAGAAGGCTACCTAAGGAAAGTTCTTACCAGAAGGGGGCTGACCAGGTGTATAGGCGCCTGTGTAAAGCACCAAGTACAAAACCCTAGAGTACAGCCACCATGACGACGAACCCACGAGTGCAGCCATCGTGATGACAAACTCGCGAGTGTAGCTACCGTGACATTGAATTGTAGAATAGAGCTACAGGAACGTTGGCTCTCAATGATGGTGCATTGCAATAAGTTCCATATTAAAAGGGTTTTGATAAGAGTTTATATGGCTCCGAATGATTCAAGTAGAATCAAGCCAAAGTGGGCATAGAGGAATATAGATTGTGGGTGCCGTCAGATTTCATGGGGAGGTTCCTATGGGACTCCTATTAAATCATCTTGATATTATTAAAGCTCATATGAGGAGATAGACCTCATAGTGGGCAGTGGAAGCATGGTAAATTTATGCTTAATCTTTAGGCACCAATGATTTTCTTGAGGTTGTTAGTCTCGATATGTATTCAGCAAATATGATGAATTGTATATGCTTAAGCCATAAGACCTGATAGACTAGTAAGCCCTTAGGTCGGCAGAATGTGATGTGTCTAAAAATTGTGACGATCCGACGCTTAAGGTAGTAAGACCCGATGTGCAAGGTTATATAGGGCAGTGTCCTTAGGCTGTAAGACTGTGTGTCTAGCACTGTGGTTGATGCCTAGTGCAATGACATTGGACTAGTGTGTTCAAGGTAACATTTTGAGGTTGACAGAACATTCAAACCGTACTAGGTTTTAGCGGGGGTATTAAGACTAGTTTGACCAAGCATTTTGGTGTCCAATGGTACCATGTCTCACATAAGCCGTGACATTCTACCATAGGAGGAACCTAATGAAGTAAACCATGGCCGGCTCACTAGCCCAACCTCGTGGACTTGGGGTATGGGACATCCAAAAGACCGTTGACTCAAGTAAGGATTGGGCCGTTACATAAAAAGACATCGGCTCACTAGCTCAACAGACCTCGTTAAGGGGGTGAGGGACATTCAACAAAACTCCTAAAAGGGGGTGAGGATTGGGCCGTTATAAAAAACAAGTGATTGTGTGAATCCGAGTGAAGTCCCGAAGAGGCTGTAAGACCTATGGAACCAAGCACTGTGGGAACCTGTGTTTGATTGTACGCTACATACTGTGTACAGAATGGATGATGAATGTTGAATACTATCTGAGATTAGTGATGGTAATATGACTATGGTATTGCATGGCTTGTGAGCATGTACGTGATAATAGAATGAGATAGAATTAATCTCTAAGTTCTAGACGTTCAAATTTTGAGGACGAAATTTATTGAACGGGGGGAGAAATATAATACCCCGAAATTTGGGATTGGAAGCTTGGGAATAAGCCTAAATTAAGTGGACTGCTAAGCCACAATTTATCAGGAGCCCAAATTTATCCCCTAATGATTCTTATATCTTTGGGGTATTAAGAAAGTAAAATAGTGAATTTTGGAGAATATAATTACGTTTTTGGTGAAATCGCCTATGAGGTAGTGAGCTTATCATGTGATTTTGAATGATCAAATGATGAGAAAAAATTATGAAATTTTACAAGATGAAAGTAGACATGCTAAGATTTAATTTGATAGGTCATATGACTCAATTAGAGTTATATACAAAAATATATGAATTTTTTTAATTCAGCCCAGAAAAACTGTGAAGTTTCTGGAACATCATTAAAATTTTGGGAATTTTGTGATTCCAGATAACAAAAGTGTATATTTGTTCTTGAAACTAGACTCAATAAGGGTTCTATAGGCTTTCGAATCACTTCAATTCGATTTTTCTATAATTATTTATGATTTTTCAAAGTTTGGGCGGAAATCTGCCAAAATTTTGTAAAAATCGGAAATTGGGAAAATTAATTAATTAAATTGGGATATATTATTAAAATCATCATCCTCATCTTTCATCCTCAAAACTGACGTGCTTTAGCCCTAAATAGAGAGAGAAAGCTTGAGAGAGTTTAGAGAGAGAAGGAGAAGAAAACTCGCAAGGGAAGCCGATTTCTCCGACGATCTAGCTCCTAACGCGTATAACTCTACTCCTAAGCTTCTCTTTCATGTTCTTTAAGATTATTGAGGCTCAATTTTCCTTGTTAAGAAGGGCTAGGGTTCATCCATATCAAGTGAGAGCCAGTGGGAGCTTAAGGTAACTTCCAAACTCTTGTATATTGACTATTCTGGCTATTGTAGACAATTTAATCGATGACATTTCGCCGAATTGTCTTTGGTTCTAAAAATGAAAAAGGGGTTTGTGGGGCTGTTATGCTGCCAAAATTGGTACAATTTCATAATTCATATAAATTAATTATGTATAATTCCCCCTAATTTCACAATTCTTGATTTATTCTATACTCGTTTGGAATAGCTTTTTTTTGGTAATAAGTACTTATAAATCATGATTCACGGTATACGGGGTAAATATGTGAGAGGGGTTTTATCTCGGCTTGGGTAATAAGGACTTATTGTCCAAAAATAAGTGATACCAAACACATGCGGTCCATCAAGAATAAACTAATTATAATTTTCTTTTATTTTCCTTGATTAATTGAAATTCACTTCAATTAATTAGAAAATAATTAATCTTGGTCTAAATTGTCAAAATCATGATTTTGCAATTGCCTTTGTAAATAAATTCAATTCTTGAATTTATTTGCGCATTTGCTTATGAATATGAATATTTCAAAATTCACAAGATCTAATTTCCATGAATATTCACCATTCTATTGAATTATTCAAATAATTATACTATATTTTTGGTGAATATAAAATTTGGGGTGTTACAAAGAAACTGATGAAGGAATAAAACAAATATAATTGTAAGATTTATTAAAAGAAAGATAATACAGTTGACATTATGGGCTGAAGAAAACACAAATAAAATATATAAGATAATTTTAGGAAAAGATTTTTTAAAAAATGTAAAACCTTATAGAAATCAAAGAGATAGAATAATATTTAACATAAATCATCAAACAATTGTAATACCAAAGTTAAAATGATGTTAAATGTCACGCCCTTACTTTATTTTAACTTTTTTTCAGTGTATTCACAGAAAATGATATGCGGTTTATTAGGCAGCACAGGAATAACATAAATATACTAATAATATGTACATAATTACATAATTTCCCCCGAGTGGTTCATACCTGATAAATTCAAATAATGTAGCCGCACAAGGCTACTATGGTATTTAAACCCATCCCAGTAAAATGGAGACATCTTCCTGTCTTTCATTCCACTATTGCAATCCCCTCTCGTGTAGTTCTCGTCTCTGATCTCTATATACCTTCTGTATTCACCTGTCTTAACCCTTTTTCGCCTCGAGACGTGTGCCTTATAAAGCGTGCCAACAACTCGGGCTACATATTCAATCCTCAAGCTCCCTCTAGCTTTTCCTTTTCTTGGCTAAAACCCTAACCTTCCCAACTCCAAAAATCTTGCTTCAAACACCTCAAACAACATAGAAGATAAGCTTAGGAGAAGGATTATACACGTTAGGTACGAATTTACCACAGAAATCGACCTATCTCGGGAGTTTTCTCCTCTCCTTCTCTCTCTAAAAAACACAACTTCCTTTCTCTATTTTTCTGATATGGCGTCAATTTTGGGTTGAAGAGGAGGAGGAAGATGATATATCATATGGTATTTAATTATTAATTTAATTTTCAAAAATTTCGGATTTTTACAAAATTCTGGTAGATTTCTGCCTAAACTTTGAAAACTCATAACTAATTCTAGAAAAATTGAATTGGAGTGATTCCAAAGCCTATAGAACCATTATTGAGTCAAGTTTCAAGAAAAAAATATAGACTTTTGCTAGCTGAAATTACAAAAGTTTCAGAATTTTAATCTTTGCCTGCTGTTCTAGAAACTTCACAGTTTTTCTTTGCTGACTTTAAAAATTCATATCTTTTTGTATATAGATGTAATTGAGTCATATGACCTATTAAATTAAAGCTTAGGATGTCTAATTTCATCCTGTAAAATGTCATAATTTTTCCTCATCATGAGTCATTCAAAATCACATGACAAGATCACTACCTCATAGGTGATTTCACCGAAAACATAATTATATTCTCCAAAGTTCACCATTTTACTTTGTTAATACTCCAAAGATATTAGAGACATTAGAGAATAGATTTGGGATACCTGATAAACCGGAGCTTAGCAGTCTGCTTAATTTAGACTTATTCCCAAGCCTCCAATCCCAAAATTCAGGGCATTACATTTCTCCCCCCGTGCAATAAATTTCGTCCTCGAAATTTGAACGTCTATAATTTAGGGATTAATCCTATCTCATTCTATTATCACATGCAGGCTCATAAGCCGTGTAATATCATAGTCATATTCCCATTACTAATCTCATATAGTATTTAGCATTCATCATTCATTTTGTACACAGTATGTAGCGTACAATCAAACATAGGTTCCCACAACGCTTGGTTCCATAGGCCTTACAGCCTCTTCGGGACTTCACCCAGATTCACACAATCATGTTTATTTTGTAACGGCTCAATCCTCACCCCCTTAACGAGGTCTGTTGGGCTAGTGAGCAGGCCATGGTTCAGTTTGTTAGGTTCCTCCCATGGTAGAATGTCATGCCTCATGTCAGACATAGTACCATTGGATACCAAAAAGCTTGGTCACACTGGTCTTAATGCCTTTGCTACAACCTTGTACGGTTTGAATATTCTGTCAACCTTAAAACATTACCTTGAACACACTGGTCCAATGTCATCGCACTGGGCATTAACTACAGTGCTAGACACTCAGGTCTTACAGCCTAAAGACACCGCCCTATGCAACCTTACACATCAGGTCTTACTGCCTTGAGCGTCGGCTCGTCACAATTTTCAGACACATCACATTCTGCTAACTTAAGGACTTACTAATCCATCAGGTCTTATGGCTTGAGCATATACAATTCATCATATTTGCTGAATACATATCGAGACTAACAACCTCAAGAAAATCATCGATGCCTAAAGATTAAGCATAAATTTACCATGCTTCTACTGCTTACTCTGAGGTCTATCTCCTCATATGAGCTTTAATAATATCAAGATGATTTAATAGGAGTTTCATAAGAACCTCCCCATAACACCTGACGACATCCACAATCTATATTCCTCTATGCCCACTTTGGCCCGATTCCACTTGAATCATTCGGAGCCATATAAACTCTTATTGAAACCCCTTTAATATAGAACTCATTACAACGTACCATCGTTGAAAACCAATGTTCCTGTAGATTTATTCTATAATTCAATGTCACTGTGGCTGCACTTTAGGGTTCGTCGTCACTGTGGCTATACTCTAGGGTTCGTCGTCATAGTGGTTGCACTCTAAGGTTCTGTACTCAGTGTTTCACACAAGCACCCATACACCTGGTCAGCCCCCTTCTGGTTAGAACTTTTCTTAGGTAGCCCTCTCCGATCAGATTTCACCTTAGGTAGCCCTCTTTGATTAGTTTTCACCGTAGGTAGCCCTCTCCGATCAGAACTTTCCATCTTTATAGTCACAATACAACTCCACAATTATGCCATAAAGGCAACGTTTCCAGATTCAAAGCAAACATTATTACAATCTACTCAAGATTATGGATGGGATAGTTCAATTCCTGAAGCTTCAGCTGACATGATGCATACACCCTCACTCGGCTTGCATCAATTCTCATCTCAATCTATGTCGGCTTGCATCTGGGGATTTAGTTCCCTTCCCAATCCATGCTATTTAGCATTAGTGAAGACAACAATGGGCCACTATAGATATGGGATTATCAATGTTAGTACTCTAATAAATTTTTTGATTTAACTCTTTGAAGCTCCTTTCACAATCATCATCCCATGCATAATGTTGAGTTCTAAGAAATTTTGATATAAACATCTCATCCCTTTTTTTTATTATTGTCACACCCGTGGCCCTTTTTGGCCCCGTACCCGAGTCCCTTAAGATGTGGCTCGCAGCCTCGTCGGGTAGGGTGCCTTTTTATTCACACCATATGGCCCTCCTTGGCCTTGTACCCAAGTGGCATCTCTACCACGTGGGTGAAGGATATCCACACGCCTTTTTATTATCACGCTTGTGGCCCAATTTAGCCTTCGTACCTGAGTAATCCAAGGCCCAACTGGCACCCTTACCACGTGGCGCTCCGGCCTAGTCAGGTAGAGTCGTGACTTTCAAGTCTATCCCCACCTCCCTCGTGGGTTTCTTTCACCTCCCCATACCTCAAAGCAGCGACTTGGGGGTAAGTACAAGCTTCATGGAGAATGTGGTACCATTAAGCTAGTTCCTTTTTATTGTCACTATCGCACAGCATCGCACCCTTCTGGGGAAAACTGGGTAACTAAGTACCTGGACTCAATCAAATATCTTTACTCGCCTTTTTATTGTCACATTCCTATTCTTTCTAACTGGACCCCAATTTGATGACTAGACGACCTAGTCGTTAGGGCCAGGGATAGACTCATAAAGATATCAGCATTTCCCCCTTCTGATGCCTTTTGTTTCACCTTTCGCAGGATCCGAACACTCACCCTAGGGGTTAAGATGAGCACCATGGTGAACCCTGCTACCATTAAGCTAGTGCCACACTCCCAATCTCTGACTAGACCTCACTTACTGATACTATATCATCTGGCTTGGAGGCACCTGCCTCGATGTCGAGGGTGGACTCACAAGGATATCCCCACTCCCCTGTCACACCCTTTAAATCATTTACCAAAAATGATCATTAGTCATGGAGAAACCTTAAGGCAATAACTATGTCTCAAGTCCTCATGACCCTATCAACTTACTTCCCAGGGGGTCCATCCTAGGATTTCCCTGGGTTGAGCACGCTTAACTTTCGTGTACCCATGCCCAAACGTAGATACCAGCTTCTACTGCTTCCGTCCACAGGCACCCCGTGACTACCCTCATCTCAAAAGACGTGTCGGCTATCTTCGGTCAATAAAATATTGGGTGTGGACCGCACATTGGCCTTGGCCGTATCCACTTCCTTGGGTTCCGCAATATCCTTAGACCATTCTCGTCTAGTATTGTCCCACTAACTGCCCTTCGGTACTTGCCATTTCTCAAGGCTGATTCACAAATCGGGAAGATACCCTCTTTGGTACCTCCCATCCATGCATATTTCCTAGCACCATGTAATCAAAACCATATCAGTATACCATTCTGTTGCTGGAATCGTCACTCAGACAGAACCACTTTGGGCTCCTCCAGAACCGCTTTCGGCTCTGATACCAAAATGTCACGCCCTTACTTTATTTAAACCTTTTTTCAGATTATTCGCGGAAAACGATATGCGGTTCAGTGGGCAGTACAGGAATAGCATAAATATACTTATAATATGTACATAATTACATAATTTCCCCCGAGGGGTTCATACCTGATAAATTCAAATAATGTAACTGCACCAGTCTATTAGGGTATTTAAACCCATCCCAATAAAACGGAGACATCTTCCTGTCTTCGTTCCACTATTGCAATCCCCTCTCGTGTAGTTCTTGTCTCTAATCTCTGCATACCTTATGTATTCACATGTCTTAACCCTTTTTCGCCTCAAAACGTGTGCCTCGTAAAGCGTGCCAACAGCTCAGGCTCCATATTTCATCCTCAAGCTCCCTCTGGCTTTTCCTTTTCTTGGCTGAAACCCTACCCTTCCCAACTCCATAAATCTTGCTTCAAACACCTCAAACAACATAGAAGATAAGCTTAGGAGAATGATTATACACGTTAGGTACGGATTTACCACAAAAATCGACCTATCTTGTGAGTTTTCTCCTCTCATTCTCTCTCTAAAAGAACATAACTTCCTCTCTCTATTTTTTTGAAATGGCATCAGTTTTGGGTTAAAGAGGAGGAGGAAAATGATATATCATATGGTATTTAATTATTAATTTAATTTTCAACAATTTCGAATTTTTACAAAATTCTGACAGATTTCTGTCTGAAATTTGAAAAATCTTAAATAATTCTAGAAACATCGAATTTGAGTGATTCCAAAGTCTATAGAACCATTATTGAGTCTAGTTTCAAGGAAAAATATAGAATTTTGCTAGATGAAATCACAAAATTCTCAGAATTTTAATCTTTGCCTGCTGTTCCCGAAACTTCACAATTTTTTTGTGCTAACTTCAAAAATTCATATCTTTTTGTATATGCTCTAATTGAGTCATATGACCTATCAAATTAAAGCTTAGGATGTCTACTTTCATGGCGTAAAATTTCATAATTTTTCCTCATCATTAGTCATTCAAAATTCACATGACAAGCTCACTATCTCATAGACGATTTCACCGAAAACATAATTATATTCTCTAAAGTTCACAATTTTACTTTCTTAATACCCCAAAGATATTAGAGACATTAGAGAATAGAATTTGGATACCTGATAAACTGGGGCTTAGCAGTCCGCTTAATTTAGACTTATTCCCAAGCCTCCAATCCTAAAATTTGGGGTATTACATTAAACATAAATAAAATAGTTAAAGTAGTAAAAATAGTTTTAGCAGAAAAAGATTATTATTATATAGATGAAGACTGAATAATAATTCCAAGAGCTGACAAAGGAATGATGAATTTTATAGTACATAGTATAAATAAATCAAATCAAAAAGAAATAAGACAATTAAGAAGAGTATATTTTGAAGAACCACAGAATTTTGTGTAAGAATATAATGAAGTAGTTAATAATATGATGAATAGAGATGAAATCAAAAAAGTGTTTAAGGAAAAACTTGAATTACTATCTAGAGTTTAGTTTTTATGGATAGAAGGATAACATTATATGATGATAATATATGGTATTATTGTAAAAATGACATAGAAATAAGAATACCTAAAACAGAAAAAAGATTAATAAATAATTTAATAAATAGACTTAATAATTCAAATAAGGATGAAGAAGAAGCTCTAAAACAATTAATAGAAGAAAATCAATATGATGCAATAGGATATTTACAAATACTAAATCATATAATAACAAGAAAAAATCAGAGAAATGATATCAAAAAAGAATTTAAAAACCAACTAGAATTACTTTCAAGAGTTTGAAATGGATATGTTAAACACATATATACAAAATCGAGATAGACTAATTATAGATGGAGATGAATGGGGATATAAAAGAAAAGAGTATGTTAGTATTATACCAAAAAATAATAAAAGTTTTATAAGATTAATATTAAAAAAGATAAGAAGAACTCATATATGTTAGAGCAAGCGTTTCACCCAAGAGGGGGGGTGAATTGGGTGATCTTAAAAATTTCGTTGCAAATATAAAATTTGACGTTGAAATTAAAACATGAAAGAGTAAGGAGAAATATCACCGAAGTGTACACCGGGAGTTATACTGGTTCCGCCACAACCACTTTGACCTACGTCCAGTCCTCAGAGCTTCTCTGAGAGTTTCACTATAACTTCCAAGATTCAGTGGGTTCTTGGCACCTCAGTACAAGCAAGTTCCTACACCTGGACACTCGCTCCCCCTTACAAGTTGTAATTCAATCCCAACTCAAGGTTCCACAACCTTAAGTTACCTCAACAAAAAATATTGAGTTTGAATGAAATATCTCTCTTACAGAGTAAATAAGAATCACTGAAGCATAGAATCACAAGTATAATGAAAACAGAGTAATGAACTTGATGATACGTTCATGAGTGTGTTCTTGTGTATTTCTCTGTTCAGATGTTCACATATATATAGATGCGTTGGTAATGATTGCTGGAACATATTTCTTCATGTCCGTTGGAGCGTGCGCAGCCATTATTGACTTTTCCAGTTTTTGAAAAACATACGTTGCGGTAGGTGACGGTCGGTGACATTTGAGCGTTGCTTTTGACTTTCCTTATTTGGTAAGATCTCTTCATAGTTTATCTGTTGAAATACTAAGAATACTAATATAATGAAAAGTTAATCAAATAGGAAACAAATCAATGACCGTTGGAATGATTTCAAACTTTCTGGGTTTGCTTACTCGAGTAGCTACTCGAGTATCACATGAAGTTTACTCGAGTACTTACTCGAGTATCATCGGGAAATCTTTGAACAACTGCAAGTCAATGAATAAATACAAGATTACTCGGATAGTGCATGGAATAACCAATTCTTAATCCTTTGAAAATATATGTTTACTCGGGTACTTACTCGAGTAATGCACTCACAACTTTATGAGTTACTCGGGTACCAACTCGAGTAAATCCTTACAAAAACTTTTGGTTACTCGATGCTTTACTCCAGTAATGTTGCAGGATTTCAAGGCCGAGAGCACTTACCTTGTTACTCGGATACGGACTCGAGTAATGCATTCATTTTTGCATAGGTTACTCGGGTACCACCTCGAGTAAATGTACTTTTTGTGCTTGTCTTACCCGGGTAATGACTTGAGGTTTATCTTCAAAATAACTCTTCATACTCGGGTACCAACTTCAAGTTTTCCCTGACTTCAGTGCGTTACTCGAGTACTTACTCGAGTAACATTGGCAGTGGTACAAAATTCCGAGAGCATCATTTTTTAGAAACAGAGTTACTCGAGTACTTACTCGAGTATCATTGGTAACTTGAAAGTAACTGGAAGTTTTTCATATGGTTACTCGAGTAGCTCCTCGAGTAACATTGGCAGGCCGAGAGCAACTCCAAGTTCTTTACTTGGTTACTCGAGTAGCTCCTCGAGTAACATTGGCAGGCCGAGAGCAACTTAAAAATACTTACACTATTACTCGAGTACCTACTCGAGTAACGTTGGCAGGTTACCGGAAGGTGCCTCTGGTTACTTCAAGTTTTGGCTCATTACTCGAGTACCGCCTCGAGTAATCCCTTAGAAAACTTGCTTCTGATCAAGTTTCTCAGCTTTTTCTCTTGGCCTTTCTTCATTACTCCAATGCTTACTTCAAGTGAGGCTTATCCCTATTATTCCTTTGCTCAAACTTATTTATTAATCATTTCCTTTTCAAACCATTCTTTTGTTATCATCAAAACATGAGATCTAACATTCTCCCCCTTTTTGATGATGACAAAACTTGGTGATTTTGGACATGGTTTTTCAAATTAAATTTGTCTTATTTAGTTTTGGATTCATAGCTTACACCTTGCATACACAACAATTTCATTAGTCCAACAATGTATCATAATTCAAAGCTTAAATGAACTAAAAATGCAATCATAACATACTTGTATTAAAATTTAAAATTTGCAAATTACAAAATAAGTTCAAGAGGACTAATCAAAAGACCTATCAAGTTTCAAAATGATCCCTAGAACCCATATACAACCAAATATCCCAAAATAAGTTCAGACACTTCCACAAAATCACACTCAAGCTCTTCTCCCCCTTTTTGGCTTCATCAATCAAGTGGAGGGCTAGGAGGCTTGACCACGGAAATGGGTGTCACTGGAAGAACCGGAGAATCATCTTAGCCCAAAGATTCAAAGGAGCTAGAGGGGACTGGTTCAGGCAGGTGAACTGGAGGGATTTGGATGTCATCGCTAGGAGGAGAAGGTTGGAAGACAACCATAGTAGAGGTTTCTCCTTTTGGAGTGGTCTGAATCTCAGGGTTGGTCTCAGCCTCTGGAATAAGATGTTCAGAGGAGGATGAGGAAGGAGAGATTTCCTCTGTGGGGGCAGGTGATGGAGTCGGTTTAGGAGCAGTGTCTGGCTGAGGTTTTGGAGGAGAATCATCAATGACAATGTGAATAGTCTCATTGGTATCTGGGTTGTCCACTGTATACAGAATGTCTTTGGCTTGAGTCTCAGGTGGACTAGATAACAGAGGGGTAGATGGTTCATCCTCAGGGATAGGAGTGTCAGAAGGAGGGTTTACAGGAGGTGGTGGTGGTGCAGATGAAGATGGACCAGCAGAAGGTCCGGGACCTAAGGAGTCCAGTCGTGCCAAAATCATTCTCAGAGTCTCACCTTGGGCACGTTGCTCAGCTAGCAACTCCTCATGCCTTCTGTCCATTCTCTCAACCAATTCCTCATGCCTCTTGTCGATTTTCTCAACCAACTCCGCCATCTTGAAGTTTGTGTTGGTAATCAACTCGGCGTTTGTGTTGGCGATATCCACATGGAATCCTCTGAGTATGTTTTCCATGAAGTGCTGGAGAGTGGCATTGAGGAAAGATGGCTATGATGTGGTAGTAGCTGGAGCCGATGACTAAGTGTCATCCAACTTGCTGGTCTCTGCCTCAGTGGTCTTCCTCTTCTTTTTGGAACCAGATTCCAGAGGGCCTTTGAGAGGTATGTCAATGTTCAATTTCCCTATCTGGTTTCTCCCAACAAGAGTCAACCTCTCAATGGGCTCTTTGCTATCCAAATACCATATTTTGTTCTCTTTCAGGATTAGAGACACAATCTGAGGATATGGCATTGGTGTTGTAGCCTTCCCATCCACCTTATACCTTTTCATCTCTGAGAAAATATATTCTCCCAGATCCTTCTGTTCTTTCAAAAGCAGTGAAGCGAACCACCTAAAGTCCCTATCAGAGAAATGGGTATAGTTGTTGGCTTTGTTCACTAGGGACCTAGAGTATATGTACCAAAGGACCCTATGATGATCACACATATCACTGGGCTTGAAATTTAGAGGGCCAACTAACTCTCCGGGTTTGAGAATAGTGAAGATTTGGTTTGGTTCAAGTTCAGAATAGATATCATCTGGGGGGTTTTCAATTCCTAACCACAAGTTAATCTTAGAGGGAGATATAAGTATCTTTTGGCCTCTAACTGTGGTGGTCATCTCTTCCTCAACTGAGGTTCGGTTGGCTCATCTATGATTTCTAAGTTACAATAAAAGTGGGTAATCACTTTAGTACAGAATGGTAATCTAATAGATAGCCAAGGCATAAAGCACTAGTACAAAAAAGGTGATTTAGACCGGCACATTTAAACCGGTTGTAGTAAATGAGGTCTAAAAGAAATGCGCGGTGGCATTTACGTAATTATAAAGAATTTGGGAGACCGGTTATTCTAATAACCGGTCTAAAAAATACAATTTAGACCGGTTGTAAACTAACCGGTCTTAAAAGATTAATTTTTAGACCGGTTATCATAAGAACCGGTCTAAAAATTAATATTTTTAAGACCGGTTACTAGAGAACCGGTCTTAAAAGTGGATTTTTAAGACCGGTTAGTGATCAACCGGTCTTAAAAATACACTTATAAGACCGGTTGTTAGACAACCGGTCTTAAAAGTGTATTTTTAAGACCGGTTAATCTACTTAACCGGTCTTAAAACTTTCCCCAAATTTCAACCCAGCTCCTGTGCGCGCCATCTGATCCATTTCTGAAATCAACTCCAGTCTCACTCTCGACACCATTAACCCCACTGTCAACCTGTCTCTCACCTCCCAAATCCGTCTTCCACTCCATCTCCACCGTCTTTTCCCTTCCATTCCACCGTAACTCAAGCTCCCATCATCACCGACGCCCTCTTTCTCTATCCCTCCGCCTCCGTCAATCTCTTTCTCGGCCACCACCATCACAGATCTGGCTCTATTTCCAGCACCGCCAGCAACTGTCATCACAGCTTAGAAGCAGTTGGTAATCTCCCCTGTTTTACTGTCTTCATGTCTTTAGCCACCCTATTTGATTAATTTTATTTCAATTTGCACATTTAGCCACCTGTGCAATTATGGTTAGGATTCGCATATACAGAGTATTTGTGTGACTCATGATAGAACATAAGATTGAACAGATGATGAATTAGGAGTTTTTCTATCTGCAAGTTAATTCCAGGAATTTAAAAAAAAATCCCAGTCTTAAGCGAGCTTATGCACTGATGTGAGGTTAATTTGAGGTTTTACATTGTTTGTCTGTGAATATAGCCACTATGTTGATTGCTTTGCTCTGATTAGCCTCTTACTATGTGAGCGCTGCAGAATTTTGTTGTTCAATATTTTGAAACATTCTCTTGATAGCTTGCAAATGCTTAGTTACTTTGGAAATTCTACTCTGAATTGTGGAGAGGAATATTGGCATTTAGGCTTGAATTTCAAAGATGGCTTAAGTATTAGGAGCTAGAGAGTACTGATATTTGAATGTTCTAACAAGTTCTAGAATATATAAGTCATTTTGTGGCCTTTTATAACCTTGCTTTCAGCATAATGACTTGGCTTGAAGAGTTGCATATTGTCATATGATTTGGCACAATGGTGAATGAGTGTTTGATCACTTTATTTTGCTTGATTCAAGTGAGTGAGCCATGAAATTCTTTGAATGATGTGGTACTAGCTTTACGGTTGAGCTTTGCAATCTATGTATGCTGTGGAATTATGTTCCTCGTGTGTGCTGAATTTTTGAAGCTTTCAATTTCCTTTGACATCCTGATGTGTAATTGGAAGAAAGATTTTTTTTTCCCTTCTTTGATGTGCTCAAGAAACGGTGAAACTGGAAAATATGGGAGGATATCTCTTTATGATACTACTTTGACCTTAACTAACTAAAGTAATTATGATTATGATTATTATCCGAAGAATATGTTTAGTTATTTTATCGATATAGTCTTCACATGTCATAGCTTACGATTTATCTTTCTTTATTGTCGTTACAGGTAAATGACGGATCCCCAGCGTCCTAGTGCAAAGGATCAACCACCTCCTCCACCTCTGAGTCAGCTAGCTAGTGCTCAGCAGAGTCAGCCAGCTAGTGTTAACCAGGGTGAGCCTAGCAATGCTCCGAGCCAGGGTCGTAGTGAGCGCAGTAGCCAGTCTATACGGAGGGGTAGACGTGCCACACGGTTGACAGATGTTTCCCTCAGTCGGAGTGCAGGCCAAAAGATACCGATTGAGTTTGATAGACATTGGAAACCAATCGGGCCTAATGCACAACGATATAGGAGTTTCGTCGGCCTCCTTGCACGTAACAAGCCGAGCATCTTGATAGAGGAGTGGAGAAATGTCGATCCAAAGGTGAAGCAGCATATTTGGGACACTATTCAGGTATACAATTCTCTTCTGTATGTAATTAATTATTATCAAATGTCACTTCATTTGTCACTTACTCCTTCAATGCATGCATTTCAGCTCACCTACGACGTTCCTCAGAGTGAGATCTTGTACAACAAGACGATGACGTATTGTTATGAGCGCTGGAGCAAGTTTAAGACAAGTCTGACCAACAATTACATTCATATTGAGGTGAAAGATGGTCAGCCTCGTCCTAATCCGTGCAGCACGTATACATTTCTTGATCAAGCGACTTGGCAAGAATTTGTTAGGCTTCGAACTACTCCTGAATCTTTGGTTAGTTGACTTATTTTTCATTTTATTTACTTAGCAATTATCTTAATTGATTATAACACTTTCCTTTTGTATCATTTCTTATTCGCAGGCAAAAAGGCAAAAAGCACAAGAGAGTGGTAGAAAGAATGATTGCCCTCATACAATGTCTCGTGGGGGTTATGCAAAGGCTGAAAGAGACTTGTTAGCGGCCAAACGGAAGAGATTGGAAGAAGCATCTCAATCCGATCCTTCTGTTCTTCTTTCTCCGCCATCTCCGATTCGTCGAGAAGAAAAATGGCAATTTGCCCACCAAAAGAGGAGTGGGACTTATACGAGTGAACAATCTCGTATAGTTGGTGAAAGAATTGTAAGTATATATCGTTATTGTAATTAATTACATAAGAAACGTACATTATTACTTATGTTTGTTATTTTGTATTATGTTACAGGATGAACTTAAAAAACAACAAGCTGAGGGCTCTTTTAAGTCGGAGGGCAGGAATGACATCCTCATAGTTGCTACTGGCAAACACGAGCATCCAGGCCGTGTCAGGGGAGTTGGAGGAGGGGTAGGGATACGGGATTACTTTGGAGCCCCCGTATGCCATTCCTCAAACATCGTGACTAGGGAGGAATTGGAGACTATGTTGGCCATTGCAAGAGCAGAAGCAAAGGCCGAGGCTGAAGCATCTTTTGATGCACTATTAGAGACCCGGTTGAGCAAGATGAAAGAGGAAATGATAGTGTTTATGAGCTCAAGACAAGATACCAGTGCTCCCCAGCCACAATCGATTGATCCTAAGAAGCAGAGCACTAAAGGTAGTTGTTGCAACATCGGGCAGTCATCAGAGGGTCCTAACCCACAAATTACTGAGCTTTGTGATCTTTTTGTCGAGGATCCTCTGAGACGGTTAGTTGCACGGGGTAGTGTGCATAACCTGGGATCAACTGTCCACCACCGACAAATGGAAGGTGATCAAGTCCGGGTGTCAGTTGACGAGGTGATTATTGCGGATGCACCTGTCCCTATCCCTTCTGATGAATTCAAGATCGTTAGCGATGTCTTGGGCACATTCATCTTGTGGCCAACGAACCTTGTTTCTGGTCGAGCCGAGGATAGTCCGATCAAAGCCCCACCAAGTCCAGCTCCCTTCACTCAGCAAGTTTCACAGCCTCCATTGAATATCATGCAGCAAGTGATTCTGATGGCATATGATACATCCTTCAAAACAAGAGAGTGGCCTACGGATTCAGTTGTTGGACAGTCAGGAGTGACATGCTATCTTGAGAGGGATGATTTGATGTCCCTGGTAGCTCCTGGACAAAATCTTACGATTGGGATTGTCCAACTGTTCTTAATGTAAGTAGCTTCCGCAATTCAAAGTAAATATTTTAAAAGTTTCACCATTTACCTTTTATTTATGTGCTTGCGTTATTGTAGGTACATGCATCGTAGGTTGGTCTCCTCTGGCAAAAGCGAAAAATTTGGATTCTTATGCCCCCATCACATCCAAGAGAAAGGGACCACTGCTGCTACTAGACATACATACTTGTCACAGAGGCTTAGTGAAACTGGAACTGAGTGTTTCTTGGCTCCATATGTGCATAGGTAAGAAACAAAGTGATATTTTATAATTTATATAATGTTTTATGTTTGCTTAATATTCTTCTGTTTTTTTCAGTGATCATTGGCAGTTGCTTCTTCTATGCAAGAGTAGTTACACTGTCATCCTCTTATGTTCCCTCCACTTCAAACCAGGGAATGATTTGAAAAAGACCATGAATTCGTTAGTTTTCTTGCATTCTTACCTTTTGTATGCAAAGTTTATGGAATTTGTGTAAAACCAATAACCTTTGTCATTGTGATGATCATAGGTCTATGTGGACATTCCTACACAGTGCTTGTGGTAAGCATGTTCGTGATTTAAAGGACCCTACATGGATCATGCCAAAGGTTAGTACATATGGATTAACATTTGTTTAAAGAATGTAATAAGACATGCCTTTATATTTGTTTTAATGATATCATGTTTTTTCTCAGAGCCGTCGGCAACCAAAGGGGTCCAACTTATGTGGTTTTTATGTTTTGAGACACATTTACAATATTATCACTCTAGGCACGACTGATTTTACTCAAGAGGTAAATTTATATTTCAGAACTTTTGTTTTACTTTATTGTTTTTAAGTTACTAAGTCAATGTTTCGTCTGGTTTTGGTGTTACAGATGTTTGATCTTGCCGATCCCTTTCCTGAAGAAGATATTGATTTCATTCGCACATGTTGTGCTGAATTCATCCATGAGCTATTACAAAAATAGTGAGTTTTTGAATCCAATGTTACATTGTACATTATTTTATTTCATTCTGCATGTATTTGGCTCTGATTTGTATGTTTTATTTTATTTTTGTGATTGCTTGGTTTCATTTATTTGAAGCAATTTTTGTTATATGATCTTGTCTTCTATAATGTGCAAATGTTTGTTTCTTCTCACGGACTGTTTCATTAGAGAATGAGTTGGCTATTTACAGAGAAAACTATGGAAGGTTAATGTCAGATGAAGAAACCAGAAAATGGGAATAAGATATATACACACACACACTTGGAATTGGAGTGATGGTAGTGGTAATTGTGGGGTGTTCAGGCATTATCTTCTTTGCCATGAACAGCTCAAGTATTATTAGCTGAATAGATGTTGATAATAACTATATTCTATGTCTCACGGATGTCTCTGTAATGGTTATATAATAGAAAATAATATGCTGATAATGTCTTGAATATCCCTTTAATATGTTGATAGTTGTATTGATGATATAAGCGATTTCTTTCCTAGCAGAGAGAAATTAACATGTTCTAATTTTGATGCGTAATGAATGAAGTGAGTGAATTGGTGATATATGCAGGGATTATGGATTCTTCATATTCGTCAAAGGGAAAGAAGAAGGGCTTGGCAGATCAAGCAGCTTTTGCATATATGTTCATTGCTTTTTTTTTACTCCTGTCATTTAATTTGGTCATCCTTACTGTCTAGCTAATTGCAAATGAATCATCAATAACTGACTTTACTGCTGGCTGCTTGTATATATGAACATTAATTTGTTGCTGCTATAGACTGGTGCTTTTGAATTTTGAAATTCAAAAGTGATTGTTATTATGTACTGCTGTTTAAAATTGGAGCATTCTGTGCGTGTACATATAATAAAAGGGGCGTTTTTTTAAAAAAAAAAGAAGTTTTAAGATCGGTTGTAGCCACAACCGGTCTTAAAAAGTACTTTAAGACCGGTTGTGGGAACAACCGGTCTTAAATGTGAGACTTTTAAGACCGGTTGTACACCACAACCGGTCTTAAAAGTCTCACATTTAAGACCGGTTGTTCCCACAACCGGTCTTAAAGTACTTTTTAAGACCGGTTGTGGCTACAACCGGTCTTAAAACTTCTTCTTTTTTTTTAAAACGTGCCTGTTATTAAGTGACTTTTAAGACCGGTTTTACCCACAACCGGTCTTAAATGTCTAACATTTAAGACCGGTTGTGGTACAACCGGTTTTAAAAGTGTGACTTTTAAGACCGGTTCTAACAACCGGTCTAAAAAATAACAGACTTTTTAGACCTGCTGTATCAAGACCTAATACAGAACCGGTCTAAAAAGTCATTTTTAACCGGTCTAAAAAGTCATTTTTGTACTAGTGAAGGGATATAAATAAGGACTTAGGTCATGCTTCACTACCTCTTGAAGTAACCTTAGATCAACATAGTGTGTCTTACACACCTTCCTTCTGGAGAATTGAGACAAGTACTTTGGAGACTCCACCAATTTGCTAACATTGAATCCCTTTGGTGGATTGGTGATCTCTGCTTCCAGTATTTTGGACTTCTTGGAAGATTGTCCCTTCTCCATTTGATCAATGATTCCAGCCATAGCATTAGCCACATTCTTGTCATACTTTAGCTTTTTGATAGGCTTTGGTGTGAAAGAGGGGGTAGAGGAATCAGAGGGAGGAGGTGAGGGAGATTTGGCACTCTTCCCTCTTCCGGTTGAGGTACTCTTCTTGGATTGAGCCCTTGTAGCAATAGGCTCTTTAATCACCACACCTTTGGGTTTTGATTGAGATAGAGGAATTTTTGCTTTTGGTCTTGGAGTGAGTTTTCTTCTCTTCTTGGGAGGAGAAGAAAGAGGATCAGAGTGTTGTTGGGATTCAGAGGAGTCTATAGGAGTAAGGTTTTTAGTCCTCATCTTTCTGGAAGATTGAAAGCTGAAATTTTCTGAGATACAGACGCAGAATAGGGCACAGAGATTCTGAGAAAAATAGGAGGTTTTTGGAGCTGAAATTTCTTGGGTTTTGACGGAAATGAAGCAAGGAATCACTTATGAAAATTTTTTGTGAGAGAGAATAGTGATTTACTCGAGGAGATTTTATGGAAATGACCGAGTTTGTGAAAGATAAAGACCTAGAACCCGACGTTACTCGAGGCCTTACTCGAGTAATGTTCAAGTTTACTCGAGGCCTTCCTCGAGTGTTCATACAGAAAAATTCTAAAATAATTTATTTAAAATGCGTACCTGGCATGAATAATATTGTAATTATCCATGGATGTTCCCTTGATCATTTAAAACCAATTCTGAGCAGATTTGAGTCATTATTCATCGATTTTGAAAATCTGGACTTGCAGTTACTCGAGGCCTTACTCGAGTAAGCTTCAAGTTTACTCGAGGCCTTCCTCGGGTAACCTGAGTTTTCAACTTGTGACTCTTCATTTCTTTGTAACTGAACCATTATATTTGAAAATCAAGTAACTTGATCCGTTACTTCCAGTTTTGAAGTCCATTACTCGAGTACATACTCGAGTAAAGTGTTTCTTTACTTCAAGTTGTTCCTCGGGTATTGCTTCTCTGTCACATATTACTTCAAGTTGGTACTCCAGTAAATATGTCCTCTGATCACCTCTGTTTTTGTTTCTCAAAACAGAGTTTCAACCTTCCTGCAAAACAAATTTCTATATACTCCGATGCTTAAGTTAGTAATCATCAAAACTTTAACAAATGACTTCATCTAATATTATGAGAAACTGAAATAACTTACAATTCATTGGGATTTACCATTCCCAATTCTCTTCAAATGTATAGAAATTGATCTTTTGCAAGGGGTTTTGTGAAGATATCAGCTAGTTGAAGATGAGTAGGAATGAATATCACTTTCACATCTTTCTTTTGAACATGATCTCTGATGAAGTGATGTCTGACATCGATATGCTTGGTTCTAGAGTGTTGAACTGGATTCTTTGCCAAGCTTATCGTACTAGTATTGTCACAATAGATTGGTATTTCTTTGAGATAAATACCAAGATCTTGTAGTTGTTGTTTTAACCATATTACTTGTGCACAACAGCTTGAGACTGCAACATATTCGGCTTCCGTTAACGAAAGAGACACTGTATTTTGTTTCTTGCTGAACCATGATACAAGAGATCCTCCAAGAAATTGTCCTTGTCCACTGGTGCTTTTTCTGTCTGTCTTGTATCCTCCATGATTTGAATCTGAATATGCAACAAGATATTCACTTCTTCCTTTGGGATACCATAGACCCAATTCAGGTGTGTCAGCAAGATATCTAAAAATTCGTTTGACCGTTTCAGCATGTGATTCTTTTGGTGCCGATTGATATCTAGCACATATGCCAACACTAAATTGGATGTCTGGTCTACTTGCCGTGAGATAGAGTAATGATCCAATCATTCCTCTATACTTTGTTATGTTGTAGTCTTTCCCTTTGACATCAGCATCAAGCAACATAGTTGAGCTCATAGGCGTGTCCCTGCCATTCGCTTCATCCATTCCATACTTCTTCAATAGCTCTTTTAAATACTTTGTTTGAGATATGAAGATTCCATTCTTTCTTTGTTTGATTTGTAAACCGAGAAAGAAATTCAGTTCTCCCATCATTGTCATTTCAAATTCTCCCTGCATTATCTCAGAAAATTCCTTACACAGAGATTCATTAGTAGCACCGAAAACAATATCATCAACATATATTTGAACAATTAAAATATCATTGTGTTTTCGTTTTATAAAGAGTATTGTATCAACTTTTCCCCGTACAAAACCTTGATCGAGAAGAAACTTACTGAGCCTTTCATACCAGGCTCTAGGAGCTTGTTTTAAACCATATAAAGCCTTTTTAAGTTTGAAAACATGGTCAGGTTTGGTAACATCCTCAAAACCTGGAGGTTGTTCTACATACACTTCTTCCATGATGTAACCATTTAGAAAAGCACTCTTTACATCCATTTGATAGAGTTTGAATCCTTTGATGCATGCAAAGGCTAAGAGTACACGTATAGCTTCCAATCTAGCAACTGGAGTATACGTTTCCTCATAATCAATCGCTTCTTCCTGATTATAGCCTTTGGCCACCAATCTTGCCTTGTTTCTGACAATAATTACATATTCATCGAGTTTGTTTTTGAATACCCATTTAGTTCCAATGATCGGATGATCCTTGGGTCGGGGTACCAAATCCCAAACTTGATTTCTCTCAAATTGATTTAGTTCTTCTTGCATTGCTATAACCCAATCATTGTCTGATAGGGCTTCATCAATGTTAGAAGGTTCAATATCAGAAATAAATGCAGAAAAACTTACTTCATTGAAAATTCTATTTCTAGTTTTGATCCCTTCATTCACATCTCCTATGACTTGATCTAAGGGATGACTTTTATTGTATTTCCAAGCTCTAGGTTGTCCTAGGGATTGTTCTTCTTCCTTAGTTTCATCAACCTCTGGAATAAGAGATTTAGAAATAGATTGACCATTTTCTTGATTTAAAACAACTTCCTGTTCTTCATCAATGATTTTGTCAGAGGATTCAAATTCATCAAATACAATATGAATTGATTCTTCAATAATACATGTTCTTTTATTGTAAACTCTATATGCTTTACTTCGATTAGAATATCCTAGGAAAATTCCTTCATCTATTTTAGAATCAAATTTTCCTAAGTTATCTTTACCATTATTATGAATGAGACACTTACAACCGAAGATGTGTAAATGAGCAATATTTGGCTTTCGTCCTTTGTACAACTCGTATGGTGTCTTTCCGAGTTTTGTTCTGATATATGCTCTATTTGAAATATAGCAAGTTGTACTCATAGCATCAGCCCAGAACACTTGAGATACATTCTTTTCATTCAACATTGCTCTAGCCATTTTAGTGAGCACTCTATTCTTGCGTTCCACAACTCCATTTTGTTGAGGCGTCCTTGGAGAAGAGAAATTGTGATCAATGCCATTAGTATCACAATACTCTTCAAAGGCTTGATTTTCAAATTCCCCACCATGATTAGTCCTAATACCTGCAATGGACATACCTTTCTCATTTTGTACTTTCTTGGCAAAAACAAGAAATTCTTCAAAGGTTTCATCTTTTGATGATAGAAAAATAACCCATGTAAATCTAGAGAAATCATCAACAATGACCAATGAATATAGATTGCCACCAAGACTCTTTACTCTTGCTGGACCAACTAAATCCATATGAAGTAATTGTAATGGTCTATTTGTTGAAATTTCATTTTTCAATTTGAAAGATGATTTAGTTTGTTTACCCTTTTGACATGCATCACAAATCAAGTCATTTTTGAAATTAACTTTGGGTAATCCAAGGACTAGATCCTTTTTGAGTAATTTGCCTAGTTGATGCATATTGACATGAGCCAATCTCTTATGCCATAACCAACTTTCATCGACATTACTCAGAAAACAGTTTTCAGATTCATTTTTACTAATATCTAGAGTATAGCAGATACCTTCCCTTTTTGCTCTGAGCTTAGCCTTGATATTCTTCTTATCAAGCTGTAAGTCATTCTTGTTGATGATTAAACATTCTTCTGAGTCAAATATTACCCAGTTGTTTTTATCTGCACTTTGACTTACGCTCAGCAAATTGTGACACAAGCCTTCAACATAATATACATCTTTGACTTGTATTCCTTTGTCATTTTTGATTTCACCAATTCCTGCTATCCTTCCGGATTGATTTCCTCCAAATTTTACCTTTCCACCTTCCTTAGGTTGTAATGTGGTAAAACTTTCGAAATCTCCGGTCATATGTCTAGAGCATCCACTATCTATGTACCACTTGCTATTTTTGGATGCTTTGAGACATACCTACAATCAAATGACTAGGTCTTAGGTACCCATATCTTTTTGGGTCCTGTTGGGTTAGTACAAATAATTTTCTGAAGATATGAACCTTTAGGTACCCATTTGTAGGTTCCTATTGTTCCTTTCTTCTTATGAATGCATGAAGATGTATAATGACCTTTTCTATTACAGTAATTACAAAATGCAAAAGGATTTGATGTATGCACAGAATGCTGGAAATAATTCAAATATGACTTACCTCCTGCTTTCTTTCTACTTTTCCTTTTATCTGACTTTGGATCATATCCAATTCCAGATCGGTCATTTACAAATCCTTGAGCTTTTAAAATAACATTTAGCATCTCACTTCCTTGTGTAAATTTTTCAAGAGTTTTTGTGAGATCAATGTTTTTCTTTCTCAAAGATGAACAATTTTCACAATCCTTTTCTTTAAGTTCAGTTTCAAGAGCTTTGTTCTTCTTTTTGAAAACAATCAATTCTTTAACTACTTTAATGAATTCAGAATGTAAAGCATTATATTCGGAAAGTAATTCATCATAGGTAGGTTCAGAATCATTTACCTCCTCTTTTGTTTCTTCTTAAGCGACGAGGCATATATTAGCTACTTCCTCCTCATCACTTTCTTCTTCAGAGGAACTATCACCCCATATAGCAGATACGAAGGCCTTCTTTTTGTTGAAGAATTTGCCTTTTCTCTTTTCTTTGCTCTTTTGATTCAGTTCTAGACATTCTGATTTGATATGTCCTGGTTTTCCACATTTATAGCAAATGATATGATCTTTGCTGCTAGTTCCACCTTTTTGAAAGTGTTTGAATCCTTGTCCTTTCTTGTAGAACTTTCTGAATCGTTTTATAATTAGGCCCATTTCATCATCGTCAAACTCCTCATCCTCATCTTGATTCTCTTCTTTTACCTTTAGTGCAAGACCTTTCTTTTTCTTGTCACCAATGTCATCTAGTTCTCGTTTGAACTTTAGTTTGCTTTCATATTCAGAAAGACTTCTAAATAGAGAAGCAACTGATCTCATTGATTCTCCTTTTGCTTCTTCTATCGCAGTGACTTTGGCCTCCCATTCTTTAGAAAGAGTATTTAAAATCTTTCGTACTTGGGTATGTTGATCATAAGATTTCCCAAGTGCTGCAAGTTGATTAACAAGATGAGTATATCTAAGTTCAAATTCAGAAATTGATTCACCTGATTTCATTCGAAGTAAATCGAATTCAGTGACTAAGGTGTTGATCCGATTCTCCTTTATTCCCGAAGTTCCTTCATGAGCTATTTCCAGAGCTTCCCACATTTCCTTTGCTGTTGGAAGTGTGCAAATTCTGAAATACTCACTTTGACTCAAGGCACTTTGTAACATTAGAATTGCCTTGCTGTTGAGAGTGATAAGCTTCTTGTCATTCTCATCATATTCCGCTGGCGTCTTGGGAATTTTCTGAGAATCTACAGTCTTTGTAGGTTGATAGTTTCCACTCTCAATCACATCCCATAGCCCATATTCAGTAGCCATTACGAATACTCTGAACTTTGCTTTCCAGAAAGAAAAGTCTTCGCCACTGAAACCTGGAGGTCTAGTGATGGATGCACCGTCGGGAAGAATTCCTTCACCCATGCTTGCCATTGGATCCTTCTTAGGTTGTTATACCTTTACAAGAAGACCTACGCTCTGATACCAAATGTTAGAGCAAGCGTTTCACCCAAGAGGGGGGGTGAATTGGGTGATCTTAAAAATTTCGTTGCAAATATAAAATTTGACGTTGAAATTAAAACATGAAAGAGTAAGGAGAAATATCACCGAAGTGTACACCGGGAGTTATACTGGTTCGGCCACAACCACTTTGACCTACGTCCAGTCCTCAGAGCTTCTCTGAGAGTTTCACTATAACTTCCAAGATTCAGTGGGTTCTTGGCACCTCAGTACAAGCAAGTTCCTACACCTGGACACTCGCTCCCCCTTACAAGTTGTAATTCAATCCCAACTCAAGGTTCCACAACCTTAAGTTACCTCAACAACAAATATTGAGTTTGAATGAAATATCTCTCTTACAGAGTAAATAAGAATCACTGAAGCATAGAATCACAAGTATAATGAAAACAGAGTAATGAACTTGATGATACGTTCGTGAGTGTGTTCTTGTGTATTTCTCTGTTCAGATGTTCACATATATATAGATGCGTTGGTAATGATTGCTGGAACATATTTCTTCATGTCCGTTGGAGCGTGCGCAGCCATTATTGACTTTTCCAGTTTTTGAAAAACATACGTTGCGGTAGGTGACGGTCGGTGACATTTGAGCGTTGCTTTTGACTTTCCTTATTTGGTAAGATCTCTTCATAGTTTATCTGTTGAAATACTAAGAATACTAATATAATGAAAAGTTAATCAAATAGGAAACAAATCAATGACCGTTGGAATGATTTCAAACTTTCTGGGTTTGCTTACTCGAGTAGCTACTCGAGTATCACATGAAGTTTACTCGAGTACTTACTCGAGTATCATCGGGAAATCTTTGAACAACTGCAAGTCAATGAATAAATACAAGATTACTCGGATAGTGCATGGAATAACCAATTCTTAATCCTTTGAAAATATATGTTTACTCGGGTACTTACTCGAGTAATGCACTCACAACTTTATGAGTTACTCGGGTACCAACTCGAGTAAATCCTTACAAAAACTTTTGGTTACTCGATGCTTTACTCCAGTAATGTTGCAGGATTTCAAGGCCGAGAGCACTTACCTTGTTACTCGGATACGGACTCGAGTAATGCATTCATTTTTGCATAGGTTACTCGGGTACCACCTCGAGTAAATGTACTTTTTGTGCTTGTCTTACCCGGGTAATGACTTGAGGTTTATCTTCAAAATAACTCTTCATACTCGGGTACCAACTTCAAGTTTTCCCTGACTTCAGTGCGTTACTCGAGTACTTACTCGAGTAACATTGGCAGTGGTACAAAATTCCGAGAGCATCATTTTTCAGAAACAGAGTTACTCGAGTACTTACTCGAGTATCATTGGTAACTTGAAAGCAACTGGAAGTTTTTCAGATGGTTACTCGAGTAGCTCCTCGAGTAACATTGGTAGGCTGAGAGCAACTTAAAAATACTTACACTATGTACTTGAGTAACGTTGGCAGGTTACCAGAAGGTGCCTCTGGTTACTTCAAGTTTTGGCTCATTACTCAAGTACCGCCTCGAGTAATCCCTTAGAAAACTTGCTTCTGATCAAGTTTCTCAGCTTTTTCTCATGGCCTTTCTTCATTACTCCAATGCTTACTTCAAGTGAGGCTTATCCCTGTTATTCCTTTGCTCAAACTTATTTATTAATCATTTCCTTTTCAAACCATTCTTTTGTTATCATCAAAACATGAGATCTAACAATATATGGGAAAATCAAATATTAGAATATATTTCTTTCCAACACCTATTATTATATGAAGAAGAATATGGTAGGGTAGTAAGAGAAAGGAAGGAAAGAAAAAGTATAAAGAAAACTTTGAAAAAACGTTTAGAAGTTTTGTCTAGGATATGAGTAGGCCATTATATTATAATTTGATAAAATTTAATTATAAAAAATATAGAGCCAAAAAATATCATGCTTTAATAGATACTGGAGCAAATCTAACGGTAGCAAAATATAATGTTTTATCACCAGAACTATGGAAAAGGAAAATTAAAATGCTTAGAATGGAAAGTGCAGGAAAAGAAATACATATGATAGAACTTGAAGTAAAAGATATAAATGTACAAATAGGAAATTATGAATTATTAATAAAAGAATTAAATCAATATAATGAACTGTGTAATTCTAGGATTAGATTTCTTAGAACAATATTTTCCTTTGCATATGATTAGTAAAGCTTTATGTAACACCCCAAATTTTATTCACCAAAAATATATTGTAATTATTTGAGTAATTCAATAAAATGGTGAATATTCATGAATTTGGATCTTGTGGATTTTGAAATAGTCATATTCATAAGTAAATGGGCAAATTAATTCAAGAATTGAATTAAACTACAAAGGGGATAGCAAAATCATAATTTAGCCAATTTAGCCCAAGATTAATTATTTTCCAATTAATTGGAGTTAATTTCAATTAATCAAGGAAAATAAAGGATAATGGGATTATTCTTGGTGGAATAAATCAAGAATTTGGGAAATTAAGGGGGATTATATATAATTCAATTACGTGAATTATGGGATTAATGAAATGCAAATTTTTCTCCTCTTCCTCTCTTATTTTTGTCCAACATGAAAGAAAAAAGGAAAGAAATATTAAAATACATGATCACATGCCACAAGAAGAAGGAAATGACGACCATGGTTGAGTGAGTTGTTGATTAATGTTGAGTGTAAGAATGGGAAGGGAAGCTTGAGTGAAGGAGTGAAACACATGATTACATAAAAGAGTGTAAGGATGGACATAGAGAAAGAAGCATGGCTAGTGGAGAAAAAAGGGGAAGTAGGGATGGAAATTTGAGAGCAAGAAGGGAAGTCAATTGACTCAAATAAATGACAAGTCAATGAAAAAATTAAGAGGAAGAAGGACTTGTGACAAGTGTCACATTAGGGGTCATTGATTAAAGTAAGGACTAAGAGGCAACAAGAGACAAAATAATAAAACATACTCCTTCCTCTTTCCAAGTCACATTCGTCCAAGGCAAGCAAAAGAGAGAGAGAGTGAGTTTGTGAGTTCCTTTGGAGACTTAGAGAGCAAGAGGAAGCAAGAGCTAAGGTAAGAGTTGTTTTCAAGTTATTTAAGCTTCCTATCTTGTGTAGTTCATCCTCTAATCTCTTATTCTTCATGGAAATCATGGTTTAGCAAGCTAATCTTCAAGGTTGAGGAGAGAGAGAGGACGTCCTAGAGAGAGAAACACCAAGGATCAAGAGGTAATCTCCAAAACCTCAATTTCTTAGAGTATTGAAGTTGTTGTTGGTGATTGTTGTTTGGTTTTGTGATTTTTGGGATGAGTTGTAAAATTAGAAAAGCCATAACCCTAAGGGGTTATGCTGCCCAAAATTCTTTAAATCATGATTATGAAGTGTTTAAATGAGTTAACTAAGGATTAGAAGTGGAAAAGTACAAGTTTTGGAAGCTAAAACACAAAGCTCCATTTTTCTATTTTTCTTCATATTTTTGGCCAGACCGTAACTGGTACTAGGAGTTGGATTTTCATGAAATAAATGGTTTCATTGGACCCAGTGGGCAAAAATAGGTGGGGTTACATTTGGGCACATTTTCGGTAGAGGCCGAAAAAGCATAATTACGAAAACGCCACTGAAATCACTAAATAGGGGCTGTCAAGGGTATTTTGTAATTTGACAGTGAATTTGGTAATTTCAAGCCCGAAAATGAATTCCTTGGGCAAAAATAAGTTAGAATAGCCTTAGTCAAAATTTTGGGGAAATGTGCCATCTGGCTTGGTATGGCGGGCCGGACCGGGGTCCTGAGGTCATTTTAGTAAATTTTCATCATAAACTAATATAACCACAAGAAACACTATGGAAGAATATAAAATGATACTTGGATAGGTTATGACCTATTTCTTGTACATTTAATATTTTAGGACCGAGTCGAGAGCCTAAATGACACGTTTTACGAGACATTATTAAACAAAGGATTATAAAGCGTTGAGGTAGGGACATTATCCTTCATATATTATGCCATAGTTATATGATTGTGTGAATGTCAATGTTTGTAAATGCACTTTATTAATCAACACGATTTGTAAAAATAATGAACATGAAGTACAATTCTTAAAAAATAATAATCTTGTAGAAATACAACATATATTAGCAACATTAAACATTGTAGAAATAAAAACTATAGAACAAAGAATTATATATATATATATATATTTGTACTTGTTTGCCAATTAAGTAATATATTTTTGTACTTGAGGGATAAAGAACCCTCAATTATTCTTACAGCATGATACATTAGTTTTCATGCAATTTCTTGTCCTGCAATAGTTTGGTGTAATTATGAAATTATGAATTGCTTGGTAGATCAATATTTTGTAATTAGGATGTCTCTCTTTAAAAATCTTTTTGAAGAAGGTAGGATTCAAACTCTGTTAACCCATTTTTGTAATCTAATTGATCCACCACTAGACCAAGTATCTAAGTTCTACAAAGTTTTCATTTAACCCTATTTATGTTGTAAAAAGTGTAGACCTAAATTTATATTTAAATATTCAGCTGGATTTAATTAGAATTTTCCCAAACTTTTATCTTGAAAATGTTTTAAACAATTTGTTTAAATTGTTTTTATTAAAATCACTTTTAATGCCAAAGGGCATAAATTTATTATCAGTTTCTATAACATATCTTTCTTATTCCATTTTATTAATTATTAAATATAATAGGTTTGAGCCAAAATTAAAATTAAGATATGATCATACAAATATAAAGAGGGAAAAGGACAAAAAAATAACTTCGAAATTGCAAAATTGCAAATAAGGTATTTCCCAAAAAATGAATTGTAAATTGCTTATCAAGTTTCGTCATTCTCTTATCAATTCACTACTACAAAATATACATATTACTACCCTAAAGGACGTCATTTTTTTAAAAAGGGACGCCAAAAACACTAAGACTTTAAATTTCGCTCTAAAACATTTGATTTTCGTGCCAGAAGGAAGGTTTAGGCGTCCCCAATTTGACTGAGGACGCCTAAAACCATGTTTAGGCGTCCCAAGTCAAATTGGGGACGCCTAAACCTACATAAGATGTCCCCAATATCAGTGGGGACGTGTAAAATTATTTTTTAAAAAAAAAGTTGGTTTAGGCATCCCCAACTTGGTTGAGGACGCCGAAACGTTCTCATGCTCTAGTTGACATGACCAGTGTATGTGACTTCTGTCAGAACAACTTGCGTAAAGGTAAAGAATTAAAATAGGGAACTTTCCAGTAAGTAGGCAGGTGTGTGTGTGAGAGAGATATGAGGCTCTCAACTTGTTTTTTTTGAATGGGAATGGCAAATTATATTGATAAAACAATATGTACATTAGTAGTTGAGAACGTTACAGAAAACTAAATCAAGACTTTTAACAGGTAAAATATTATGACTCGTGTGCCTTTCAGTGAATGTTTAAGGAAGCTAGAGTTTCCTTTGCTTGGCTGATGTGGTTAGAGAGGGAGAGTACTTCATTTACTAGTCGATGTGGCTCTGTGATCGCCTCATTGAAAATGAGGCCCTCAACTTTTGACTATGCACGAAACACCCTTTGAAAACAAAGCAAGAAATACAAGACTTTCTCCACAACTAGTCAACACGCAAGCAAAAAAAAACTAAAGAAAAAGAAAACCTTTAGACGTCCCCAAAACAGGTGGGGACGTCGAAAGGTAGGATTTAGACGTCCCCAGCTGTTTTGGGGACGTCTAAAGTAAGTTTAGACATCCCCAGCACAGCTGGGGACGTCTAATCTTGATGTGATCACGTCAGAAAAGCTAGTCTAGCTCCTCCCCTGCAGCATCATATCACTCCTCCCAACTTCACTCCGTCCCCATGTCGGTCTCCTCTCCCTTTCTTTGTTTTCTTCTTTCTCCAAAGCACTTCCATCCACATCTTTGTGCTCTCCTCTCCCCTTCTTGTTTTTCTTCTTTCTCCAAAGCTAAAGTTCACTTCCATCCCCATCTTACCACCGTATATGCTCTGGGTTTGCAGCGTTTTCTCCCATTCTCTCCACCGTCAGCCTCCCTCATACCACCGTGGTTTATCTCCCTCTAAAGTTTCAGCTACATGTTAGCATTTACCCACTGAACTTGTTAATGCTTAGCAAAATGCGTTTGGTTTATCTCCCTCTTTGTTTGCAATTTTTTTTTTTGGTTTACCTATCTTCTGTATCCATAACGTGATGGGGTTGCCCAGTTATTGTTTTGGGTTCCCTTTCTTGATGATGTTACTTGAAACATCTATAATTAATGGGAGTTATCTAGTTATGGATTCTATTCTACTATTTTGGACTAATGAATGTATTTCCCTTTTGATTTGGTTGAGTTCAAGTTTTTCCTCTCTTGCATGACCGTTTGATATTCTAAACTTCTACATTGTTGGAAGTGGAATCTTTCATTGGAAGTGGATTTCTTTAAGATGTCACAATTTGCTTTCAAGTTTTGTTCAGCCATTCATATATGTCTGTTCCAACACCCCTAAACTTGTGGCTGTGGATTGGAGTGGAAATTTTTGAAATTTAGTTATTCGAGCAGACATATTCATGCTAACTTTGTTGTCCTCAATTGCAAAATATTGATTTGAATTGGTTATTAAAAGAATAAATTAAAGTATGACTGTGAATGGCTTGCAAGGTGTAGAATGGCTAAAGAATTTAGAATGTGCTATTGATAGTATTTGGAGCTAAACATTGCTTGTTGTAACTTAGTGCTAGAATTTGCTTGCTATCATTGACTCCTGGAGTGTGAATTAATTGTTTGAGTTCCACTTTGTTGTCATAAACCTATTCCATTGTGATTTTGGATTTTTGGAACTTCATTACTGTGATCAATCTTGGAACACTTATGAATAAAAAATTGTTGTGCAGAAGAAAAATATAATATTGCTGTTGAGATTTGTCATTCGCTAATTGAACTTGGAAAGAATTTTTTGATGTCATATATCTCACTCATGGTACATATCTGATTTAATTTGGTTGCTAAAATATAAGTGTATTCTGTTTGTGCTTGGTGCTAGAAGCTAAAGTTTTTTGTTTCATTTAAATTAAGCTGAGATGGTTTGTTCTTTGATTTTGGGATGTCTCACTTTTAAGGGGAAATGCTGCCAAAATTTTGAAAAACAAAATAGTAAATGGCAATCCTAGTGTTGACAATTATTTTTAACTTGAGTGTAAATGGGAATTACGTAGGTGGTAATAAAATGGATCATAGTTGGATGAATGCTTTGAGAACAAGTAAAGAATATGAAAATGGGGTTGAAGAGTTTATTGAATATGCTAGAAGGAACGCTCCAGCCAGAAATGGGATGTATTTTTGTCCTTGTATCAATTGTTTAAATGAGAGAGATGGGATGTTGATGTTATAAGGGATCACCTACTTTGTGATGGAATAAATCTTCGATACACAAGGTGGATATGGCATGGTGAGGAAGTAACTGATTGTCCGTCGCATAAGAAGGAAGCTGTGGATGTCATAGATGAAGATAGAATGGAGAGAATGATTCATGATGTTGGGGTAGAATCCTTTATGCAGTCGCATGAATATGACAGCGTGCGGAGTGATGTAGGGACACTGTTGTACCCAGGGAGTAAATACACAATGCTGACAAGAATATTACATTTGGTTAACTTAAAAGCAACTTGTGGGTGGACCAATAGTAGTTTCACAACACTGCTTGAACTGTTCTGTGATATGTTTCCAAACGATAATGTACTTCCAAATTGTATGTATGAGGCCAAGAAAATCCTATCTACAATGGGTATGGAGTATAAAAAGATACACGCTTGCCCTAATGACTTCGTACTGTACAAAAAAGATTATGAAGATCTGAGTGAGTTCCCTAAGTGTCAAACTGCACGATACAAAGTGAAGAAAGATGGTGGTTGTGGCAATGTGACAACTAAAAGGCAACCTGTAAAAGTTTTGTGGTATCTTCCAATAATACCACACTTTAAGCATTTGTTTGGCACTGCAAAAAAACGAAGAAGTTGAGATGGCATTCGGATGATAGAATATCCGACAGAAAATATCTTCGGCACCCAGCTAACTCTCCACAGTGGAAGAAAATAGATGAAATGTTCCCTGAATTTGGCAGCGAACCGAGAAACTTTCGGCTTGGGCTTTGTACAGATGGCATCAATCCGTATAGAACTCTTAATAGCGCACACAGTGCGTGGCCGGTACTCCTTGTAATATACAACTTGCCTCCCTGGCTTTGTATGAAACACAAGTATATGATGCTTTCTTTGATGATTTCTGGACCAAAACAGCCAGGAAACGATATCGATGTCTACCTGGCTCCTTTGATTGAGGACTTGAAGAAGTTGTGGGAGGAAGGTGTTGTTAGATATGATTAGTTTTGATGATGTCAAATATAAATGTGAAATGATAAGAGCAAAATGTTTATATAATGTATTTCTTTGACTAACTATTATATTTAATGTTACATATTTTGTAGATTAGTCAAGCAAAGAATGAAGAAGATTGAATTAATGAAAATGAACAAGAGGAAGAAGAAGAAGAAGAGAAATTGAAGATAGTCAAGGAGATGCCTACTCGGATTATGAAGAATTATTATCAAGAGGAAAACCAAGAAGAAAGATATTGAAGAATGAAGAACTTGGAAGATCTATCATGAATATCAAAATTCAAGTTGTTAGAAGTGATACTGGAGGTTTCTATGATCAAATAATGGTTGGAATAGGTTAATACGAAGCTAAGATGACTTATATGTGAGTTATGGCACTTATAGGGGAGTTATGCTCGAGCACGAGGTGTTTTACTCAAGCACAGGAAGAACTCACTCGAGCACAGATGAATTCACTCGAGCACGGGGTGAATACTCTGTTCTACTCTGTTTTACGTTCAATCTGACAGAGGTCCGATATTTTGATCATATCTCTCAAACCACACGTCGGATTGACCTGAAACTGGTGGCATATGAAAGAGGACTCAAAACACGTAAATTTGGCACCAGGATCACATTGAAAGAAGATCAAATGAAGGAGATATGATTCGTGGAAAATGAAACTGAAATCACCGTCACTTTTCAAGACAGGTTCGGTTTTTTGCACGTAACTTACAAACCACAAATCGGATTGAGACTAGACCAGTGCCAAATGAAACTAGACTCAAAGCGCTTTCCATGGATAGGTAATTTTCCTAATATGAACGTATATTTTAGGAGATATGCCTTCTGGAAGTTGACGCTTGTGCAGTCTAGCAAAATATACACTCTTTCGATCATAACTTGCAGAATACAAGGAGTTTGGAGCTGATTCTTATTGCATTGGAATGCATATGGCAAGAGCATTCTTATGATACATCATTTGAATCAAATGAAAAAAAATTTTCTAAAGTGGCCCCACATCACCCGCGAGTGTAAAAACTGTCTCCCTGAAAAAGTTGTGCGAGTGATGTCCAGAAGCAGCTGAAACGCGAAGAAATTTGCAACACTCGAGCACTAGGATTCATGCTCGAGCATTGGAGTATTTCTCACTCGAGCACATGCAAGTTTTGACATGAGAGTGATAACCCGAGAAGAAGCATGCACGTGAAAGCAAGAAACGCACTCGAGCATGACTGGTTGTGCTCGAGTGATGTCGTGAATTCACTCGAGCAGATGCGAGTGAAGTGCAGCGAGTGCTTGTCCGAGAGGAAGTCAGAACGTGAAAATATGAACTGCACTCGAGTAAGCCATATTGCACTCGAGTGAGGTCCTAACAGAAACGAAATAGACTCTCTCGGCCATCAATCCAAACGTGGTTAAATGTTATACAATCATTATGTTTTCACTTGTTATTGTTCCTAAACATTAACTAACATATATTTCAAGTGTAAAACAGGAGATTAAATATTTGGGTTGCATCTTCAAGAATGGAGGTCACGTATGAAAAATCTTCACTCAATGTGATGAGTCCCAGAAGCCAGAAATTTAGCTTTTGACCAATGATCCAACATACCCATGACTAATACTTCATCATATTAGTGATTAAGCATTTTACAGTGTGAAACAGGAAATTTAACGGTGAGCTTACAGATTCAAATTAAAGAGTCAAGTATGGCGGGCGGCATCATTACACACCGAGCATCAGCTACCTACCACGACAAAAGTTTGACCCACCATAAGAGATTGTCTGGAAACTCAAACGAATTCATCCCGCTCCACAACGTGACTACAGCTCACAATGAAACATCCCACTCTTCAACGGGATGCTCTGCTTTGCAATGGAAAGCTCATGGTAGCTTATTTTTCAAATATGCTCAACGGACAAAATGACTCCAACGTACGAATGCTCACAACGGTCATCATCTTGATCAACTATAAATAAGAGAGCACTCACAGCCGATAGGATATAGATAAAACAGAGCAACGACACCAACATGCGAATAACATGAATCCTCTGCTTCTACCCAAACACTCTCTGTTTTCCAGTTTCTATATTACTTATCGTTGAGAGAGTGATTATTTGTATTGTACTTCAGTGAGCATATATATCTACTCTGTGAGAGAGTCTGTAAACAATTTCATCTACATTTCTGAGTTGATCTCAAGGTAGAGGGACCTTGAGAGGGTTGATTTCCTTACGGGAGAAGCTGTAGAGAGAATTGCCAGTAAGACATTCTGCTCGTAAGACTTACAAGGTGCAAGCAGTAGAGAACGTTGCTGCTCATAAGACTTACAGAAGTGTAAGCAGGAGAGAACGTTGCTGCTCGTAAGACTTGTATGAGTAAGAAGGAGAGGAAGATCTTCGGGATTGCTCTGCTCGTAAGATTTGCCGTAAGGGGGAGTATTTCAGTGAGAGATTTGTAATAGGTTTTACAAGTACCCGGTTAAACTTGTGGAATTGTAAAGGCTTTTCTTGTGCCTGGATTAAACAAGAAGATAGTGGATTTGAAAATCTCAGGAGGAGCCTGGGGACTGGACGTAGGCCATCACAGATTGGACCAAACCAGGATAAATCACAGTTTGCATATTCTCTTCCCTAAACTCTTATATTTCCAGCATATATTATTTAATCTAATTGTTGATTTATAAACCTTCATACTTACCACTTTTGTTAAGATGCGAAAAGATTTCCAAAGTTCTTAAGTTTTTATTATACACCCAATTCACCCCCCTCTTGGGTGATAGCCGGTTCTAACAGGTGTAGATGTGTTTGATGCATATAAGAATGAGTCCTTTAAGCTACGTGCAATGATTTTCACCACGATAAATGACTTCCTTGCATACGGAAACCTCTTAGGGTACAGTTTGAAGGGGCATAAAGCATGTCCGATCTATGAAGCAGACACTCACTTCCACCATCTTAAACATGGAAGAAAAACGGTCTACCTTGGTCACAAGAGGTTCCTTCCTAGGTTCCACCAGTATCGTAGGTTAAGAAAGCATTTTAACGCCTTACTGGAGCATGGAATGACTCCAAAGGCATTAACCGGAGAGGAAGTTTACAGTCGGGTTGAACGTATCAATGTATTACTCAGTAAGAATCAGAAGACTACGGGTGAGAACAACATATGGAAGAAGAGATCAATTTTCTTTGATCTTCCATATTGGCGTAGTCTTGACGTGAGACACAGTATTGATGTAATGCACGTGGAGAAAAATGTTTGTGATAGTCTTGTCAGTACGCTTTTGCACATTCCAGGGAAGACCAAGGATGGGATTAGTATGAGACTAGACCTTATTGATATGGGAATAAGAGAACAGTTACATCCACAGCTAAGAGATGATGGTAGGAGGGCATACATGGAGCCTATAGCGCATACACTATCAAAAGCGGAGAAAAGAAGTTTATGTCGGTGTTTGCATGAAATTAAGGTACCACAAGGATATTCTTTGAATGTGAGAAGGTGTGTGTCAATGGACGATTTGAAGTTAGTGGGAATGAAGTTCCATGATTATCATGTGTTGATGCAACAACTATTACTAGTAGCTATTAGAGGCATTATGAAAGATGAAGTTCGAAGTACTATGACAAGATTGTGTGTTTTCTTTAATGTTATCTGTAACAAAGTCATTGACACTGAAAAGCTGGATGAACTGGAAACTGAGGGTTATATTATATTGTCCCAATTAGAGATGCACTTTCCTCCTTCATTTTTTGATATAATGGTGCATTTGATAGTTCATTTGGTAAGGGAGGTAAGGCTCTGCGGTCTAGTTTACCTGAGGTGGATGTACCCTTTCGAGCGATGCATGAAGATCTTAAAAGGGTACTCTAAAAATCCCTATCGACCAGAAGCCTCAATAGTTGAAAGGTATATTGTTGGAGAGGCTATGGACTTCTGCAGCGATTATCTATCAGGGAAGAAGGAACAATCTCAGCATGAAGAGGGGAGGAGCAAGGGAACACGAGGACTAAAAGTGAAGACTATGCCTCGTGAAGAGGTGTTGCAAGCACACCTTTATATCCTGAATAACATGGCAGAAGTTCAACCGTACATAAATGAACACAAAAAGAGATTGAAGAACATGAATCCAAGGAAGAATGACATGCAGATTACTATTGAGCAAAACAAGACATTCATTCAGTGGTTTCAGGAAAAGGTTTTGCATGAGACCGGTGTGTCTGAGACAATAGAGTGGCTAGCCTGGGAGCCTTCGTTTCATATCATTACTTGGAGCGGTTATGATATAAACGCGTATTCTTTCTACACAAAAGACCAAGATGACAGAAGTACCATGTAAAATAGTAGGGTGATGGTAGAAGCTGAAGCCATGCACTTTTCCAATTTGAAAGATAAAAACCACATATTAGCATCCATGGCCTATTATGGAGTGATAGAAGAAATATGGGAAATCACTTACAACAAATTCAAAGTTGTTTTATTCAAATGTAAGTGGGTTAGCAATAATGTTGTGGTAATAGATCAACAATTTGGATTTGTCTCAGTTGATCTTGAAAGAGTAGGTTATAGGGATGAGCCCTTCATTCTAGCAAGCCAGGCGAAACAAGTGGTTTATGTCACAGATCCTGCAAATAAAAAAATTTTCATTATACTTTAAAGTAACAAACAGAAGCATGGTGATCCAACCTTCAACCTTGACAACACACCACCTTTCACAATTAATCCACATACAACAAGTGAAGTAGAATTGGTAGATGATGAAGAATATGCTATAAGAAATGATCATGGTGAAGGAATATGGGAAATAATCTAGAGTAAGAGCTTAACTTAGAAAATAGTAATGTGTGCTGTTTGTTTTATAACTAGTTAGTTTATTCATTTACTTACAATTTATTCACCTATCTGACAATGATTTTTGGGCTTATAGGAATATGGACAACACAAAGTGATAGGGACAATGAAATTAATATGCCTGAACCTGCTTCGAGACCTGAATCTGCTGCGAGAAGAAGGGTTATAGGCAGTACAAAAATGCCTGTATTGGTAACATGTCATCACCATCAACAGGAGAGGTTGCATATTGACTTTGATGAAAATATGAAACCAATTAGTCCGGAGGAAGATCATTTCATTAGCTACTTAGGTTTTTTTGGCTCGAAGCAAAGTTCGCATTACCTATGATAATTGGAAGTTAGTTCCACCAAAAACGAAAAGCTTGATTTGGCAACAACTTTTGGAATATAAGTTTCGATAAATCTGCATATATATCTTTATTCCTATTGTTTCAAATATAATTAACTTATTTTTTTACCTTGCAGTAAACCTATGATGTCCCTGACACTGCCAAGATGTACAAGGAGTGGATGACAGAGGTTCATCTATGATGGAAAGATTTTAGGAACAAGCTTACACGAGATTACATTCGAGGGGAATTGAGGGGTACGAATCCATGTCAGGAGTATATGTATTTGTCTCCAGAGGACTGGAGGTTGTTTATGGCATCACGAGAAGATCCAAACTTTTTGGTAAGATTTTTGTCATCATATTGTTTTATTTGAATATAGTTGATATTATTGATTCGGTGTTTGTTATTTTCCTTTCACAGGCATTAAGTGCAGCAAATGCAGAGAGACAAGCAGCTAAGAAGTATCAACATTGCATGTCTCGTGGTGGTTATCGAAAGCTTGAGCGAAAGATGATGGTAGAAGAGTTAGAGAAATTGAAAGAAGCAGCCACATCAGATCCTACCGTTGTGGTCCAGGCCCCACCACCTCCTCCACGTCATAAAAAATGGAAAGCAGGGAGGATTAAGGTTGGGAAGTATGTAAATCCAACTATTGCTGGGGTTGCCGCAAGAATTGTAAGTAGTTAGAGCATAATTACAAATTTTTTTTTCATATTAGGAGTGCTTAATTTTCATTTACGATAACTTTTATGCTGTAGGATGAACTGGAAGATCATAGTAGCCAAGGTTTGTTCACTCCAAGTGGACGGATGGACATCTTGTCAACGGCGATTAGGAAGGCAGATCACCCCGGTCATGTTCCAGGAGAGGCAGGGGGAGTTCGTGTCGTGAAGTATTTTGGCCAAGTCTCACATCTTTATTTGTCACAAGCTGAACCCAGTAGGGAGCTTATAGCCAAGATTCGCCAGGAAGTTTCAAAAGTGCTTAAGGCCAACCTTCGATACAAGCTCCGACAAGAGCTGTTGTCAGAGCTACGTCTTGAGCTGATGCCTGAGATACGAGCTGAAATGATGAAGATGTTTAAATCACATATAGCAGCTACCGAGAGTAGAACCCATTCATCCCCGGCCTTCCACAGCACCAAAGGAAGTTACAACCCGGTGGAGGAACCACTTGGCGACCTTTCTCCTACTCCAGCGCCGGGAGAACCTGTCGTCCTCTCTTTGGATGCCCCAGTGCTGCTTGTAGTCGCAAATGCTCTTGTTCACATAGAAGCTACCACCCACCATCATCAGCGAATTCCACAGCATTTACGTAGGGTGACTGTGACGTGTGTTTGAGAGGGGGAAGAAGGTACATCTATCCCTATTCCTGATGATGAGGTTGCCACAATAGCTCAGGCGAGAGGATCTTTCATCCTTTAGCCTGTCATCTTATTGGCTTAGCAACAACACCTCCAATGGATGGAATTACCTTACTTTTACTTGATATGTGTTGGCATCCTACTAACAATATGTTTTTTATGTTCTAAAAGAACGAGAAGGAAGCAGGAAAATGGCCCTTCTTAGCACGACTGCAGCAGATCTATAAAGGCATTCACCAGATTGATTTGCATATGCCTACAGGGATTGTGGGCCAGGAATTAGAGTATCCCTTTACAATTGATAAAGAAGATCTTAAACAGTTCATTAAGTTGGAGGAGCTAGATATTGGATGGGGCAAATTTGCAATCCTATAATTTTTTTATTTTCCATTTTTTCCTTCATTTAGTTAAGTTGATTTTAACTAGCTAATACATTTATCATTTTAGTTCTATTATAGCTCCTTCCGTCGTATATGCATTAACTTGCAAAGAGTTGATTTATATGGATTCTTGTCTCCTGCACATATGACAAGGAGTAGGAATACATTGAAAAAAAGGACGCACTATGTGGGCTTCACAGTGGGAGAGAACGACTATCGTTATTATCTAGCACCGATTGTTCAAGGGTACGCATTTTAATTTTGTGCATTTGAGATTTTTAATAAATAATTCCCTTACCATATAACTTCTTTTTAATCTGTATATGTTGTTATAGTTACCACTGGAGTTTGTGTATTCTCTTCCCTCGGTCCCACGTAGTTTACTGGTTTGATTCCTTGAGTAAAAGATCAGATAAAGAAACTATAAGCGTCTTCAACACGTAAGTTATTTTTTTGTATTTCAATGCTTCTTGATTCTTGACTTAAATGAATTATTCTAATTTTTGTTGATTTTCATTTTAATGATAGGGCATGCACGAGGTATCGAGCGCTTGGTAGGCCACGCGATCGTAAAGGTGGCAAAAACCAGAGATGGTTGTTTCCAAAGGTACGTAGTTTAAAATCAAGTTCTTTAGATTGATCATCATTTTAGATATTCCTTTATTGATTTTAACCATTTGCTTTTGATCTATAGTGCCCTCAACAACCTAGAGGCTGGGAATGTGGATACTATGTCTTACTTTATATGTTTAACATCATTTAAAGTGGTATTACGACAGATTTTGAACAAGTAATCGCTTCTTCATTCTTAGAGGATAATATTTTTGGTGTTGTAATTCAATGGCAATTCATTCACTTGATTCATTATTTCATCTAAGTTTATTTTCTAATTTACAGATTTTTGACAATGAAGATGCTTACTCATATGAAGACATAAATATGATCAGAGACTTTTTGGCTGGACATCTTCTTTAACGTATACCAGAGTATAGTTTTTAGTAGTTTATGTAGGACATACTTTTGTGGTAGTTCTATATATTGTACATATAATTAGCGTTGTTGTTGTTGGATATAGATTGGATTTAGTCTTGGTTATTGTACAAACTGGAGACTTGGATATAGTCTTTTTAGTGCAATAACATACTTGGATATAGATTGTTGTGTAGTTTGTGTGGTTTGTTAGTTAATTAGTTTTCTACTCCTTAAAGTTATTGCATGTGTAGTAGAGCCTTGGGTTGATCACTGTGTTTCAAGTTGTTGTTTCCATTCTGCTGAACTGTTGTTGTTTTATTCTGTTGTTTCCATAGGTTTCTGCAGTTTACATTTTTCAGACAGTGAAATATATATAAAAAGGCCATTTAAAAAAAACTTTCAACGTCCTTAAAAATAAAAAGGGACCTGGTAGAGGTGGGGGCGACACTTAAGATGTCTCCAGTTTGTACTGGGGCGTCTAAAGTTCCATTTAGATGTCCCCACTCCAAATAGGGGACGTCTAAAGTGATCACTTTCGACATCCTCAGTATGGACTGGGTATGTCTAAGGCTACTTTAGACGTCCCCAGTATGTACCGGGGACGTCTAAAATGCATCTCAGACATTAGACGTACCCAGTCCACACTGGGGACGTCTAAAGTCCACCTTTTTTACGTCCCTTATTTTACGGACGTTATTGACATTTTTTTCCACGACCCTCAGATAGACGTTCCTCTGTTTTCAAAAGTTAAAAGGCCAAGAAAAGGGAAGTTAAAACCATTTTTTCTAGTAGTAATTCTTGCTAATAAATTTAATTTGGGATTTTGCAATCTCAAAGTTTTTTTTCTATCTTTTTCCTATGTAAATGTGTTTTTACTAATAATGATTGGACTAAATAGAATGATTCGATTTTAAATCACTTGTACTCTTAACTTGGTTTTTTTTAAAAAAAAAAAAGAAGACAACTTTACACTTTCGTTTTTGTAGGGAGAAAATCAGTTAACACTTAGCTAGTAGTGTGCTTCTTTATTTTTCCCCTCAAAATAGTTTCTTATTTCTTATTTTTACTTTTTACTAATTTTTTTTAATAACCAAACAATTTTTTGGGTACAAAATAACTAGACAGTTTTATTTTTTTTTATGAACAAGTAATTATATATTTATGAAGAAAAAGAGAAAGCTACAAAGTTGTTTAACATAGTACACATGCCATGTAACATATAGGAGAGCCGCCACATCACTATTTTAGATTTAGTAATAATTCTAATATGTGACTGTTTGACTAGGGAGCAAAACAAGGGGAACTGATGTGGCTGATCAATATGACTTTGACCCAAAATATACTGGATTGCATCTCGTAGTGCCAACAGTTGTGGTTAAAGAGGACCCACTTTAACTGGAGAACATATGTTCTATGTATGGCAACTTGTTTGACTAAAGGATACATTAATAACCATGATACGCTTTCTTGGATCAATGAGTAATTTTGATTTTCAACATTACGTTCTAGCAAGGTCCATTATATCCTTGTAATTGTCATGACCAAAAAGTGGAGCGCTCATTATTTGTTGCATCAGTCTTGATCTTGAATCAGTTTGCTTCTGATGTAAAGCAACATATTCACTTACCTGGGTATGTGCCATTTGTATTACCTAAACAGGAGAGAATTAACGCCCTACATGACAAATACTGTTTCACGCAAACAATAAACTATGTATAATATAGATGGGTAAAAGAGAATTAAAATTACTATGATCTGATAAAGCCTTCAACCATAAGGTTATCCATTATAATAATCATGTAAGCTCAGAAGAGTCGATTCGAGATCCTAAAGCACTATGAAACCAATAAGCTCTAGCAAACGGACAAAAGTGGAACAAATGATCTAAGGACTCATTAGGTAAGCCACAAAAAACATATACCTCTACCATAGTAAGATGTTTGTACTTCAATAGGCAGGACGTGGGTAGTATACCTTTTATAATCTTCCAAATAAGCAACTGCAATCATGGGGGGTGAAGAGATTTCTAAAGCAATTGACATGTGATATTGATCATACCATATAGGTTCCCAAACCATTTAATTATCCTCGAGCCTGCAATAGAGGAACAAGTTGAAAAGTAAACTGCTGCACCACTTGCCTTAGAGATGAGAGAAGCTATGATTCATCTTCCACATGGATGCAATATAAGGTTTGATACTCGCAGAGACGAATATGACAAACCCGATTGCTGCATAGGCCACCAAAGCTGACTATTCAACTAGATTGAGGTCCCATTGCCAACTTGCTAGGTAAGATGGTTCTTGGGCATTCAGAAATAATTGTAGTTAACAAATATCAGGCAAGCACTTGTTCAACGAAATAGGCTATCAGCAGGTTGAATTTCCTTTAATATTACTAAATTAGAGAAGGAATTATAAATTTGGCATGAAAAAGGGACGCTCTCTACTAGGGAAGAATAGGAGTTATACTCTTTAAAAACATCCTTAGATTTTTTGTATGATTTTGAAGAAGCATTGGGGTCTCAAAGAGCATAGCAAAATGGGTTACTCCATAGTGATAGGAATACAAACTATTTTCATGACTATACATCAACTAGGAAAATAAAGAAATTCATTGATCAGATCCAAGATTTTAATGGCCAGTGGATTGAGTAGTACAAAGAAATCCATGATGTAGTAGTGCACTACTTCAAGGACATTTATATTAATGTTAATAATTTTGAGGCCAATTTGGAGGAGCAAACATTGAGTAATATTAGTTTACCAAAATTGTCCTCTCAACATCTAGCTCGAATATTTAGACCTTTATCATATGAGGAAATTGAGAAGGCAATCTTTCAAATAAAGGCAGATAGTGCTCCATGCAATATTCTACCACAAGTTTTGGCCCCTTCTTAAGCAGGATATTAGTGAAATGATATTTCAAGTTTTCTCTATAGGGTTTCTTCTTAAGGAGTTAAATCATTCTTTTCTTGTTCTGGTTCCAAAATGCAACAGTCCAACTACTTTTAAGGATATTCGTCCTATTAGTCTATGAAATGTCATCTAAAAATTAATTTCTAAGGTTTTATGGAATCGCCTCAAGGAGATTTTAGGTGATCAGAATGCATTCCTTAAAGGTTGATTAATCACTGAAAATATTATTCTTGCCTTGAAATGCATAGCCAAAGTTCATGGTACTCGAAAATCAAGAACGACTGGTGTGGACTCAAACTAGACTTTCTGAAGGCCTATGATAAAGTTTTGTGTCCTCTTATGAAAACCCTTGCAGCACATAGTGTTTCCTCGTTGGATAATACATCTAATCAAGCAATGTGTATTGACGGTATCCTATTAGGTAATGATCAGTGGTTCTCTAGGAAAGTTGTCCATTCTGTATCGGGGTTTTGACAAGGGGATCCATATCCCATTATCTCTTTTTGCTCTGTACCAATGTCTTATCATGTATGATTCATCAAGTGGAAAATTTCCAATGGTGGAAAGGAATCTGTATTGGACGGCATGTTGAGCCTTTAACCTATCTCATGTATGCAGATGACACTCTATTATTTTGTAAAGCTATAGAGGAGGATTGCAGAATTGTCAGGGCTATTCAACTAATATATGCTCATATTTTGTATCAGCAGACATGTTTGGAGTTCGATTCCATTCCTATTTGGGGAAGTATTTGGGAACCTATATTGATGGCCCTCACTCTGACAAAAAGAAGTATGAAGAGATAATAGAAAAACGTGATAAAAACCTGGTTGGTTTAAAATGTCATCTACTCTCCCAAGCAGGTTGACTTGTCCTAATTAAAAGTTCTCTGTCTCCCTTGTTGGTATTTCCTTTTTCATGTATGAAGTTCTCCCAGCAATTTTGTCATAAATTTTCTATGAAGATGACAAACTTCTTATTAGGATCATTTGATGATTCATATAGGGCTTATTACCTAAATTGGGAATTAACATGCTATCCAAAGGATCAGGGGAATTATAGTTGATATAGCTAAAATGTTTTAACTAAGCACTACTAGCGAAGCAAGCAAAAATTAGATAAAGAGGCCTCGGATCATAATCTGACATCACATTACCATTGCCGGGAGGTCCAAAACGAGTACACATATAACAAGAAAAATGGTTGTGTTGTCACAAACCATTCAAAGTTCATGACAACTATTATTCTACATTCACATATTTGCCCAACATGCTCTTTTCATTGAAATTTTGTTTATAAATGAATACACGTATAAATGCTTGAGATATGGCTAGAAATTAAACCAACATAGTCATATGTTTAAGAATTTAGCTAACTCATTGGTTTATATTTTTGGTACTGACGATACTCTTCAACCTCTCTTTTCTTAGTTAAACTTTGATGCAATGTACTCACTAGGTAAAGGAGTCCTTCCCTCATGATCCTACTATTCCCTTCTTAATTTAGTTAAGAGGAGGGGGTCATGGATTCACTATTACACATATCCCTTATTTTACCCATACATTGAAATCAACTATTTCAACAAATTCCCTTATTCATGTTGTACTTTAATTTTGATCTCATGCACAATGCTCTAGTCTTGGTGCTAAAGCACAATTCTCACTTTTACTTGTTTTTGTACCACTTCGTGATCCATTTGTGATATAGGTATTGTACTTCATCTCATTGTCGATCGAGAGTGACATGGTGTAATGTTTCAATGCTGAGTGAAACCCGTATTTAAATTTAGTTAGAAAGGAAATTTCATTCCATTAATGGTTATTACAAACAAAATTCACTAGCCTTTGATATTGTATAATGCATTTTACAGCAAAGCCAAACATCTCGGGGTCAATGAAAAAATTGTCACTTTATTTCCTATAAGAAGGGAAAAGCAAGAGACATACCAATACCAACACATATCTCAAACATTTCCAAAAAATTAAATTTTGGTTTGACCAAAATTTAGTAATGAGGGATTTTAATTATGGGGTCACCAACAACATATGGTTTTGCAAAGGATAATATGATGAATATGGAAATTTGTTATTATTGATATTTTATTGATTGTGATTACAAAGTAATAAAAGATCAAAGGTAGTGGGAGAGGATGAACAAAACAAAGTCAAACCAGGGGAGAGAGATAAGCGAAGAATAGCCAATGAGGAGAAGTCTCAATGTCCCCTAACGAAGTAGTCTTCGCTTGGTCTATACTCGCCCCTCCAGATTCATTGGTTATGATATTCTCATATCTTAAGTAGATGTCGTTATTCCTACTATCCCGGATCTTCAAGTGCCTTCTTGGTTAGTGGGTTGACTGGATAGTTTGATGGAAAACTGTGGACTTAATCAAGGTTTGCAGCCTAGTAAGTTTACTTCCAATAGGCCTCGCTCGTTCTTGGATCGGGTCCTCCCTGTTAGATTTGTTCTATCCTTGCGGGCTTGATGTACCAAATTTTGGGTATTCATTAAGTCCCCCACTCTATAAGTCCAATAAGCTATTGGCTTGGGGAGTATACTCAATCTTGTTTGTTGAACAAATCTCTAGATCTAATGGCCCCATTTAAACCTTTCTCTGTAGCAAACATTCCTTCCCAAGGCATGCTTCTAAGTCCTCTGTCAGTTACTTAACAACCTTTGGGCGGTTTTTCCTATGTCTCTATATCATTTTCGTCTCTCCAGTGCTTTCTCATTCCATTTGCGTTAATTTGTGCATGGGTTCTGGTTAAAATTCCGCAAGGCGAAACTGAAGGCTTTAAATATTATGACTTTCTGAGGTTCTATAATGGTACCTCCTTTTTCCTCTTTGCTTTGCTCTTTCTTCGATTTCTAGGTCTAGTGATTATGGCTCGTCATTCCCTTGACTCTGTGTTTTGGAACCAAGAGTTAGGGTTTAGGTTTTCTTTTTTTTTTCCCCCTCGCTTTGATGTTAATTTCATGAGTCCATGAACTTGTTAAGCATTTTTCTTTACCATTCTCTAGCTTAGATCGTTCGGTGTCCATCATTTTATATAGCTTTCAAACCTTGAGTGTTATTTGTCTTGCTTCGTGTAAGTTACTATGTCAGAGTTGGATAGTTCATCTATGAATATCACTAGCTATCATGAAGGGGATCCTGAGGTTGAAGTTATGTCTAGTGATGAATCAAACTTAGGTAGTATGATGGGTCAAAATATATCCGTGGCCTCAAGAATATTGGAGAGTTGGAAGAGTCGGTGGCATCCACCATAGATCATAAGGGTCTTAGAAACATCTATAGAACTGACAACATACCCTAAGGATATTTGCATGAGAGTCCCTCTACCAAATGAAGCTAATTTGTACTCAGAAGGCAGGGCTGCTGTGTTTGCCGAGTCCTTTAGGTATGGAACTTGTGTTCCTCTGCCATCTTGGTAATAAGACTGTGTAGGCATTTTGATCTCACTCCTTCTCAACTGATGCCTCCTATATGGCATGTCACCATATCTTTAGAGGTATTGGCTAGGCAAGTAGATATTGAATTTTTGGTGGAAGATTTGCTCCAATCCTACTATCTGTTTATGAGGAATCAAGGGCCATATACTCTATTTGATAGGATCAAACATTTTGTTCCCATTAGCGGGAGTCAAATTAATAATTGTACATGGGAGGAGAGATATCCATTCATGGCTTCCTCCCACTTGGTTGAAGATAGTTTAGGAATACGTACTAGATGAAACTACTGGTGAGTCCCCCTTCTTAGTCTTATCCTTAATAATTGTATATTCCTCTAAGTGATCAAATGGTGTTTTTGCAGATGTTAGTTGTAAAATGCTTTCCTTAATTTCATAATGTTAACAGAATTTGGGCCCTATGAGTGGCAATATACATTCATTTAACATATAATAAACTACAAGAGGCTATACAGATATATGTATGAAAATATATCTATGCCTCAGGAGCTCCTCCCGACATCCAAACAAGAGAAATATCACCTGAAAAAAATGGTAAAATTGATAGGGTGAGACAAACGCCTCAGTAACCAACTATCCAACTCATTACACATGTTGACATGTGTTCATGAGGTGCCAAGTACAACAGTTTATATAACAAATTATAAGAGATATAATTGATAAAAATTCAATATCATATTTTTATATATAAATTTCATATTATGATTCCCATTTGCCTCTCATCAAACCAACTGAACCGCCTTATTTCCACCGACTAGACCATGGGTTAAGTTACTAACTATGTGACTGGCTACTCAAAAAGCTCACCGATCACGTGATGAGGATCGGAAAGACCCTCAGAGCACATGCCCCCGGACCATAAGTCTTTCCCCTCCTTGAACTAGTAGGGTGTCGCAGGTATCCTTACCCCGCCTCCCTGAGGTCTTTTGGTATACTGAACTATCCTCACCCTGCCTTCTCGAGGTCTTTTCGCATAGGTAGTCCTTCATTGAACTGATGGGACAATAGAAAGCCAACCATCATGCACCAATGGAGGCTATAGCACATGGTAAAATAATATACTCCATCTCATCCCAAACCAATTATTGCAATAATTTATCAATAATTATTTCAACAGGATTTTTCCCAATATTTCCATATTCATAAATATATACATATTTTACATTTTAAATTATAAAATTCCACAAAGCAAGTTTATATCAAAATACTTCACAATATAATGCTAACTTTCTCAATCACAATAAACTTTTACTCATTGAAATATTTAATACATATCAACATACCATTTTCAAAACTCAAAATCATTTTAAAAAATACTCACAAATAGCATATCAACACACATGATAAGTGAAAAGTGGTTACCTCTCGCCAAAGCAAAAATTATAATCACAAGCTTCTAATCCAAGGGCTCAAAAATCAATCTAGAACAATTAATTTATACATTAATTTCATTCCCTTACATAAAATCCCCAATTTTAAGTTTTAAAAATAAAATGGCTAAATTATAGATCATCATCCTCAAAAAAATCTATACCGATTAAAACCTCAAGAATACCTCTAATAATCCAAATAATTATTTAACCTAAATTTAATTGGTTAAAAAGCCTAATATAGAATTATTCATAGATTAATTATATAAAAAATCATTATAAAATTATATACCAATTAAATAACAAAAGTAACTCAATTGAAATTAACTATTAATTATCCTCTACATTCTTATAGCCTTAAATTGATAAAACTCAAATTTGTCCAAAATCCAAATCTTAAAATTTTCTCTAATGATCACAAAATTATTATCATAAGAAAGAGAAAATTATTTAGATGATTTTCATAAAAGAAGTTTTGTAATTATAAGTAATATTGAGTACATTTTCGATCTTCAAATATCTAAAAATACTTCTATCAGTGTCTCCCTCTATACCCTTCTTTAAGCTCACTTCACTCAGAAGTTGTGCGTGAAGTGAGAAGGGGGAGGGGTATTTATCAAGGTTATCTGACCCGGATCAGACCGGCTGAATCGGACCAAAAACCGGCTACCTGGGGTACTAAATCGGTCTGGTTTGGTGACTCGATCCGGGTCAAATTTTTTTTAAATATTTTTTTTTTAAACTTTTCCTTTATAATTTCATACTATAAGCCTAAAATATTTCATTTCTCATCAGTTTAGCTCCGGTCTGACCCACTGATCCTTGACCCAGTACCCTGACCGGTCCGAGTTTAATTACCTTCGTATTTATAAAACCCCTCCTTCTTTATTTAATATATATATATATATTTTTAAAAAAATTAAAAATAAAAATGGTGGGAGGCACATTTTACTTTTATTATGTGGGCGCCCGCCCACATTGTTTATTGTTTTTTTTCTTAAATAAAAACGTTGTGCCTCCCCTCCCCTTTATTTTAATTATGTTGGCGCCAACCTTTTTTTTAATATAAATTTATAATAATTAATTTTTATTATTATATATTATTTTTTAATAATAATTAAGTACTTTATTTTTAATAAAACATATTTTAACCAAATCCTCTTTTCTTTTTACCCAAAAATCACTATTAATTTCATAATTATCTCTAAATTATAATTATATCCTAAAAATAAAAATCAGGATGTTACATTAATAAAGACAGAAAGGAACTAGAAGGTTGTGACAAGGAGAGGACAAGACATTTATTGGTTGTTCTTGCCACTAAGAGAGAGTGCCTAGTTTTATTGGACCTAAAGAACACCCCTCCGGGTAAGGTTTTAACCTTATTGTACCTTTCATAGTCCTTTACTTTGGTTTGAGTCCTCCCTTTATCACAAAATGCAACCAATTTGTGACATAAACAAGGTGCTGACATGGACACGAGGTGGCATTAACACATGGCACCTCAGAGCTGAGGTGGTAGGGACACATGGCATCGATGAGGCTGTTCGGTGACATGGTAGTGCATGAGGAAAACCAAGTTGTTTTTTATATTTATTTGCAAAATCAAGTCCTTTGTAACTGATGCCATAATATATTCATTTATGACGTCAGGTTCTTTATAAGTGATGCAGTAATATATTCTTTTACAGCTTCAGGTCCTTTTTAACTAATGTTATAATATCTATTTTCTGCTACTCCTATTTCTACTACGCCCAATATATTGTAGCGATAATACATTTTTAACCAATGTCAAATATAGCATCTTGCACTAGTACGGAGATCATCCTCTATTAGCAGTCTACCTATTGGAGATGTTCACCTTCATTTATGTTTCTTCATCGCCTTCCTCTCAGATGTTCAATCCTTTTCCATAGCTTAATTTGTGGGATAAGCTTGAAATTAGGTAGTTGAATACAAGGTTTTGAAACTCGGACCAGCCATTGAATCGGTCGGAGTATGGGTTAAGGGTCAGTGGGTTATATTAGAGTTAAACCGGGGCTAACCCGATGAGGAAGTGAAGATTTTAGGGTTATTTATATGAAATTCTAAATAAAATATTAAAAAAAGGAAAACACCAGTCAAACCACGCAAAAACCGTTCAAACCGTGCTTGAATCGGTCAAATCGGAGTCAACTATCAGACCGGACCGGACCTGTCGAACCACCAGTTGGCCAGTTTCAGGCCTTTCAAAACATGGGTTGCATATGTTACTTTCATGAGTGATGCTTTTGCCGGTTGATTAATATACTTTGGTACCTCTACGTGATTTTACTTTTGTCTATAAATGCTTGCATCTTTCAAGTAACTATTAAAGAATGTTTTAATCGATTGAGATTTATAATTTTATACACTTTTTATTATTTATTGGATTTTGTGCTCCCTTCCTATGTGGAGAAATGCCCAAATTATATGTATTTTCTATTTTACGTATTTCCTATTTTATGAGAGAAAAAAAGGAATGAAAGAAAAAAAGTATGAAAGAAGGAAAAGAATGAAAGAAGGAAAAGAATGAAAGAATAAAAAAAAAGGAAAATTTCCTAATTGTTCTTTGTGAGAAAAAATTTTCTTTCAAAGTTTCCTAATTATTTGAGGTTGTGTCTCACTTATTTAAGTAAAGAAAATGCATATTAGATTTTTGGGTAGAGAGGCCTTGCCGAGGCCAGATAGGCTAATGAGGCTAGGGTAGACCGAAGTGGTTGGAGAGGTCTAATTATACAGCCATAAGAGAGAAAAAAAGAGAGAAAGCGAAAAACGCATGTTCACAAGACAGTCCTGATAATTGATGTTAATGCACTCATTAACTATTAGATCAGGTTGAAATTTGATTTATTAGTTTGATGCATGTGGTTGGTCATTTTAGAATAATTTATGTGCTTTCCCATTTTTGTTTGTTCTCAAGCTAGTCCTTCTCTTTCTTTTCAAAAAGAAGCAAAAAGAAAAAGAAATTAAACACATGGCATTCCTTACCAAAAATTCTATTATGAAGGACAACACTAACAAATTGAGTGTAATTTTTTTGATATGACTATTTGTTATTAGGTCAAATTTGAGCATTATCATATTCAATTGAGGGCAGTTCTCTTTACTTTTTTTTTTTTTTGCATAAAGGAACTTTCTCATTAAATATACAACTCATTTGATCATAATTTATGGTTTTAAGAGACTTTGGAAAATTTAGCCTATTTTGTTCCCTGTTCATTTTCTATTAAGAACTATAAGTTACACATACGCCTCTCAATCCACCTTTTTAAAGGGAATCTCATATTCATATCTCAACACAATTATTCTAATTTATTTGTAAATTTTGTTAAATTTTTCGATTTAAGTGCTTTTCTTCTCATATTTTTATTCCATAAATCAGTTTATTGCCATGCACAAGATGTGAAAATAATTTTCCATAATGTAAGTTGCAAGCTTTGGTCATACATTGGATGTGTGGTCATACTTAATGTGTAACATCCACCATTTCACCAGCATTATTACGCAATCAAAAGTGTTACAGTTCAGGCGAATCGATAAATGAAGCCCATAAATTGAAACTTGCATATTTATCTTTGGGTTACTTTTCATTTATAATTTTCAACTTTTTTTATTCAACTTTGAAAATTAATAACTAAATCTAGAAAAGTCGTATGAGGGTTCTCTAAATTCCTATTGAAAGCTCTTGGAGTAGTCTTTTAGATAGGAAGAATATAAATTTGATCTCATGCCATGCTAATGGATATAGTTTTTTTATTTTGTAAACTTTCTCTGTTCTCGGACATAAACTTGCCATAACTTCAAAACTTACAACTCATGTTACAAGCATCCAATTGACCTAATTTATGACTTTTCAAAATGCTCTATGTGTCTACTATACACATACCAATTCTTATGGGCATTGAATTTCATTTACTATATACTATACAATAACCCATTGGCCATACTATAGCTGAAACTGGATAGTCAAGAACATACATGTTAAATTCATAGTTCTAAGGCTAATCCATGGCTCCCAATTGGTCACAATCCATCTTAGCATATCAATTATACAACAATAGTTGAAGATGAGTCAACCTAAAATCAAGTGTCGAGTTGGTAAATATGAGCGAGGTTGGAAGAACCCACGGCTCTCAAAATTCTCAACAAAGAAAAGGTTCTTGTAACACCCCAAATTTTATTCACCAAGAGTATATTGTGATTATTTTATATATATTCAATAAAATTGTGAATATTTAATGCCAAAGGAATTAAATATTGAAAATTGAAAGTTGAATAGTGTTTTCAGTGAAATCGCCTACAAGGCAGTGAGTTTGTATGTGGTTTTGAAAGACCAAATGATAAGAAAAAATTATGAAATTTTACAGGATGAAAGTAGACATCCTAAATTTAATTTGATAGGTCATATGAATAAATTGAAGCTATGTACAAAGAGTTATGAATTTTTGAAGTTAGTCCAAAAAATCTGAAAAGTCTCTAGAGCAGCAGTCAAAGATTGAAAATTTGGGAATGATATGATTCCAGCTAGTAAAATTCCATATTTTTCCTTTAAAATAAACTCTATAAGGGTTCCATATCCTTTGGAATCACGACGAAACAATGTCTACAAAATTAGTTATGATTTTTCAAATTTATGGTAGAAAATCTGCCAGAATTGGCATTATTCCAAAAATTGAAAATAAAATGTGTTAGGAATTGAGTAATCGAATTAAAGATGCCAAGTGTCATTATCATATGAAGGGGGATTAAATTATAATTGATTTGGATAAGTACGTGTCTAATTGCAATTAAATATTGCTTCTTGGACAAATAATGAGGAAATGGTAAAATACCTTGAGTACAAAGTTGGATTAACTTGAGTGTAAGGTTGAGTGCAAGTTTGGTTTAGTTGGAAGAGCACTCATTTGGTTAGAAGAGCAAGAGAGGGATGGTTTTATGCTAACTAGAAGAGGAAGAAGTTAGTTCAAATCCAACTAGAAGCCAAATGGTATAGTTGGAAGAAGATGAGATCAATTGCCATGTGTCAACACAAGGTTGCATCTTGAAATCAAGGGCTAGAATGAAAGAAGAGAGATTTCATAAAACACATTTCCCTTTCCTCTTCCCTTCACATGTCGGCCAAGAGATAAGAAGAGAGAGAGATAGAGAGCTTGAAGAAGGCTTGAAGACTTAGAGAGATCAATGAGGAGCTTAAGGAGGCTAGAATCAAAGGTAAGGCTTAAGATTTCACATGTTTAGGTCTTCCAAATTGTGTAGCAACTCTTCTAACCTCTTGATCTTCATGGAAATCATGTGTAGTAAGCAAATATTCAAGGTTGAAGGGAGAGTAAACAGTAACTTCTAAAGAGAGAAAGTTCAAGAATCAAAGGTAACCTCAAGAACATCAAATCTTTTGGTTTATTGTTATTCTTGGCTTAATTCGGTGATTCTGTCAAGTTTGTAAATTTGGAAAAGTCCTAACTCTAAGGGGTTATCCTACCCAAATTTCTTTGAATCATAGTTAAGATGTGTTTAAATGAGTTGATAAGGGATTAGAAGTGGAAAAGTACAAGCTTTGGAAGCTAAAACACAAAAGTCCATTTTTCCATTTTTTGACCAAGTTTCAGCCAAAACTAGAACTGGGGGTAGGAGCTGGATTTTCATGAAATAGATGATTCCATTGGATTTAGTAGGCAAACATAAGTGGGGTTACAGTTGGTCACTTTTTCGAAAAAGGCCGAAAAAGCGTAATTACGAAACGCCCCTAAAACCCTAAGTCGGGGCTGTCAAGGGTATTTTCATTATTTGACATTGAATTTGGTGATTTTGATCCCGAAAATGGATTCCTTGGGGGAAAATACGTAAGGATAGCCCTAGTCAAAATTTTAGGAAAACGTGCCATTGAGCCAGGTATGGCGGGGCCGAGCTGAGGTCCCAAGCGCATTTTGGTAAATTTTCACCATAGACTAATATAACCTTAAGAAACACTACAGAAGAGTCTAAAATGATACCTGGATAGGTTATGACCTATTTCTTGTACATTTAATATTTTAGGACCGAGTTGGAAGCCAGAAGCGACACGTTTTATAAGGCACATTAAAAAGGGATTGAAAGAACTTTGAGGTAAGAACATTATCCTTCATAGATCATGCCATAGTTATATGCTTATGTGGATGCTATTGTTTGTAAATGTGCTTTATTAATCAACATGATTTGCCTAGAGAGTGGTAGTTAGTGCCAGAGGTGCACTTACACTGGGAGTTGGTGATAGTCCAACCAGGTGTAGATAGTGGGGTTGGGCCCTACTCATGTATACATAATGATGATATGTTACGATGATGTGTTTATATTATTCATTAATTGGTGCATACCTTAACGCATATCATATTTACTTTCCGCATTTTCTATGAACAATAGCATATTTCTACTAGGATTCTTCGGAATCTCACCCTTTTTTTTAGAATAAACATCTCAACGAGTGCCAGTGGGACAAAAGGCAAAGGTGCAGATAAGGAGAAGTGATTTGCACGTATCGCGAGGCAAGGTCAAAGCTAGTAGTTATAATTAATTTATGCTTTAGATATTTTGGGATATCCTGTAATTATTAGAACTTCTGTTATATTCTGTATTTCATCGACAAACGATTTGGGATTGTAAACGAATACTTTTATCAGTATAAATGCACTTTTCTGTATGCTCATAAAATTCCGTCTTTATTATTCTTTGATTATAGAAATAGAAACGAGTGTTGACAGTTCTCAAGCACAAGATGGCTGAACAAGTAGTTTAAGATTTACTGTTAGCTAAATTTTCTTCCACTCATGTTGTAGTCCATTCAATTTACAAAAGGCTTACAGGTATATATATATATATCATAATTGATAAATCCATCATTAAGTTTTAGGTGTGGGTTTACAGAGTTAAGGTGTTTCTTATCTATTGTATGAGAACTTTATGTTTAGCATGCATTCTGTAGCAAAACTGGTCTAGACCCTCACAAAATGAAGTCAACTCTCTTGAATGCTTTTCAATATGATTATGCAGATCAGGCGGGAAATTGCAACAATGAAGTTAATCAAGCATCCACATGTTGTTCGATTATATGAGGTTTCTCTTTTTGCTATTTGGTTCATAAATCTAGACGCATACCTTGTCGAGGAGGAAAAAGAACTGTCAACTCTCTATTCGACAAAATATCATTGTTGGCCTGACCATGAACTATGTTATGGATGTGCATAACTTTATATTCTTTTCTTTTCTGTTTTTGTCCTATCCCATTAAGTCAATTCTTTCATCCAAGTAAATGGAACACAACTAAATAGATGAGTTTGCATATGACAAATGCGTTTGTAAAATGGATAAGAATGTAGAGACACGAACCTAATGTCTTAATATTAGGGGTAAATCGGTAATTTGTCTGTCATGCCTTTTGTCATGACAACCAAATTAGAGCCACACGCTTTTGATGTTCAGCAGCTGCCTCACTTACCTATTAACGAGCTGCTTTACAGAGTCTACCAGTTTATATTTTTAGTCTGTCTATGTCTTCAATATAATTCAGACCCACATTATTTGATATTCAAAAAAAATCTTTGAGCTTCAATTCCATAATAGTTGGTTTAAATGTGCTGGTCCAAATACCAATCTAACCTATGAAATTTTTGGTTACATGATTATTTTATTAACCTTTTACGTAGGTGAACCCACAAACGAGGCTAGAAAACGTAAAGACAGAGGTACAAAACATGAGCTTTTGTTATATAGTGAAATGTAAGACAATTTGTCTCATGGGATGTTTATGATGTTTTATATTTTAAGCAAGTATTTCAAGTGGCACCTTCCCAGCACATGGCTGAGGTTAGGAAAGCAAAAGGTGATACATTGGAGTTCTATAAGGTATAACATTCTTTCTCTTTAACCTTTTTCAAGCTATTAGGTGTTTGCTGTCACCATTAGCCAATTTGGAATACCCGTAATAATATTTTTGGAAAAATTTGTATGAGATATTAATTTATTCAATAGAATTACAGAATGTGAAATACTATTTCCGGTCTTAAATATAAGATCTAGCAATGAGCCCCATTCATCTTGCCCAATTATAAACCCACATTAGCAACTTTAATAGTATTAGTGACATAAGTGCAAATCTAACATCATTAACTCTAAGTTCAAATCATTTTCACACTATAAGGACCAACGTTTCAAACGTACAAAACTTAAAGGACAAAAAACCACACTTTGAAACTTCAAAGATCAAAAACAAAATAAAGATAAAACTATAAGGACCAATAACTACGACAAAATAAAGATATTTTTTTTTCTCCTTCTTAGTCTTGCCCTGCTCAGTTGATCCCTCTCATTCATCCTGGTTCTCAGACTTGATGAATGTCTTCTCTAGCGATGGTTGTGCAAGAGAGTGATTTTTGTTCTTAATGATTTTGACGGTGGTTCTTCTTAGTTCTTCAACACGATTTGATTTTGATATCTTAGAAAATCTACTAAATCTTTCATTTGTACCTTGAGAACTTGTCAAGATTTTTTATGAATTTTTTTCATTGTAATCCTACAAGATCTATATTGGAATTTTGATTTTTTGATTATATCCATGTAGTTAGGATACTGTTTATTTTTTTATTATTAATTTGATAGATTATGCTAAATCTTTTTCTTACTGTTAGTTAGATTCAGCTTAATTAATATCTTGTTAAATCTTTATTGTGGGCGTTGGGAGAAACTTTGTTTTTTAATTAATTCCTGGGTTCTGGAATGGTAGATCTCAGACCAGGGTGTGTATATATATTTCTAGAAAATAACTTCTACTGTAGCGCATTCCTAACCAAGCACTATTTCTTGTGGTTTATTTTTTTTTTTAAAAATGTCTAATGTAGCATTTTGAGCGCTGCAGCTTGATTTTGTGATGGTAGGATATGTAGCATTTAAAAAACGCTACAAATTTTTTAAAAAAAAAAAATCACTGCAGATAAAACTTTTTGTGATAGTACCAATAAGTTGTTAGTTGAAATGATAAGTAGTCTCACCTCCATAAGAAGAAGAATATAAGTTTGAAGTGTACTTATTGGGAGAGGCGAAAACCTTTTATGATCCAAACCTCAAAAAGTGAAATCCTTCATCAAATCAAAAAACTTTTTGTAGCAGTGAATAGTTATATATAATTATTCAGTTGATTATTGGCCTCCTGACCAGTGCCAAGTGAAAATTCATTGCATACTTTTAAAATGTCATGCTATTGATTTTTTTAAAATAGAAAAATAGTTTGAAATTAAATAAATTAATACTGCACTGAAAATGATTGAATGATGCTTTCATGTATATATAGGCAGAGGTGTTAATTGGAACTTGAGAAAGTAATATTTGTTGATGTAGAGAACAAACCCAAGTAATTAAATAAAAATGCCTACAAATGAATAAATATATGATGTAATAAATATCGTAGCCCAATTATCAGACATTGTAACTCCTTCATACTCATTTTTTTTAATAAGAATAAATATCTTTCTATTGAAGACAGACATGTTTGAAGTACTATTGGGCATTAGATATGAGGACCTCTTCTAGCTCAGACTCATATGTTGGTTTGTAATCTTGTGACAAACTAAATCTTCTACTAAATGTAACCCCATTAATACATTACATTAATTAGAGGCAGACACAATCGCAAAAGACAAGCATTATCATCACATCCATGTCCTCCATTGCCTGTCCAAAATTGTGAAAAATTACAGTTGTGCAAAAATCAATTTACAATAGCAGACATCTAGTAGAGTAAACAATAAATATGAGGAAAACATGCAAAATGTATGAGAACACGTTCGATTTTGGTATTTGTTCTGTTTACAGTATATGAGGGTAGTTTGGTAATTGGACTTTTGGGTCCAATATTAGAATTAGAAGTCTATAAATATTTGGATTATACTGTATTGAGCAGTGACTTTTTCCATATGAATAAGGGTTAAGGAGCAAATTTATCAATAAAGTTTTGTCTAAGAAGCGTCTGACACAAATATATTTTAGAATAGGAAAAAATCCTAATAAACAATTAAAAAGGGACATCCGGCACAAAAATTGTTAAATCCGTACTAACGCCGTTCGGGTTTTCTTCTCTTATAATTTAACACCGTTAGTACGGATTTAATGGTTTTTGTGCTGAATGTCCTTTTTTAATTATTCATTGGTATTTTTACACCTTCTAAAATATATTTGTACCAGACACTCTTCAGACAAAACTTCGTTGGTAAATTTACTCTTTAACCCTGTCAATAATACTCCAAGTTTCTTTCTTCTTGGGCCCTACTCTTAACATGATACCAGAGTGTTGATTACGATCCTGAAAGCCCAGGTCCAAGTTTTTGGCATGGTCATCTAGCTCGTTTCTTCTCTTTGCCAATTAGTTCTTTCTCATTTTTTTGTTGGCTCGAAACGACATCATTGCACCTATTATTGATTGTTGCAAGATTTGTCTTCTTGCGTGTTCACGAGCAAGTTCATCGCGTTTGTTTCTGGAGATTTTGACTGCTCCGTTGATTCTTGGGCCTTCTATTCTGTTGCTCATGATTCGATTTGATTATTCATGAAGATTCTAGCCTTTTCTTGGCTCTACTTCAGTCTTGTTATAGTCTCTGGCCAATCAAACCTTCCTCCTGGAAGATGATGCAGTTGAAGGTCTTATTTCAAATCGCACCGCTGTTCTTTCTGTTGGACTTTTTTTTTTTTTTTTTTTTGACATCGAGTATGATTCTCAGTTCTTGCCCAGATTGCTCGGTTGATTTGTGATCTTGCCATTTTTCTTTTCTTAGTCAAGGCAAGGTCGTCGGCGTTTCCTTCGTCGGTGTTTTCCCTGGTGATTTCTTGATTAGTGGATCTGTCATCCTCTCCGTTCACGACAGATTGTTTCTGACCCCTGTTTCCGGTGAGATCCCGGCGTCATCTTCAGTCTTGACCCCTTGTGGTTTAAATCTGTGGTTCAGTTCTGACACCTTCTTGTTCAAGATTCGATCCCGTTTTCACGACTTCTTATTCACATCCGACGAGTTCTTCTCTATTTTCCCCTTTCGACTGAATTGGTTTTGGCCTTCCTTGGTTCTCTTCTGCACATTTGCTTCCCTGTTCACTCTTCACTATTACATTTGGTTTGTCGCTCTTTCGTCTACCGTGAGTGACGCTACTGCTAATCCCAGAGACCCACTACAATTGGTTCACTTTAATCATCCTCTTTACCTTCACCTGGCAGACACCCAAGCCACCACTCTCGTTCATTATCTCCTCACTGGTGCTGAAAATGTTCCTACCTGGAGCAGAGCCATGCGGCTTGCTCTTCATGCCAAGAACAAGCTTGGTTTCATAGGCGGGTCTTGCAAATGTGATTAATAAGATGACAAATTAAAGGACCTTTGGTACCGATGCAACTCAGTGGCCCTCTCGTGGCTCATCAACTCAGTTGACAAGGGGATAGCTTCAGGTATTGTTTTCTCTCTTAGCTCTCACCTTGTCTGGCTGGATTTGAAGGAGAGGTTTGATAAAACCGATGGTGCGAAAATATATTCAATGCATTGTGCTATCAATTCATTAGTTCAAGGGACTATTTCTGTTTCTGTATATTACACCCAGCTCAAAGAAATGTGGGATGAGTATGCCACTCTCGTTCCAATACCCACTTGTAGCTATAGTTCAGCAGTGGAGTGTTCCAAAATTATACAAGAACAACGTTTATTTCAGTTTCTTATAGGGCTGAATGACACCTTCCAGCAAATTCGGAGTCAAATTATCCTCATGAGCCCTCTTCCTACTCCTAATCAAGTATATTCCATTCTCATTCTAGATAAATATCAATCTTATCTAGGGCCTCCTAAATGGGTAACAGTCCCTAATGGTCAAAGGATTAAAATAACTCATATTGGTGAAGTTCAATTAACTGAATGTATAAAATTGGATAATGTCCTATATGCAAAGGAATTATGTTATAATCTCATTCTGTGGCAAAGTTAACCTTAGAATCTTCTTGTCTAGTTTCTTTCTTCCCTCACTTTTGTATATTGCTGGATATGACAAATGGAATGAACAGAGGGACTGGTAGATTTTCATCCTTTTTATATCTGCTCAGGAAAAGAAATAGATTTAGGGATGCACATTTGATCAATACTTGTAATGATGATAAGAATTTGCTATGGCATTATAGAATAGGACATGCCCTACTTGATGTTTTGAGAAATTTGACTGATGTTGCAAAGGATTTGAATTCTGTAAGCAATAAAGACCATAACAAATGCGATATTTGTATTCAAACTAAACAAACTAAGCTTCCTTTTCCCTTTGAATTCCCCCAAAAGCACTTGTCCCTTTCAAATTTTACATATGGATGTGTGGGGACCATATAGGACATCCACACATCAAGGATATAGATTTTTTCTAACCATTGTTGATGATTACTCTAAGGGAACGTGGATATATTTGATGATGAATAAATCTGACATTGTTCATTTTATAAAGATTTTTGTGGCCTTTGTTGATAATCAATTTTCTTTAAAAATAAAGGTCATACGGACTGATAATGGAAATGAATTTATTAATCATACCATGCATGATTTTATTACTTCTAAAGGTATTATGCATTAAACTTCATGTCCTGCAACCCCACAACAAAATGGGGTGGTGGAAAGAAAACACTGGCACCTTTTGGAAGTTGCTAGGAGCATTATGTTTTGCTCACATACACCAATTAAATTTTGGGGTGAGGCAGTTCGTATTGCTGCATACTTAATTAATCGAACCCTATCTAGATTTTTGGGCAATTTAACTCCTTATGAGCTTATACAAGGAAAACCCCTAGTCCTGACTCATTTGAAGCTATTTGGTTGTTTATCCTTTGCTGTTAATCTCAATTCTAGTGATAAATTTGCCACTAAATCTGAACCTTGCATATTTTTGGGTTACCCATCTACCCAAAAGGGGGTACCTATTGTATAACATCAAAATCAAGTATTTAATAGTAAGTAGACATGTTACATTTCTAGAAAATAAGTTTCCTTTCAAGGATATTAAACATGATTCCCAAAATCACATCGATCAATCATCACTAGATCCTTTTAGGCCTTTGTATTGAACCAATAGAGGAAGATGGAGGCAGCAAAACATAGCAGCCAATGCAGTACTGCACCGAACCATCTTCCTCTAGTAATCAGCCTCCTTTGAGGCCGACAAGGGAGAGACATCCACCATCACATTTTAAGCATTATCAATGTGAGTATCTACCTTCCTCTTCTCATAATAATGATGGTGTTTATCAATCTGATTTGATAAAGATAATGCATTACTTGAGTTTGTTAGCTTTAATGATTTATCTTGTCAATATCAGACCTTTCAACATCTATTGATAAGGAAATAGAACCGGAATCTTATGAAATGGCTGCCAAGGATCCAAGATGGGTAAAAGCTATGCAAAGTGAAATTAAGGCACTAAAGGCGAACAAAACTTGGGAGATTATTCCTTTGCCAAAAGGTAAGAAACCCATTGGTTGTAAATGGGTTTATAAGGTCAAATATAGGGCTGATGTTTCCTTGGACAAATTCAAGGCACTTTTCGTGGCTAAAGGTTATAGCCAAAAGGAAGAAATCGATTTTTATGAAACATTTTCACCTATGGTAAAGGTAGTTACTATTAGAATAATTCTTACATTAGCCGTGATGAATAATTGGTCTATTTGAAAAATGAATGTAGATAATGCTTTCTTATAGGGAGACCTA